>CM053265.1:3561490-4131246 GCA_028583415.1 Protea cynaroides
GGTTTCAACTCTAAAAATATTTTCCTTGCATAATCATCTGCAGGCATTTTCAAGAGTAGATAGAAACTTTAATTTTCTCCAAAAATTTAGATTTCCTGAGAGAAATCTGATTATTGTTTTATTCTACCAAAAATCCTCTTGAAAATGCTGTGAGATTACACCATGCCATTGTTTTTAAAAAGAAATCTTAAAAGTATTATGGGTAGAAGAAATTGTTAGCAGGTTCATGATCACTGACATTCAATATGCTAGTAGCCTTTCTTGTTTCTCACATGACAATTTGAATGGGTGAAACTCAGAAAAGGCGTCGAGGTGGAAGAAAGGAAGAGATGAGTAAGGTAGAGAATCCTCAAGGAATTGAAAGTCCAAGTAGGAAGTCAGTATGTACATCAGTTGAAGTTCAAATAGGGAACTCTGTGGAAACTCTTAAAGTAAGAGAAGAAACTGTGACTACCCAGCATCGAGTGCAGCTGAAAACCCGAAGTCAGGTATCCAAGCTGAAGGTAAAAAAAAAGGGAAAGCAATCAATTCTTTCTTAATGTTTCAATTCTACAATGGATTACTCCAATCAAATACTATTACAGTCGGCCTAAGAAATTGAGCAAAGATGAATTGGTAGGGAACCTAAGACTGAAAACATTTCAGGCTTAGAACTAGTTGAACTCATGACCTCTTTGAGGTGTTGGTCTTTACCAACTGAACTACCCCTTGGGGTTAGAACTAAAATTTAGAACTAGTGACAAAGGCTTGGCTGAGTTCAGAGTTGCAGAATGAAACTTAGGCAACATCATGGTGATGGGCTTTAGTTTGTTGAGTTATTTGACAATTGAGTGCACCTAAAATATCAGTAAAGTTGATGAAATGTGTGATTAGGTGGATTAATTTTAATATTTGGAGTTACAGTGATTCATTTTGAAACAGATCTTCTGGGATATGAATTCTGCAGGAAGACTGGGATGACAGCACAGTAAGTAGCAACATATCAAAAATGAGAATCCAACAGAGACTAGAGGCAATGACCAGGCGAGAGAGAGCTCTAGCTTATGCATTCTCTCAGCAGGTATGACAGATATTTTGTCCAATATGAACATAGAGAAGACAATCTAAATCATGAAAGAACTCGAGTTCTAATGAATCTTTTGATAGTTGCGGATTTGTTCAAAGAAAAGTTCAACACAATCTAGCACAGAAGAATCAAATGTGGGATGGAACTGGCTCGAACGATGGATGGCAACCCGGCATACAGAAAATTATTTGATCAAAGACCACATGAGCAAGCATCACAGCTCCATCAATGGTGTTATAAGTAGATGTTTTGATGTAGCAGAAGAAGAGGAAAGCTGTGGATCTAATGATATAACTGTTGGGATTGACAATCCTGCAGTTACAGCACATATTAGAGATGATAGATACAGACCAATTAAGAACAGGCCAAGACAAAAAAGTCTGCTTACATACCAGTACCTAACACGTCCTACCAAGGTAAAAAATTCATCATCACTGTAACTTATTCATCACTGACTGATGCCATGGCTCAAACTGAAATATTGAATAGGATTCAGTAAACTCATCTGGGTGATGAAACTTATAGACATTACTGGGTTGAGTGAGTTTTCCTTTCTGGACTGTCAACACTCCTGAACTTCTGATGATTCCATTTTTTTGTAGGTGACCAAGAAAGATTGTTCAGGGGAACTGAAAAGAGAGAGAACAAATGCAAATGCATCCCAGAAGTGATGGAGGTTGGTTTGTCACCAGCAACATCTGTTCTACTGAGTAACATTTCAAAGTAGGGCCCTTGAGAGTTCCCCAAAAAGAAAATAGGAGGCTCTTACTATTAATAAATATGTTAGGGGGAGATTGGGTTCTTGTTCTTAATTTACCATTTCTATAACTTAAGAAGAGATGGCTTTCTCATATGCTATATTTCTCATTGTTAGACTTTTATATAATTAGGGTTTCAATCAAACCCATAACAATCTATACAGAAATCACGATGGAGATGTGATAAACAATAAATCATAAAGGCATAACTGTTTGTGAAAATTGATTTCCGCTCTATGTTCCAAACTTTGATCATGGTCTTCCACATTTGGAACATTCGGAACTCATAATACTATCATAACCTAATCCCTTTCCCACAATAGAATTAAAATTACTTTATCTATCTCAATCACGTGACGAACCAAATCGAATTGATCCTACCGTATCAATTGAACTCTCATTAATTAATTGATTATGTAATTGATTAAGCTCACAATGTTGTAACACAGTCGCATCATGTTATAATAATCTCAAGATCCATCAAAATATGAAATAAAAGCAACCTATAGCAAACCAAATTGTGATAATTGCAAGTGTGAACTCATTGCCACTAGTAGTAGTGTTAAAGGTTTCCTTTTATGGTTTCCACTGTTTTCTTTCTTTAATCAATGTGGGATTAAAGTTTTCACTCCTTACAATTAGAAATCGATGATTTAATCATTTAAATCGAATCAATTAATATGAACTCGATTATTGATTGATCTGTGGGAGCCTAATAGCTTGTTCAGTATGAATCCAATTATATATTGGTAACCAATCAATTAATTATAAGTAGGTCAATGTCAGCCGTTTAACCAATTAATAAAACAATGTAATCACGATCTTGGTTCTTAAAGTGATAGACTAATTAAACTTGATTGATATTGACAAGGCACTTTTGCGTCTGAGAAGAAGCGAAGCTTTTCGATACTTTTTTTCTTCAAGAATAAAGAAATAATATTTCTTTTTCTTCGAGAGGAAGGTCTATAAGCTAACAAGGCATATTAGAAGCGTGGCAGTCATGCTTATTTTAAGATTCTAATTTATTATTATTATTATTATTATTATTATTATTATTTTAGAATTTTCGGAGTCATATAATTGAATTGAAAATTATAAAATTGAAAATTCAATTATTAACATAATTGGATTCCGAAATGGATACACAACCCGAATCCGACGCGTGGTAAAAATCCAACAGTGGTAAAAAATCACGCGCTCTGAATGCGCGTGGTACTGCACTCACTTATTCCCGCAGTCGACGGCTATAAATTAAGGATTGATCATTTCCTAGAGAGAGAAAAGAAAAAGAGGGAGGTGGATATAGAGCGAGAGAGAGTCGGAAGTCGGAATTGCTGTGTTTCTCTGATCTAGGGTTTGAAGCAGAGGTAGAAGAAGCAGCACAGTGATGCCGAAGAACAAGGGAAAGGGAGGTAAGAACAGGAAGAGAGGAAAGAACGAAGCGGACGATGAGAAACGTGAGCTGGTGTTCAAGGAAGATGGTCAAGAATACGCCCAGGTTCTTCGCATGCTTGGCAACGGCCGGTGCGAAGCAACCTGCATCGATGGTACTAAACGCCTCTGTCATATACGAGGCAAGATGCACAAGAAGGTCTGGATCGCTGCCGGCGATATCATACTTGTTGGACTCCGTGATTATCAGGATGACAAGGCTGATGTGATCCTCAAGTACATGCCCGATGAAGCAAGGCTATTGAAAGCTTACGGCGAGCTCCCGGAGAACACTCGTCTCAACGAGGGTATTGCTGCTGGCCTCGACGAGGAGGATGATGGAGCTGGTGACGGTTATATTGATTTTGAGGACGAGGATATCGATAAGATCTAGGGTTTGGGATTCTCCTTCCTTCTTCTGGAATATGTTTGATATGAAATTTTAAAAGGAATCGTGTGGGATTTCCATTCTGTTGCTAAAATTGAGGGTTCTTCCCCATCTCTGCCTGTTGGTGCGAATTTATAGCTGGAACATATTGAATTTGCGTTTACCCCGGATGAAATAGGATGGAAATAACTGTAAGTTGATCAATTTCGTAATTGATTTGTGGTTCTTTTGCTAAATTGAGGGTTCTTCCCCACCTCTGCCTCTTGGTGCGAATTTATAGCCGGAACATATCGAATTTGCATTTCCCCCGGATGAAATAGGATGGAAATAACTGTAAGTTTATCAATTTCGTAATTGATTTGTGGCTCTTTTGCTTTTAATCTTCCGTTTTTTTTATACGATTAGGTTAGAAACTGATAGTTTTTGGTTACCTGGTCTTCTGCTTGAATTGATTTTGGAGGTAGGTAGTACTGTAGTTTGGCTAGTATGCGGTTCGTGAGAGTTAGGTTATTCAAATGCCAAAAATGATGTTTGATTATCGAGACTTCTGCTTGAATTGTGATGGATATAGGTGATGCAGAAATACCAAAGGAAGAAAAGGCTTAACCCTTATTAGGAATTCTCAGTCCTGTTCTACCGTAGGGATCTGTTACCAGTACTTATTGTTATTAGTTAGTATTATTCAGCCTGGACTAGGAATTCTTAAAAGTCCAGTCCTGTTTTGATTTTGTTGGTTTTAGGACCTGCAAACAGCCGGTCGATACTGTGGTAGCGATGCCGTGAATGTTGTCGAATACTTCTCTGTCCGGGATTGACTTTAACCTTTCCTGCTTTGATTCTGTTTGGGTTTTGGAATATAAAAATTACATGTAGAGGCCTACAAGCCCTTCATAGATTTTAAGAATATTAAGGTACGTTTTCCTGAAACAAGCTGCTGTGGATTAAGTATACCTGGTGGAATTTGGGTGAGGTTTTTGTGGATTCCAAGATTGAGGTTTAGGTGGATTCCTACCTTTTATCTTCTATCGTCCTCCTATCTCTGCTCTAACAGTTCAGGTCAGAAGTTTTTAACCTTTCAGTTGCGGCTTTACTGTTTTATCAGATTTTGAATTCCTGATTTGGTTCTTAACTTTAATCCTGATTGCTGTTTCAACTGTTGATTAGAATTCTGCTATGTTCTGATTTCGGTTTGTCTTGTTTTCAGATTTCAAATTCTGTTTTGAAGCCCTAGACTTCTAGTTTCCCTGTTCAAATTAAATTCAACTTATTTTCAATTTTGATTTGCTTTGCTGAATCATCTATTTTGAATCCCTAATTGTTATCTTTTTGGAAATCTTCAAATTCTTTAAGTTGCAGTGGATATTCAATCCATCAGGCCTGTTTTGTTCAAATTATTAAGACTTCTCTAATTCTGGTCCAAGTTCCTTTCTCCTGCAATCCAAAAATTCTGATGTTTCTATTAGCTCGATCGTGTAGGAGATTAAAACCCAATTAATTGGTGTGGTATTGGTGTTAGGCTGGTATATGGCTTACGGAATTAGGGTTTCTGTTTTCAGCAAGGGACTGAAAACATAATTTATTCCAACTGACTTCTGGTTGAACTTTTTTTTTGGGGAGATGGAAAGTCTTGAAAATGGGATAGTTTATGTTGTATTGAATTTGCATTGCCCCTGGTTGAATTGTTGATGGGGAGGTGCAATCTTTTAGTTTTCGTAGTTACTGGTAGATGGAATTTGTAGCTTTTTCATAATTAATTCTTATATTCATGGGTCGAATTTATGTTTTGTTTGTCGCGGTTAATTTTTACTGTTCCGTGAGTGGATGAAGGATTTGATAGAGTTTGATAATGTATCCATGGATATGGATATCTAACGGGGTTCGCAAGGGAAGTCTTCATTGTTTTCAATTCATATGAATGTTTGTATTAGACTGTTTTGTGCAAATGTATTCCTCTTTGAGCAAGGAAGGGCGTGTATGTAATCTGCGAGGATGGAAGATGTTGGGAAGCCTTTAGCCACGAATATTGTGAGTGGCTATGTTAGATCCAAGATGGATGTTGGGGCAGATTGTAACTTCTTGTTTTTTTTTTTCTTTTTTTTTTTTTTGGGGTGAACAATTGTAACTTACTTCTTGTGGGAGTTCTTTTTGGATGGGTTTTGGGTTTTTTACAATTTTAATGAGGATTGGACTTTTTGGTTTCCCATTGGATCTGTACAACAATTTAGATCAGATCAGTTTTGGACATGTCTGATAATGTGTCTCATACGATTTAGAAACATGAATTTTGTAAATCGGAAACTAGGGTGGTATGTGTTTGATTTTTTGTGACCTTTGCGTGCATGAGTTTGGGTGTTAATTGGAATTCTTGCTCTAGAATTTTCCTCTGCATTGGTGTTGCATTGCTGATTCCCCCATTAAACTGTATTCGATCCTTGTTTGAACTTGGACTCTTGCAATACCAACTACCAAGCGTGGTTCTGAATGCAGGTATCGCCGTATTTGATATGGTATCGATTGTATAGACAACGACAAACGGGAGGTGCCGTTTGTTTTATTTGGTGAAGTATTATTAGCTAAGTAATATAGTTTTCTTTTCATAAAAAAGAAAAAGGAAAAAATAAAAGAGAATCAAATAATAGAACATATTCGTTTCGCCAACCCCATTTATTAGTAGGCCTTAATTGAGTTTTTATGTTTCCTTTCTTTTTGGATTCAAATCTTCATGTCTCTCATGTCAGCATGAAAAAATCCAGTGGTTAAAATCCAATGGTTGTCATCCACTGTGTGCATATACCAAAATATCAGAATGTGCACACAATAGATGACAATTTCATACCGACATGAGGGGCATGAGAGGATTTTTATTCTTTCTTTTTCATCCCAAATAATGTGGTATGGTATTAGAAGATCCAAGGTTTCCACCATCATTGGTTGGGTCTTCACCATCAAGTCAAATGGTGGGTAATTACAATCGCATCCTATTTTGTTAAGATGGTTAATGAAAATTGAGAAATGATTTATTTATCTTCTGATGATAAACACTCTATTTCCTTCTCTATTTTTTTTTTTGGTGGTGGCTCATATGCAGGTCTTTAACTCTTAGAAAATTACCTCCAATAAGGTTGAGATCATGTAGGCATACTTGGGCACCATTCAGAATTCCTAAACAAACTTTGTCATGTGACTGCAGATTGAAATCTGGAATGAGATTTGCATTTTCTAGTCTTAAAAGGGTACAAGCTTAAGTATTCACAGAGATTATTAGATAAGATTCAAGGGTAATCTTTTCCATCGTCACCATTCCGTTTGAGTTTTGAAACCTGGAGTGAAATTTGCATTCTCTTTGAATTGGAGGCAGCTAAAGTGGCAACCTGGTTCATGGTATCTCCCAAAATCTGATTAAATCGAGTTGAGTCAGAGATGTTCTGCATGTTCCACATGAAGAAGAGAGGGGAGTTGGTGACGGTGGAGGAGTTGTTGGAGTAGTGGAATGTACACTCGTCATACCAAATGTATGTGATTTTCCGGTTAGGGCAGGGCGGAGTGACGTCCTGATCAGCGAAATTGACGCAATTGCTACACACATCGTGGGTGAGGTTGCCTCTGTAGAAGTAGAGGCCGTAAACAATTTTGGAACTCTGGCCATTGGTGATGGTGTTGTTGGGGTTGGAGTTGAGGAGAGAGAGAGAGAAAGGGAATTGAGATTGGATTGGTAGGTGGTGTTGGAAGCGTAGAGAGTTGAGTTGGAGTAAATGTGGTGAAGGTATGTAGGATCGGCACAGTTGTAGAAAAGCTGGAAAACTTAAGAAAATAGGAAAAAGTAGGGAAGGATCTGACTGTAGGAAAAAGACTGACACAGAACTCAGGGCAGCCATGGTTTCTGCATGTGATGCCAAAGGAGCTAGTGATTTTCATCAAGATTGTCAGGCTCCAGAGAATTTTGATGAATTGGAAAGGTATAGTTGACACCTGACTTTGACCTTTATATTCTGCTAGTACATGCTACAATGGTCAGTGGGCACGTATTTATGGTAGTATCAAGCAAAGGATATGAGAATTTCATTCACAAATTAACACTTGTAGAATGATGTTGTAGGAGTACATATTCTTCTTGAGCTGCAAATAGAGCCTTTTACTGAAACAATTTATGTCTACTCCATCTAGGAAATTTGCAAATTATGCAAGGCACATGAAGATGCCAACTCTGTTACTGAAGGAAGCCTGGAGCAGTCATATGCAATTTCTCCATACCAAAGGTCAGATGATGAAGAGGAGGAAGAGGAAGAAGAGGAAGCTGATTTGGCGGAAAGGAAAAGGCTGAGGCAAGAAGAAAAAAGGAAGAAGGAAATAAAACTCAAGTGTGTTGAAGAAGCTGAAAGGCAGGTGAGAGAATACAATGAGGGAGAAGAAAGGAAGAAGGAAGCTGAAAGGCCATTGAGAGAATACAAGAAGAAAATAAAACGCAAGTGGGTTGAAGAAGCCGAAAGGCAGGTGAGAGAAAGCGAGTCCAGAAAGAGGAAAAAGAGAAAGGCCCAAGCCGCCGTAAGTTTGCTTGCTTTAACAACAAAATTTAGTGATTCTAGAGAATCTATTTTTTTTTTGTAAATATTTAGGGATTCTATTTATTTGTTTTTATTGATAGCATCTGTGATGGTTGTCTCTCAGGTTAAGAAGGAATATTCAAATCCTCTCCTCCCAGTGGTTCTGGGAGAACAGGAATGCCTTCATTGGATGGTTGACATGTGATTCTCTGGTGAATTCGAACCCCACGTTCGAGTCGACACCCTAGTTGACAAACTAAGCCGACAGGGATGTTTGCTTGGACGTGGGGCTCGGATTCACCTGAGACCCATGAATCCGAGTCCCACGTATCAGCCATCCAACGGGGGCATCCCCGTCCTCCCAGTGGAGGAGAGAATGTGGATCCTGAGAGGAAACGCAAAGGAGATGAGCGGGCATAAGTGGATGAAGCAAGAAAACTTGAGAAAATAGGAAAAAATAGGGAAGGATCTTTTTTTTTTTTTTTTTTTTTTTTTGTGATAAATGAGAAGGATCTGACTATAGGAAAAAGTAGGGAAGGATATAAATTTCTTTCCCCCAGCTCTCTAGGGTCTATGTTTCTGGTTTGATCTGCTGATAGATTTGCATCCGAAATGGCCACTGAGTAAACCAGATAATTTTCATTTTAAGTAAAGGGAACCTTCTAAGTTATTAAGTAGATGGGTAGCATCAACCTATTATTGGTCATGTTCATTTTAATTAAGGGTATCTTCTTGGTTGGACTTTTAAATGGGGGTTCCAGGCTTCCAACATCTTCAAGTCGATGTGAAACTACATTAGTATGCTTGACTCGTCTTATAACACGTTTTTCTTTTTATCACTGTTGGGTTTTTGGCTAGGAGGATATTTGATATTGAGATGCATTTTAGATTCGGTTTACGGGGTCCGATTGGGACTGATTCTGTTGAGGCTGGTTTAGGTCGTGTTGAAATGTAATTTTGTGTTGAATCTAGGGTAGTTGATTTGTCTCATGGTTAAAATATGTTGAGCTGAATCGGTTTAATTCTAAATGTCTAACCCAACACGGTGCATGTTGGGTTTTATGTTGCGATCAAACCTGGTTTAGGATTGATTAGTCACTCTTACTTGTCAAAAATTGGTTTATGTGGCCTGAGGTAGTTCATTATTTCTATGATCAAAGCTTGTTTAGGTCTAATGCTTTACTTGTAAATGCTCAACTTGTTATATGCTTGGGTCTTGGATTGTTTGGTATGTACTTCAATCCAAGCTTGACACAGGTATTTATTTGTTGCCATATGGCATGGCCATCGTTATGATTGTTTTGGTGGATATCTAAATTAAATGCTTAATTCAGTTTAAATGCTTAATTTGTAGTATGCATTTAAATTGATCTGAATACAAGAATGACCAATCCTATGTAGGATCCCTATCCCAAGAGATGTATCCCCGCTCTAACACGTCATTGTAATAGATGTATGTTAGGATACATTGTACACGGGGGCATCACAGTCCCCACATGTATGACTGTGGTACCTTTCCTGCGAGTTGTGATTTAGGGGACTCCAACGAGTCCAACTCCATACGGGATCCAAGACCTTGTGCCGACCTATGTGCGCCCATTTAGTTTGAGGCCCACTCCAACCTTAGGACTGGATTCAAGAGTATTTGGGAAATTGTTGTACAAATGTGTTAATGAAATGAACATTGGGTGGATGAACGTTTAGAGCTTATGGCCCTGTGGGGGGCCATTTTTGTTACCCCAAGATTAGGATGTGAGTGAGATTAGTAAACCCCTATCGAGTGTGGGGAGCTAAGGTTTTTGCCTCTTTTTAAGTGTTGACCACCTAGGATTCAACAACCCATTAAATGTTGGGAACTACATTTGACCTAATTTTTGGGAGACAAAAGTCTCAAGAGATATGTAGGCAGAGGGGGAGTCTGTTAGCTCCACGCACGATCAAATTCAGGTAAATTCCATGTATTATGGGATTGTCTCATCAAGGGGACTTCCTAATGTAGCAAATACCTCACACCGAGATGCGTTCCATGATCTGTGGGAGCATATTATCTTGAGACATGTTCCACGAGTTATGGGAGCATCTCACTATCAGATGTGTTCCATGATCACCACTCTCCTGGATTGCCTCGGTGTGGGTATGGAGGGAGAGCGGATCTATGAGGAGACCGTGATGGCTGACTTGGATTGGGAGGCCATCTACAAGATGGGCCTTCACGATGTCGTCCTTAGTGATGAGGAGTTAGAGGCTCGTCATCGGCCTTTGCGAGGGGCAACAGCAGCAGTAGCTGATGGTGGAGGGGACAATTTATACATAGATGTAGATGATATTCCCCCTCCTGCACCCCAGCCCGTACCTATGGCTGGACCCTCTCAGTCAGTCACTGATCAGATCTTGTCCCACCTCTTAACCATCTGGGAGGATCAGGGGACTCTGCTTGAGGCTCAGCGGGCGATGGATCAACGTGTGACGAGTCTCTCTCACTCAAAGTCTCTAGGTCACCCAAGAGTAGGTACACTGGCTGCGGATGGCTTATGAGCAGAACTATGGGAGTGATGAGGAGGCACCTGCTCCTCCGCCAGCCCAATGATAGCATTTTTTTTTTGTTGCCTCCAGGGTAACTGTCCGACCTGTGAACTGTACCCCATTGTATGAATCCATTATGATTTGTTTATATATATGGTTCTTTTCTTTCCATTAGTGCATTATGTTCTTATTTAGTGTTTTGTCTCAATCAACATACGTGTTTAATTATGTGTTTGTATTAAGGCTTTTAATTATCCTAATTCAATTCATAGACACAAGTTAATGTATACTGCTTTATCTGGCAAAGCCCGAGTGCTCTGATACTTAGTTGTCACACCCCAATTTTGATCAAACTAAAAATGTGAATGAACTGTCAATTAACTAAATGCTCAAGCCAGGATCACTAATGAACCGTACCAACATTCAAATCACACATTAATCCATTGTTTCTTCAATTCTCTATCATCCAAGCATTCTCTCATTCTCCAAACTCAAAGAAGAAGATATTGAGATAATCAAATAAAGGAAGCAAATTGTCTTCTTTGACACAGGCTCCAATCTACTGAGGTCTCTATTCTTCTTTATTCGTAAGTTGCATAAAATCGGGTTTTGGAGGAGGTTATGGCAGTGGTGGCCTAGGGGCTACAGTAGTGGTGGATATAAGGGAAGAGGAGAGCTCACACCCAGAGAAGCAAGTGGGAGTGAAGAAGAGAGAGAGAAAAAGGAGGCTTTTCGATCGACTATCCTAATGTCTTTCGTCAAGTTTAAAAAGGGTAATATGGTAAGTTTACACATGTGCAAAAGTATTTTTGACAATAAAATATTTTAGGGAATGACACATCATCAACTAACAAACCTGTCATAAAGGACAAAATCTGTATGACATATACTTAGTAAATAAAGGGAAGTTCAAATAATTATCATCGAAATTCAAAGCATCAACAATTACCAATATATCCATTCTATAGTAATAATTTATTTTTATTTTTTTCAAAAAATAATAAACCCCACTTCACATACATGGTAGACTTCTCAATCCACAGGTCTCACCACCTTATCAAATTATTGAGACCTGGATACAAAAGTTGTCCAGTGTCCACCGTCACCTCATCACTTCTAAGGAAAAGGGTTCTTCTACATTCTTCGCCCCCTCTATTTTTGCAATGTGGGCAAGGAATGGAATATTCTGACCAATGGATAGATAGTAAATAGGAAAAATATCTTTTATGCAGCTCTATAGATTTTGGGATTCAAATCGTCTCATCCTTGAGATTCGGGAGGTGTAGCGGCGACCCACTGGATGGTCGCCATGTGGGGGTCGGATGAATCTGACCCCTCCGTTCGAGCCGACAAGCCGAGCCGACAAGAGAGTGTCGGCTCGAACAGAGGGATCCGACCCCCCACATGGTGACCATCCAGTGGGGTCGCTGCCATGCCTCCCGAATCTCAGGATGAGACGATTTGGATCCATAGATTTTGACCGTCGAGAGTGCATCAGTCACATATTCTGATGCATTCTCAACGGTCAAAATCAACACTGCTACACAACAATAAATCCTTTCCATTGACAACAAAAGGACTTCAACTATCTCCTATCGTCCACCTGTGTCAGTTGTGATCGCATGACTTGTTAATATACATATCAAGTGAAGACCAACTTACGATCACTAGGATTCTATCCAACTTTGAGCTAACAAACGAATTAGATTAAAAAAAAAAAAAAAAAGATGCCTTAGTTTTATATTGTAACTTCTAAGAATATAAGACGACGTGAAAAGTAATGAATTTGACTCTGTTTACTGCCTTAGGATCGCTCACGCAGAGTGTTAACTGCTCTTTCTTTCCTATTATGGTGCAAATATAATAATTCTCATTCAACTTTGAAATGATCTGATCCATGTAGTTGTGGGGGTATAGAAATCGTCTCCTGCCTGAGTTTGGGCAGGAAACTTGGCGGCCCAGATGGATGGCCGCCACCTGACTCTCGGGTGGATCCGAGCCCTCCATCTGAGTCGACACTCGAGCCAACAATCTGAGCCGACAGGGGTGTCGGCTCGGATGGAAGGCTCGGATCCACCCGAGAGCCAGGTGGCAGGCATCCATCTGGGCCTCCAAGTCTCCCGCCCAAACTCAGGTGGGAGAGGATGTGGATCCGTTGTGGGGTCACTATGGATCGATTAGTTAGGCCAAAGGTCTAAATATCCATTGTTTGCAAAAAAGAAAAAAGAAAAAAAAAAAAAAAAAAAAAAAAAAAAACATCATATTAAGTATTTCCTTGACTGATATTGACCTAGATGTGACCGATACAGACTGATACATGATCGATATTATCCGATACCGAAACCGAAACCGATACCTTGTGGTTTTGTACAGTATTTCCTTAGAAATCGCTTTTTGATAACAGCAACGAGTCTCTGGCTACCGTGACTGGAGAAGAGAGCACAGGAAGGAAAGAAATAATTAAACCCCACGAAGAAATCTCTCAAAGCACCGGAACCCTAATTTCTCCGCGCAAAATCTTTCCATTTCGTCGCCTCCCCTTCTCCGACACACATCTTCTTCCATATCTGCAATCATCTGATCCCAGTTGGTGAGGAATCCTTCGGCATCGTGAACTTTGCTGTCCGCCACTGCATCCAAGATCTCCTGCAATTCCACCACCCGACGGCTCGTCGCTCTCCGCAGCTCACGCACCGCCGGATATATACCTGGCACCGAATCAAGACGCAGCAGCAAAGCCATGAGTGCCTCGTTCATCCGCACCTTCTCCCGTTCGTCGTTCCGGATGGCATCGACAGTTTCCTGCCGTTGGATGAGCCGCTGCAACCGGTCCGCCTCCGAATTGACGGTTATTATCCTTTTGACAAATCTGCGGACCAGGTGTGCCCGGTAAGCTGATTGTATCTTCACGGCCGCTGCAGATTCCGGGGATTGGAGAGAGGTCGGGATATGGCCATCAATCGGAACGGGAATCTCGTCGGAGGAGGCCTCGACCGGAATCTCGGTGGTTCTGGCATGTGACGGAGGAGCATTTTGGTCATGCTTCCTGTTGATGATCGTGTAAGTGACGCTGGTATACGAGGAGGAGAATCGATCCTTGCGGGAGGATTTCATGCTGCTGGAAAGTATGGAAAAGTACTTCACTGCCTAGTGTGAAATTAAATTGAGAATTTTGGAGATAGCATGCAAGATCCAGATGTTTCATAATTGTAGACTGAGGGAGGGAGAGGGACCTACTGCCTTTTGATAAACCAACCGACAGAATCAGACTCCATTTTTTTTGTTGGTGAATGACTCAAAAATAAAATAAAACTATAGAGAAATCTATACCTTCTCCAATTAATATAAATGATTGGATACTAGTTTTAAAAATAAAATCGTTTAATTAATTAGTTAAAACTTTTAAGTTGAATAAAAATTGATACTTGATGTTCTTTGGAGAATTTATTTATAATTTTAAATTAAAGTGAAAAATGAATATCATGTTCATTTGATTTTTTTATATATATAATTTTATATTGAAATGAAGAATAAATATGATATCCACTTTTTTTTTTTTTTTTCAAGACTTTATTTTTATTACTTTCATTTTCTATCAATTTTGGTTCACAACAATAAAGTTAGCAGCTAAAAGAAAAAAAAACTGTTTAAAAAATTAATAAACCAAATAATTGGTTTCAATAAGTATTTTGAAACTATTTTATAAACCATACCAATATACCAAAAACATACCCTTTAACATATTCTGAATCAGTATCAGATTGATTTTAGCATATACTGTCTCCGATACCGACACCTTGAACCTTGTTCCAAGTCACGAATCTGCATTTTAATTCCTTCAGCGAAATCTTTTTGTTTTGGTAAGCAACTAGCAGACCTCTCTGCGAAATCAGTCAGATTTTCTTATACAATTTTTAGAATGTTGGAGAGAAAGAATCCTCCCTCCCCTAATTACAAGAACAATAACAAGTTTGGTGATAACATTTAACACACCATTGAGCCTCGGTGAATATGGAGCAACCCTGTGAGCTGAGCAAGCTCACAGAATCAAATAGGAAGCATGTTCATTCACAAATGCAATCAAATATTTATGAATTCACAAATCAAAACTCATATCTCCCTTGCCAAAGAAATCCCAATCGGATACTCCCTCTGGATTCTTGTTTTTGTCATCAAGAAGTTTTTGACAGGCTTGCTATCACAATCATTTTTTAATACTTTGCTCATCTTTGACTTTTCTACCTCGACTGCCTCAGTAGTATCAACAATGAATTGCAGTCCCTGAAGAAAATAATTGGGGCACATAATATAGATTAGGGAACAAAAGGATCCACAATTAGGGGAAGATAACAACAACAACAACAACAAAAAAACCCTTTTGCAGCGTACCTTGAGCGATGATTTCTCTTCGTAGCTCAATGGTGCATGCTCTGGTGGAGGTTTAACACTACCATCCTGCAACATTCAAAAATAATAATATATTACCAACTAAGCAGCAGAATCAATGCAGTACCATCTGATTCTACATGTATCAGTTTTTGGAGTGACCAGTGTGTTCTCCTGTATGGGGATTTTGATTATTGTTTTTAGTTTTGGAGTAATGAACATTCTGATTGTCTTGGTTGCTAACTGTCTATGTTGTTCCTGAAATTAAGTTATTGACTCAAGCAATTAGCTTGCCAATAAGATGCATAGGGGAAAAGAAGTTTATTTCAACGAAATTAAATTTCTTGGATTTTTAACACCAGCAGGAATATGCTATCCAACAATTGATTAACTTGGAATAGCTTGCTTATAAGATGATGCTTAAAGGATGAAGAAGCTCTATTAACTCAACTAACAACTTAGCAAACTGACACAACTTACAGGATGTTAGCTACCAAATGATTGAATTATCTTTGATTGAGTCAACTAACAAATTATTTTAACTTTCAGTAGTTAGGTACCCAATGATTGAGCAAAGCTAGTAACCTAACCCACAAATGGATTAACTGGAATATCTTTCCAGAAAGATGCTGAAGGGATGAAGAAGTTGCTTAACCCAACAAACAAACTTATGTGAACTTCTAATAGCTACCAAATGATTGAGTCAATGTAATAGCTTGGATTTAGTCATCATTCCATAAGCTGAAGCTTGCGCTTCTTCTGTCCACTACTAGAGCCTACAATTAAAGCAATCTACAACTGTGACTCTAACCTAGTGAGTTGGTGGTAGTGACAAGCATCAGATTTTCAACCAGGTCTCTCATGTCTTTCATTTCAATTTTTTGGATGTACTCTCATTTCTTGTTTCATCTTTACTAGCGATAGGGTTCCAATAATTTTACTGAACTGATGCTCTTTGTGATGGCCTGAACTTTGCTAACAAAGACAGTTGTCAAGTGGCTAACAGTGGTAATATTTGGTGCAGAATTCAAACCCATGTCCTTCCCCTTAATGCTAATCTTTCTCATGGCTTCGGATAACGAGGCTGATGCATTAGCTAGAGAAGACCACGGTAATCATGTATGTGGTTCCTTCTGCCCAGATTCGGTTTGCCTAGGTCTGTTAGGCTAGCTTTGTTTGATTACAGCCTTATCTTCGTTAGTATTTAGATTTTTCTTCTATCGGACCCTTGTTTGCAAATAGGTGCACCATGCCACCATCGTATTTGCATCTAAAGGATTAGACAGTAGGACCCCCCCCCCCTCCCTCCATACTTGATATTTTTTACTTCCTTGATTAACAGAACTTGTTATGACTGCCAGGTCCTGAAGTTCGGGGGTATAGGAAAAGGCATGCAACCTAAATCTGATTTTAAAATAATAATAATGAAGAAAATAATCTTATTTCAAAATAAGTACTAAAACTGCAAACAAATAAAATGTCCGACCTGCAAAAGTTTAGCATTGTGGCCTTCTTTAATGCCTCCAACAGATTGACATAGATACCAGAGACCGGAATTAGTAACATCCTGCACAATGTTCAGAGAAGGGATATCAATTGCTTCATAAATTCTCAGAGGTGAAGCCAACTGAAAGGAGAAAGATTCATGATCACTGTGGTCTTGCAGGATATATAACCTGTTTGCTTTCAATAAGTCCAATCTTTCCTTCCTGCACAGTGAAGCAAAAACTAGAACATCAGTCCAATACTCATCTTGCTAGCCTACTCTAACTTTAGCATGCTGGAACCCTTTCTTTTTTTCTTTTTTCTTTTTAATTTAACTTACCAGCCCAGATACCATATTCTGGATTGTTTCAATATCAAACCCAATTTGAGAAAGATCGAACTTCACCCCATTTACCTAATGGACAAATTATAAATTTATTAGAAACATCCCTAAGTTGAAAACACGAGAACAAAATTAATGCAAACCTTCCATTAGTACTCAACCCTCGATCTCAAAGGTAGGACCCAATCAGTCATGCAGTAAGACTGGTAGGTCCACATCCTCCCCAACCCAAAGGCACACAAGCAGACACTAGCAAAACCTAATCAGAGATGAGTGTATAATCACATTTCACTTCCCAAAAAAGGTAAGAACAAACAGAAGAATACCAATTACCTTTCACGATATGATACTCTATGATATGTCTATTTCTCATTTATGAGTGAAGGACACCTATTTTTTATTTCCAGGCCATTTCGATCTGACACTAGCATGCATGTCAATTCTAACAGGACAGTTTATGTATATGTTTTGTCCTCCAAAAAGAAAAATGACATGGAGGGAGGGAAGAAGGGGGAGATTTTCTACAGAAAAAAAAAAAAAAAACATTAAATAGCTGCAACAAGGGATCAACTACAAGAAAAACAAAATTATGATATACAGATGTATCTTCATCAAGTTTTTACGGCATCAGACACCTCATTTACATGTCAGGCACCAACACATATTCATGTTCTTTTCTATAAAGATTTCTGTGAGCATATGACTTCAAATTTATTTATTATGCAATGAAGAATCTTCTGATCCCCCTCAAGTAAATAATTTTTAGCAGCTGAAAAGTTAACAGACAAGCACCATTCCTCACTCAAGTCCTAACCCAACTCCTCTCCATGGAGTACAACCGCCCCCCCAAAAAAAAAAAAAAAAAAAAAAAAACCTCGAGTGAAGCCAAAAGTTTTCTCCGACAATGTTCAAGATCTTGGGAGTTTTCCAGTATAGTTGTAGGTGATCTTTATCACTTCTTGAAGATGTGTAGTATGAACCAGATCAATTAAAAAGATATCAAACTCCTTAAAATATCATAATCAGCATAAAATAGTTTTGTGTACATAAAAAATTACATGAGTGTGAACAAGTGTCTAGCTCAAAACAGAAAATTTATACATAATCTACCTCATTCATGATAAGCTTTGACACTTCCTTCTGCTCAACCATCTTTTCATCTAAGTTCTCAAGCTTCAGGGTCAGATGCCTTTTTGTGGACTGTAAAATTAGTAACAAAAGTTTATTAAGGTTGTTGATGATAAGAGTCAAGAAAAAAAAAATCTATAAAACATAGATCAAGAAAATAAAAGAAGAATTCCTATATAAGGGAGTAATGATTCTTAAGTTAGTATGATTATCAGTTTCCTAGACATACAGCTAAAGCTGCAGATACTTGCTCCAACTGCTTGGACACATTTGCAACAGCATTGGCCATGTTACGTTTTGTAACAAACATGACATCAGAAAATGACCATCCCTGCAGATAAAGAAAATACATGAACATATTTAAAGAAGAAAAGGAAGTAGCATTTATATCCGGACATTGAAATACCAAAAAAAAAAAACAGCTTCTTTAAGTCCATAAGATCATCAATAATAGAATCTTGCCTTCCACCACATATAGCAATAACCCATTGCCCCAAGTGCAGCAGCTGGCATAATATAAGATGCAAATTTCCCTGAGAAGAAGAAAGGCATAACTGAGTATTTATTTGGTACAATGCATTGAACTTCTGCTATCAATGTCTCATACTGCATAGAAGCTTTGAGAATATTGAAGTAAGCAAAACACAGATCAAATGCACGTCAAAATGAATCATGCACACTACCCAACATAGGGATGGCAACAGATTTGGATCTGGAGAAAGTTTTGTCTATAGCAAATCTGACCCTATTTAATATTGGTCAACCCCAACCGTGCCATCCAGTGAAGGCATGAGACAACCTTTTCACAAAGTAACCAAGCAGAATGCTGCAGGCTGAGGCCAGGCAGGGGTCCTGGGGTTTTTTCAAATATGAAATCCAACCATACCCTCATGAGGCAACAACAAATTAGGGGCTAAAGAGAAAAGCCCCAGTTTTAGCCCACCATGTTGCCGTCCCTAGCTAACCCTTTCACTGATAGTCTGACACTCACTAAGGCTGATGCAGATGATTTTTGAATTGAGCAAATCTACTGCACCTGTGGGCAGACCTCTGTAGCACAGACCTTGAGGGAAGCCTAGTCACTGTACACTTCTAAAAAATAATGCACATGAAATAAGTGGGACCCATCATTCCTTGTGTTTCTACAAGACATCTAACAGAACTACCCCATCAGATGATCGTAGAGTCCAATCCAATCATTCTTACGTTAGCCAAACTTCTTTAAGGGAGTAAAGCAAGAATGCAATAATTTGGATTGCCCAGGGTGTAGCCCATAGGGTGGTGGATCCCAACTCACTATATAAACACCATGGGTGCCTGTGCTCACTAGAAGTTTGCACATGAAATTCCAGGAGTTTGCTGTGATACTGCTATCAGGCAAAGAAATTTATAAATTAATCAACTTAAATACCAGTACCACTAGAATCAGAATTTCCATTGAAAATGGTCACAGGACCGGATGAAGTCAGTTCCCTGATCTCCTGAGCCAATTGTCGAATCTGAAAGTAACAAAAAGAAGATAACAACTTCATAAACAAAGGATAACAACTTCATAAACAAAGGATAACAACTTCATAAACAAAGGATAACTTAAAATTTTACTTCAACCTTCACATGTTACATAAATGAAACTGGCAAGGCCATGCAAGTTGACAACAATAACCTCTCCAATCACAGGATATAAAATAGAGGAAATGGAAAGAAATATCAACACACACCAACCAAAGATTAATTACACTAAATCTCTGTCTTCCTCGCTCTCCCCTTCATGCATGCACCCGACACTCATTTCTTTCTTTTGGTACAGAGGGGAAAGGGGGGAGATATGAAAGCACAAACCAAACTCTCAACCTCAAGATCGCAATCCAACAAACTCCGGAGGCAACCTTAAAACCGCATGTCACTACCATTAACCACAACAATTCCTGGTACCTCTACATTTATAGGCAACTTGATATGAAACTATCACCCAGCAAATCCAACCCTTCATCATTTGGTCAACATATCTACAAGATGAGACAAAGTAATTCCCTTCACCTATTTCATGCGTAAATAACTAAGAAATAAGAAAGAAAACAAAGTGGATCTGGCATGTGTTTTAGTTTAAATTTGGTAAGTATTAATATTCTATTTCTGTGGGCCAGAAGATTGTGCTATGGTGAAAAAAGTTTTAAATACTATATGTGTTAATTATGAAACCCGAAAAGTGTCATTCGGTATTTAATAGAACTGGCCACATTTCCTAAATCTCATGGAGACATTGAGAAAACTCAATAACTAGTTAAGAAAGAATAACCGTATATCAACTATTCTGAAAACTTGGACAGCACCCATATATATATATATATATATATATATATATATATATATATATATATATATATATATATATATATATATATATATATATATATATATATATATATATATATATATTGGGATTGCATTACAAAAGTCATTAAAGTTATAAACAATGTACCTGCATGCCCAAAAAGAAAAAAAAAAGAGACAATGTACCTAGAAGTAAGAGATGTTTATGTGAGATCAAGAATTTGAAAGAAGAAAAACAAAGAAATGGCAGAAGGATAGAGAACTCATGGAGAAGCTATCCTCTTTCACTTTCTATTTACATAAAAAATGGAAGAGGGGGGGGTGTTTCTATTACACTCCTCAAAATACAAAATATGAACATGATGGAGTATAGGAAGACATGTAACCCTCAAACATAAACTATACTCTCAACACACACACCCAACAGATTCCATTCATTAATTTGTCAACCATTAGACACCTGTTTTCATATGTTGGGTGTAAGAAGAATTCAACTTGTGTTTCAGCTTGTCACTGTCAACACTCAATTTGTCCTGTTCATGCTAATTGAGATATGTACGCACAACTGCACCCCAGGTTGCATCAGCAGTCTTCAGGGACAGAAAGACACAAGTTACATTGGGCTGCCTGTGAGGTAGGGGCCAGGTTGCTGTAAGTACAATTAAATCTACTTCTCATCGGAAGTAACAGAAGGATCAAGTTTATCTACAGTCTTTTTTATCAGATACACCATCTTATGTTTCCATTTAAAAACAGCATGACAGACCAGGACCAAGACAAGTAGTTGATACTATCCAACTTTCCCATAATAATATGAAGATCAGGTCTCGGTTCCCATAGGAAAAAAAAGTAGGAAACACCAGATATTTGCTCACCTTTGACATTTTGTGCACATTTTTATTACAACTTTCTCATAAACAAATACAAAAGAACAAAGAGTACACACTCCAAAAAAACCAACCACCACTTCAAACAACACAACCAACTACGTATGGTCACACCACTGTTCGAGGTTTCGGTCCGAAACAACTCAGTTTCGAGCCTGGGCGAGACGAAACCCAGGCTCGAAACTGATTTACGCATGGTTTCGAACTGAAACCACTGGGTTCGACCAGGTTTCGGTCGAAACCCAGTTTCCACCCATAATAATTTGGTCCAGTACCTTTTAAGTGTCGAAACCTACTCGAAATCAGTAGGTTTCGACACTTCCTTCCTATTTTTCCCCCTTCTCCTCTCCAACCTCATTTCTCTCAATTTTTTCTTCCTAAATCTTCAATTCTTCAAAGGATATCAACTTTTGTCAAGATTATTCAAGGATTCTTGCTCTCAACTCATCTCTCTCTCTTCAAGGTAAGTCATTCTCTCTATTTTGTGTATTTTTGAATGAAATGGTATGCAAACATCATGGATGGCTTCCAATTTTTTATATGTTTGATTCTAACACCCGATCTATGAATCCATGGAAGTTATTTTTTTTTTGACAAATAATTTATTTATTAGATTTTCTGTTTGAAAAAAAAGATTTTCCTACAACTATTTTTTGAAAAAATTACATCTTACACATGTTGTATGGCATTGAATTAAATATATGTTAAACAAAATAAGGTGATCTACATTTTGTATGGAGTAAAATTATTTTTCTGTTTTTATTTAATTATTTTAATTTTCGGATATTGATAAAATAATTAATTAAATTGAAAATAAATATAAATAAATGATAAAATATTTCTGTTTTCACTTTGAAAATTTTTATAAATAAAATTATTTTTAAAAGTATTACTATTTCATGGTGGGTTGCTGTTTTATGTAATAAAAGTAATATGTACTAATTCTTTATGTTGATTTAGGGGCATTTTAATTACTGAAAAATTAATAAAATATTTTTAACTTATGGAAAAAATATAAATGCGTTAGAAATTATAATATGTTGCTGTTTTATGTAATAATGCAATGTAAAAATGATAAACCTATGCTGTTTTTTTACTTTAAGATGTATTATTTAGTTATAAGACATTATTTATGTAATAAAGTGTTGTTAAAAATGAAAATATAGTTTGTTTCAATTGTAGTAATTGTTGTCTTTTTGTTTCAACAGTATAAGGGTTTGAAATGGCTGATGCACCAACTGCAAGTGGTGACATTGCATGGAGGCATGGGATACCACTTACTGCCAATAAGAAACAGTCACAATGTAATTATTGTGGCAAGCAGATAAAAGGAGGTGGTGCCACTAGATTGAAGTGGCATCTTGCTGGTGGTAACAAGGATGTTATGGGTTGCCCCAACGTACCAAGTGAAGTGAAGAAGGCTATGGCAAGCTTAATGAAGAGTGATATTAATAGAAGAAATAAGAAGAAGGCAGATAAACAGGAGTTTGAGGAGGCTTGTCTGGAGGGCAATCTAGGGGTTAATGAAGATGACATTAGCCTTGACAGTGATGAGATAGACCAAGAAATGACAGAGGCAGAGGTGAGACAGCTGAAGAGAGCGAAGATAGCAAGTATAAGGCAAAGAGAGCTAGATCGACAAAGACAGTTTGAGAGGACTAGAGGAGCTGGGTCATCTAGAGAGGCAGCAGCAGAGGATGAGGGGAGGAGGCCGAGGCTGAGAAGTAGGGGTGCCCCTGAGATACCTTTTAGGAGGACTCAGAGTGTTAGGACTCCAGCTACTGCACAGGCACCACCACCTATTCGTGACCCAGATCTTGAGGTCCTGAGGGCGGATCCTGATCTATTTGTCAGACAGGATAGTAAACAAAAAAAGTTGCCCCATTTTTGGACTGATGTCAAGACGAGAGTATGAGACAAAATCTCCAAGTGGATGATGTACCATGGCATTGCAGCAAATGCTACCACAGGACCTCACTATCAGACTATGTTGGATGAAATAGGTAGGGTAGGTCCAAGAGTTAAAGGGCCTACAGCTTGGGAGTTGTACAACACCTACCTACCCAGACATAAAAAAGAAATGAAACAATATGTGGATTCTTTGAAGACACAATGGGAAAGATATGGGGTGACTGTGATGTGTGATGGGTGGACCGGACCCACCAAGAAATCTCTCATCAACTTTTTGGTGAATTGTGATGGTAGAACAGCGTTTCTAAAGTCTGTTGATGCATCCAATCATATCAAGGATTCCAAGTACATTTATGGTCTCTTGAAGAAAGTGGTGAAAGAAGTGGGAATAAATCATGTGGTACAAGTGGTCACTGATAATGGTAGTAACTTCAAAAAAGCAGGGGAAAGGTTGATGAATAATAAAAAATACCGACTTTTTTGGACACCATGTGCAGCCCACTGTATTGATTTGATGCTGAAGGACATGGGGGAAATAAAACTGGTGAAAGAGACTAGAAAATGCAAGGCAAGTAACCACTTTTATTTATAACCATGGATATGCCTTAGAGATGACGAGAACCAAGTGTGGTGGAGACTTGGTGAGGCCAGGGTTAACGCGTTTTGCAACAAACTACATTGCCCTCAAGAGTTTTGACATGAAGAAGTCTAGTTTGAAATCAATGTTTGCTTCAGAGGAGTGGTTTGAGTGGCCTCAGTCTAGTTCTCGAGCTGGTAGAACAGCACAAGCAACCATATCTAGCGATAAATTCTGGGATGATGTCAAAAAAGTTGTGGCGATATTAGATCCCATTGTGAAAGTGCTGAGAATGGTTGATGGACAAAGGAAGGCCACCTTACCATACTTGTGGGCTGCCATAGATATGATGAAGATGCAAGTAGAGGAAGCTTACAGACGCGGGAACTCAAAATATATTGCCATCATCAAAGATCGTTGGGAGCGACAGCTCAAGCACCCACTACACAAGGCTGGTGAGTCTTTACTTGATGTATTTCAGTTTTTCAACTAATTAAAATTACATCAGCTTGCATTGACGTAATTATAATATTTGTCAATTTTAGCATATTATCTGAATCCTAAGTATCAATACAAAGACAACTTGGGAATGCGTCAAGAATTAATAGATGCAGTACAAGAAGTGGTTGCCAAGCTTGAGCCAAACGCAAGAGCACAGTCTATTATTTTGCAAGAAGTAAGACTTTTACTTACTTTGTTGTCAACATAATTTATAAGAATTTTATTTTTACTAAGACTATTACCCACCAAAATTGGTTCAGCTCAAAAGCTTTAGAGATGCCACTGGGAGTTTTGGTAGGGCGGCTGCTGAATCTGGTCGACAATCAACACCCCCTGGTACGTATACTTACTTTATGGATGCCAATATGCCATTGTGGATTTTTTCATCATTTAATATTTGTTTCCTATGCTATTTTGCAGCTGAATGGTGGGTCCTATACGGATGAGAGTCACCCAACCTTCGTGCAATAGCAGTAAAGGTGTTATCACAAACATGCTCCGCCACGGGATGTGAACGAAACTGGAGCACATTTTCGCTTATACATACTAAGCGACGAAACCGGTTGGGTGCAAAAAGGCTTGAGGACTTGGTGTATGTGCACTATAATTTGAGACTGAAAGAAGAGCACATAAGGTTAAGCAGGGACAAAGATGCTAAAACCCCCATTGAGTTGAGTGAGATCTTTGAGTTGGAGGGAGAGGAAGTTGATCCTTTAAATGAGTGGGTTACAGATCGTGGTGAGCCTCAATTAGATGAGGCTGGTGGTCGACCAAGTCGTCTTATTCTTTGGAGCCTTGGAGGCCGATGTGGGAGAGTTTATGGCTACCGAGGGTAGAGTCCACGCACGGGCAAGACGTCCATTTCGGGCCTGGTGATAGTGAGACTGAGAGTGATTCGCCGGTTTCTTCTGGAGAAACACAATCACCTTCTGCCACCCAGGGTGATACTGGTACTAGTGGACCTAGTGGTACTGGGGATAATGATGATGATGGTGGTGGTGATGACAGATATACTGCCTTACGCAATGATCCTGATCAGTATGACCAACCACAGCAGCTAGATCCATTGCCTTCTCCCTTGAGATTCACAGGGGAGACTCATTATGATCATGCTACACAGGATACTGACCACGGAACCCGGCCTAGTGGTAGTACTAGAGGGTACACTAGAGGATCACGCCAGCGGTTCATGCCACAGGAGGAGATGGATGAAACAGATCCCATGGATATATCGACCATGTCTGGGCGGCATGACGGGGATGCATTTAGGGGGAGAGTTCTCGGGCCCGGAGGGACCGGGCATTGGTGTGCATCGAATTCATGATCACACGGACCTCGAGCCCGGCAATTCCCCGAAGAGAGTGGCGGCGAGAGTATCGGTTCGACGGCACATGGTGGATTTGGATGGTCTACTACTGGGGCTAGTGGGGTTGGAGGTGGTGGGTATGGGGGTTATTATAGTTCCTACCCCAGCAATCAATTTAGAGATGACTCAGCCTCAGGTGTTGGCAGTGGCACTATTGGATCATCGTTCGTCGACTCCATATTTCAAGTATGTTCCTCCTCCGACGTTCATGCCTACTCCCGCTCCACCCACACACACACTCGATCGGCCTTACCCTCGACAAGGGTACTTATATTATGTTGATGACTCTATCTACTCATGGGCCGTTAGAGACTATCGTAACAATTGGAGTGATACCTTGTCTTGGGATACATACGTCGCGCAATCCGAGGAGCGTTATCGCCACCATCGGTGGTATGTTGCACGTGGTTTAAATGTACCACGAAGCTCCACATGGAACTAACTGGTGAGATTTCTAATTTCTAAGTTCAATCTTCAATGTATTAATTTTTAATGAATATTGTTAATTAGTGGCTTAATAGTTAGTAGCTTAGTACATTACTACATTGTGACATTTGTGTAATATTTCAGCGTACACTATCAAACATTGATCCACACCACATGTAGCTATTTTCTATGTCTTTTTTGCAAACTAACATTAGAAATAGGTGTAAAATGGTTTAAATAGGGTACACAAAAAAAATCAGACAAAAAAAAAATATTTTTAAGCCTCGAAACCATGGAGTCAATAAAGCTGGTAGAAAATACCACGTTTCGGCCTGGTTTCGGTGGTTTCGCCGAGTTGTGCCGGTTTCGAGCCTGACCGAAACAGGTCTCGAAACCGGCACCTTGATCCTTGGGTCACAAACATTACCAAAAAGTACCCCAATCAGTCCCCAAGTCACCACATGGGGTGCATATGCTTCTAAAAGATGACATCATCAACAAGACCCACAGATCCAACACCAATAACCACAAACAGGAGCTTCATACACCAAAATGTCACTGACATGGGTTAGGGACTTGGGGTCAGATCTCAAAAGTCAGAATCAGCATTACCCATAGCAACAAGCCTCACACGCAATATTCTCAACAATCCACAACAACTAGTAGCAGCAAAACATCAAAATGGAAGAGGCATAGAAAATGTGCTCTAAAGCTATGCAAAGATTACTCAAAACTGATCCGATTACCATAAAAATAAAAAAAAAAATAAAATAAAATAAAACTCTCCAAAACAGCGAGTGATCTAGCATATAGGAAAGAAACAAACAAAAAAAGTAGGTCTTAGCAGGAAACAAGCTACCATAACTATTCTCATTCATTAATAAATTTTAGCTAAATATTTGATAAATCAATTTTTTCCCTTGTAAATACCAACATCTCAACCAAACAACTTCCCATTTGATTCTGTACAACATCACCCCCTCAACCCACACACACACAAAAAAAAAGACTAGCAAGTGAACTTCCCTTGGAATCCCTGTATGCTCTGATACCAAGCTGCCTATGTGAGATCTAGCATTTGAAGGAAGATATATAGATAAGATATACCTCATAGTACAGCAATATGACAATAACACAATAAACAGAAGATAGATGACAAACATTCACCCATATAATGATTGATTGCTAGCATTCCCTAGCAAAGCAACATTTAAGTTCGGGAGTGTCTTAATGATACCTCTATAGTGCATTTGGAATTTGGCACCCTCTTTCTATTGCCTTTTGTCCATAGTTCTGAATTTCGATCAAAATAATATTTTGTTTTGATGTCCAAAAAATTATTTCCATTCAAACGACTTAAATAGCGCTCGCATACTCCGAAAAAGGTTTGACCGGAACGTAACTCCTTCAATATAATTTGGATTCAAGCAATCTCGGATTTGTTGCAAAACTGATTATGTTAGCTTTCCAACAAATTTGACATTGCTTGAATCCGAGTTATATTAAAGGAGTTACGCTTCGGTCAAACCTTATTCAGAGTATGCCACTGCTGTTTAAAGTCACCTGAATGAGAATAATTTTTTGGACATCAAAACAAAAGATTATTTTGGCAGACTCTGGGTTTTTAGTGATATTTTACTTTAATAAGATTTAAGAAATTTTTAGATTGGAGAAAAAAACTAGCAACTAATAGTTGAAAATTGTCCTGCGATCGAAAATCCAGTATTCGTTTTTGAACTGAAAAGTTAACTTTTTATCCTTTTGGAATTTGAATTTTAGACTATTTTTATTGGATTCAAATGGGGGGTGTTGCTTATCTACCCATTTAACTCTTAATAAAATCCTCAAGTTCTAGCGTACATTACCATACTATGGTAAGACACAGAAAAACCATTTGAATTTTTTTTTTTTTTTTTTTGGTGAAATCATTCAATGGATATGTTAAGAAGGTTAACAATGTATCACACACAAAAAAAATTGGGCTCAAAAATCAATTTTTTTGGCACCTAAACTGATTTTAAAACTTAACAGTGTTTCCGCTTAGCCTGGCCAAAACCAGGTACGAAAGCGAAATTCCAAGCCTTGCTTTTGTCTTATTCTCAGAGTGCTCAACTTTAAGGGTAAAAATGAAATTTCAAACTAATTTGGAACCATTACCATTAAATGGACTGAATCTTGTTTACTGGGGTAGTAATGTAAAATCAATCATTTCTGAGAGACTGTAGTTTACAGTGTAAGCTTGTAACCCTTATCTCCGTACTAGCAACCATGGAATCATTCCTCCAACCACATCAACCTGTCCAGCGAGGCCTTTCCAAACAAATGTCTCTCTTTTTCGTCTCCTCCCTCAAAGTCCATTTGTATTAAGTAGTTTCTTCTTCTAAGGTCCTTAATTGAACATGATACCAGCACACAGCACCCATGGCGGCCAGAATTTCCATCATTACAAGCACTATAATGTGACATCAATATTCGACGACCCCAAAAGCCTCTCAATAACAAATGAATTCAGGTTCATCCATATGCTGGGACCTCACTCAATAGAGTAGACGATGGAATATTGTATTAAGCCATGATCCTGGGGCTCCACAAACAGATCAGATGAATGCCATCCTGCAAATCCATTCCTCTATCCGAAACCCAACTCTGTCATCAGCCACCCTTCGCTCCTCTCTCCCATCGTCCACCGTCCCCTTGGTAATTTCAAGCGTTCAAAAATTCTATGCTTCTTTGTAAAGCAATGAATGATAGTATCGATGAAGAAGATAGCACGGAAGAGAGCCCCAATGAGATTCATCTGATCTCGGGACGCTTGGCTAAGAGATTAGCCAGGAAGAAATCAGAGCAGTCAGCAGTATATAACCTTGTCACAATGTCTAGTCTAGGGATCACTTCCATGGTTATTGCCGCTGTTTAACACAGATTATATTGGCAAATGTAGGTTTAATCTCTCTCTCTCTCTCTCTCTCTCTCTCTCTCTCTCTGTTAGAATTTGTGGATTGACATCAATTTTCTTTGGTAGGGCGGAGAGGTTCATGTTTCGGAGATGCCATAAGTATAATTTGCTCTATCTCTGCACCAAAACACAAGGATAGGAAGTTTTGCTGTCACTCGGCCTCTTTGGGGGGGTAATTCGAGATGTTCATATGGTATTGGGGTTGGTGGTGGGATTTCAGGTAGGAATTGAGTTTTGGGCTCGATGGGCTCACAGAGCTCTCTGGCACGCTTCGCTATAGGATATGCACGAGGTTTGTTTATCATGGCTAGTTTAATGGCGATGATGCTGCTAAGAGGATGAAAGGGGATGTCTCCCAACAAGATCAATATTCTAAACAATTCAACCATTCTGACGTGATTAGACTATCTAGTTTCTGTGAACATCTGCGATCACCTATCTCGTGAAAGATGGGGCGGTACATGGTACTTGGTACTTGGGAGAATAATGCTTGATAATTTTACTAGTAAACGTAGGATTGGGTTTCATAAAATGGAAACTGGTGTAAACAGTGAACTAGGACTTTATAATTTTACAGTTACTCTGTTGAAGATTGTATGGTTTTGATTCTGCTGTCTAGGTGTCACCTAGCGTAGTGCTAACCAGCTGTCTAGATGGCTACTTTCTTAGTCTTTGGGATTAAGTTAAATTCTTTATTTAGTCCTCTTTATCTTTAATTCATTATATGTAATTAGGAGACCAGTATTATTGTCTAACTAGGATTTACTATTTATCTAGGATTCCTTGTCATGTTGACATGTGGATTCCTACCTCTAATGTAACTAGGAATCCTTATCTTGTGAAGTCCTAGATCAATCACTTTATCCCTTTTATTTTATCTATAAATATTGATTACTAAGAGGAGAGAAATACACATCGATTCTTTCTCCCTCTTCTCCATTCTCTCCATCTTCTCTCCTTCTGTCTTTCTTTTTATTTTGTTACATAGTATCAGAGCAGTCTCCTAGGTTTATGTGTTTAGAGTCGTTTAAGGTTTTCCATTTGATGGGAAAGAGGGTTTCAACACATCTAATTAATAGACCCCACTACAGGATCTCTATTCAGTTCAAACCCAAATTTAACAAACAAGAGTAATTGAAATTGAACAAATAATTCCACAACTTCAAATCCGTTTGTAAGAATGCTTCAAAAATTGGGATCCTTGATCCTTAAGATATGAAGAACAATATCCCAGAAGATGAGCTTGATCCAACAGGTAAGATCGAAACCAGTCTTGCCCGTTGGTCTCAAATAGACATTTTAGCAAACTAGAATTATAAAATTACGGAAAAACTCACTTATCTTGAGATTCAGCCGTTAAAAGGTCTTCAAACTTGGAGGGGAAGTACTCTAGGATGTGCTTGATCACATAACCAAATTTAAAGGTAATCCACCCATGAATGAAGAAATTATGAATTTTTGAAAAACTACTATTATCTGAAAACTAGAATGAACAAAATAGGAGTTTCGATTGAGTCTCACAACCAGTGAGACTCAACCATAATTTAATATTAAACTCTGGCCAACTCTACTGCCAGCTTCTTCTTCGTCTTTATTTATAATGCTAAAAGGAAATACAAAAATTAGAAGGACTGGTTCTAAGAAGGGAATGTCCAAAAATAAAAAAAGAAACTTTCCTTTATAACTTTTAGGAAAGTTTCCAAAACAAACAACATCTATAATTGACTCATATGACAACCTATCTTAGGAAACAAAACACATTTATAAAGCTAATGACTAATTTTATGAAACTAAATCTAACTTATTGATTTTAGGAAGAAGACAACTTTCGAAAAAAATTCTGTTGGTACTGTTCACGTGAACAGTACCCCGTGAACAATGTTTTGGCTTGGCTTTTGGCTGGTTCCATAGATCAATGTCGGCTGATCCTTATGTTGGGTCTTGGACTGGTTCACGGCTGGACCTTGGACTGTATCACCGTTAGGGTGTGCAGCCACCATTACTGCTCTACTACATCTGAAGAAGTTCAGCCAGCCCTGCCAGCAATCGATTTCTGAAGAGCCTTCCATTTTTAGATTCAATTCTAGTTTTTTGTCCATGGTTCTACTACTCACGGCTAAAGGAACTCGGCTATTATTTAATGCTCAGCTGATACTTAATGTTCTTTCCATTAAGGTGTGCGATTGAATTCTGGTTTGGCGAGCATTACATTCATACATCAGTTACAGATCTGGTTTCTACTTTCATCAGTTTTTATTGCTATTGAATCACATTAATTCTGGTTTCAGTTACCTCTTCTTTTTTTTTTTTGGTCCCTTTGTCAATCTCATTCATGCACACTATTACCAGATCTGGAATCCAAATCAGATTTGGATCGTATCTCCCATGTCCACCATTGAATCAAACCTAAATTTCAATGACCTATCCCAGTGCCATTAATTACTTGCCTGCCATTTTTTGTCCACATCTATTGACCTGATCTTTTGGCTTTTCAATTATTGTCAAAAATCCACTTGCATCATTACTCTATTCCTAGTCACACTAGGACTTCACCATATTTCTTAATCCGACTGTTGGATGGTTTTGAGATATCTTGTTCTTCTTAATATTCTACTCTATATCCTACAGTTTGACGTCTCCCGCCATAATTTGTTTACATTGACGTGAGGGGGAGAAGGGATATATATCGACTCAAGTTTGTGTCTTCTCATTGAAAAGAGAGCCTAGCCTACTATTACCTTGTACGTGATGGAGCTTACCTCCTTTGCTCATGTTGGAGCCTATTACCTTTTATTCCTATAGGAGCCGACTACCTCCTTGCTAGTGGAAGAGCCTACTACTCCTACTTGATTTATAGTGACCTATATTGCGTTACTATCTACTACTACTACTTGGTTCGCAGTAATCTATACTGCGCTGCTATCTACTACTACTACTTGGTTCACAATGACTTATATGGTGCTGCTATCTACTACTGCTGTTATTAGTTACTACTGCTGCTACTACTACTGCTGTTACTAAAACTACTACTGCTGCCACTACAAATACATCAACTGCTACTGCTGCCACTACAAATACATCAACTGCTACTACTGGTTTAGTGGCTGCTATCTCCACTACATATCTTGTTTGTTGGTGGTTCTAGTTCGTGATTTGGTATTGCTACCAATAAGTTCTTTGTGCTCCCTATAGTCTGCAATAGTCATTCTGGAAATGAAAGTTCCTTTCTTGCATCCGTTCTCCATCACATTGTAGGGAAAAAAAAAATTGGAACCATCGAATCGATATGTTAATATTTTGGTACATGGACAAAGGGAAAGAGAGGGGGGGCTCAGCGGGAAGAGGATTGTACCATGAGAGAAACAAGGAGGTCAACCTGTTTCAAATATACAACAAGATTGAAGATCGGTGTTGCGGTTCATATTGTTCCAAGTTAAAGCATGTTCTAGCTTGAGGGGGAGTGTTGAAGATTGTACGATTTTAGTTTTTCTGTCTAAGTGTCACCTAGTTTAGTGCTGACCAACTGTCCAAGCTGGCAACTTTCTTAGTCTTTGGGATTAAGTTAAATTCTTGACTTAATCCTTCTTATCTTTAATTCATTATATGTAATTAGGAGATTAGTATTATTATCTAACTTGGATTTATTGTTTATCTAGGATTCCTTGTCATGTTGACATGTCGAATTCCTACCTCTAATGTAACTAGAACTCCTTATCTTGTGGAGTATCTTAAACCTATCACTTTACCCCTTTTATTTTCTCTATAAATAGTGGCTGCTAAGAGAATAGGAATACCCATTGATTCTCACTCCCACTTTTCCATTCTCACCATCTTCTCTCCTTCTCTCCTTCTTTCTATTTTGTTACATAACCCATTGACATGTGATCAAAAGAAAACTTTTAAAACGTCAGGCACTTTTCAGTATTTTTGTGAAATCACTATTTTACCCTTTGAAATATTCCATCTACTCAATCATGCAAGATTGGCTTGGGATAAGAAAAAGAGGTTCCAAAGTTTTTGACACTCAGAGAAATATCAATAAGAAAAACCCTTTAAGTTGAGCCCTAATGCCTAGAATAGCTCCTAAAATCAACGTTCCATCTCACATAGTAATGGGTAATGATCTCCACCAAAGCATTGGCACCTAAACTTGGATACCACCAAATCTTGCTTTCTCACTGTTATCCAAATATGAGATCTTATGGAAACTAGAAGGATGCATGTCTGTGTTCATACTACAAGAGATTCAAAAATCATAAAAACTATCTCATGATACTACTGAGATTAAATAAACATGGAAAACTCTGCTTCAACCAGGAGACTTATGATAATCAGTTATTGGTTGGTATAGAAACATGGATCATTAACTATATACATCATAGAGCAAGCATTGCAATGATGAACTTGGAAAACAGCATATTAGGTGCCATTGGCTGTTGTAGATTCAAAATATAAATTCCAAAGGAGGGGAGGGGGAAGTTTGGGTGGCAAGGAATACGAATCTAATTAATACCTGGGCGGCAAGTAGAGAAGTATCGTACCGGTTAGGTGAAATCTGTCCTTCATTCACTCCCTTAATTAATTCCTGAGAAAGAGAACACCCCAGTCAGGATCAACAGCTATGTCCAAATAGAACAAGATATTACTGAATGCAGTGAAATTTGTTAAGAATATATGAGTACCTAAAAAGAAGAAAGAAATAAAAGAAATCACCGCTAATCAGACCATGTTCACAACAACACAATAAACTCATAGAAAAACACATTAAAAGAAGAGCCATACCCCCCCCCCTCCCCCCCAAAAAAAAATAATAATAATAAAAGAAAAACAACAATAAAATTAATTAGGGTTTGAACAGGGTACCATGCAGCAAGCTCCGTGAAAGTGAAATACAGCTAGAAAATTGACCAATAATTATTACACCAACATGTTTTCCTGAAGTGGTGGCTCAGCATTTATTGGGAGTTTAGTCCCACATCAAAACAACCAAATAATCTTCAGCCCCCTTATGCACCTGGGAGTCCCTTCACCTACCAGTTAGAACTTTTGGGATGGAAACTTTACAATGTATCAGAGCTCTCCAGTGTCCACTTGTTTGTATGTACTATATACTGCCACACGTACAGGGGAGCGTTGGGAGTTTAGTCCCACACTGACTATTAAATAGTCTCAAACCCCCCCCCCAAAAAACAAAAATACACCTGGGACTAGAATCCCTCCACCCACCAATTCGAACTTTTGGGATGGAAACTTTACATTTTCAATCATTGACAGCAATTCACATGAAATGCTAAGGGCTCAATTGAACTTTCTGCTGATGTTACCAATGATAATTTTGCCCTTTAAAAATTTTGTAACAGACTAAAAATAAGGAAAACCAGCAAACATTGAAACCAAGAGAGAGAGAAGAGAGAGGACCGAATTCTTAGAAGAAAAGAATCAGTTGCTGTAAATCCTCCTCCTGCTGCTGCTATATACATAGAAAAGACAAGAGAGAAATACAATGACATAGGATCCTTTCCTATTACAATCCAACTAGTGAAAGGATTTAGTCAACAATACAAAATACTAGCTAAAATAAACTAGTGAAAACCTGTAATGGGCCTTAACAAATAGACCCATTACTTACAAAGTAACTTAAATATAAAATACTCATATAGGCCCAGCCCATTATGATATATCGTTAACAATTTTAATGAGTTCCAAACCGTTGATCAAAAAGGGAATACCCTCCATTGACCATGTGGACAGTACCACTTCCATGGACTGTATTGCGACTTTCCCATGTTCATCATGTCATTCAACCAAAAAAGTTTTCGTTTTCATATTCTAAATAAACGGAATGAGGAAAGGGACTCTTCTTTCCAACATGGTAGGGGTCTCTGGGACTGAAAATTTGGCAATTGAAAATGGGTTGAGGTGGCAGAAGACGTAAAACCCTTCGGTCCAATAACTTCAGCTGCCATGCGTGTGTGGGGAGGGGGGAGCAAGGACCAAAGAGAGTACTCATCAGAAACTTATTTCAATCCGCAGTAATTTGGAGCATATGAAACTAACAACAGGTAATAGGCCTTTCATTTACAATAAAATTTTGATTTTCCAGACAAGAGATATTCAGCTGCAAAAGAGAACAAATGAAGAAAACTCTACTCCATTCATTATCTCTCAATTTCAAAGAATTTGAAAAAAAAATATATACATATATATCTATGCCAAATTTTTTATCCCACTTGATCTACCTCTATGAGGAATTAAGAAACAAAACTACTCCACTCATTATCTCTCAATTTCAAAAGAATTTGAAGAAAAAAAATACCTATCCCATACTTCCTATCCTACTTGATTCCACCTCTATAAGGAATTAAGAAACAAAAACCCAGCTAAATATGATTCAATTTTAATTTGGGTCTAAATAAATAGAAGTTACAAAAAACAACAAAGATTAAACCCAGCCCACACATGCAAAGAAAATAAAAGAGCCCCAATCCTACACTTCTCGCTCATGATATTAGCATGCTCCTCTTCTCTGTTTAAGCCACTCATTTTTCTGCCTGTCAGTTTTGCTTCATTGCTCCACAATGTGTAAAAGACAGTGTCATAGAATGAACAAGAAGACTATAAATATTGCAATATAGATCTGCGAGATTTCTTAAGTGATGGTCCAAAGTAAAACCAATCAGTCTCCCTTACCTGGGCTCTTTTGTTATTGTGCAAAAGAACAGAATTTTTCATGGTTATTAAGACATTTGCAACCAATCCAAACCTTGTTTAGTAAAGAACACGATAGTGTTTAAGTATGATATTTCTAATTAATAGCAGATAATATTGGTAAAAATCCATCAATCCTGGACAAGTATTACACATTGGTAACAATCCTTATTTCTGCCCTAGAATATATTAATGTAAATATGTAATATTATCCTAATGGAGTATAGTAGATTGAGAAGTAAATGTTAAAATAATATAAGTATTTCTCAATTTCTTTTTTCTCTTTCTTTTTTTCCCATGTGAAGTTCACGTTTTTCAGAGGATAGACAACTCAATGGAAAGAATGCAAACAGTAGGTCTTCCCTGTATGGTTGGGACTCTTCCATGTTGACAAAAATGAAGCAATCACCTGAAGTTGCAGAAGTACATCTGACAACCCACCGCCCCTCAAAATAACAGAACCAGTCAATCCTAAATAATAGAACAAGAGCAATGATGTTAGCTCTCAAAGAGCAATGTATGTGAATAGAAAGAAAGCAAAGGTGTGTGGGTGTGCCATTTGTTTTTACCAATTACAATAACTGACGCTACCAAAAAAAAAAAACCTTTGGTTTTGATAAGTTAACCGAGAAAACTCACAGAAAGAGAAAACTATATCATAAAGAACATGAAGGCAAAGAAACAAAAACATCACAAAATAAACAATAAGTTCCCACTAACTGTGAAATTCCCTCCATTGATTATAGAGTTCTTTGTCGTGAAACTAGGCAGCATTGCAAAATGTTAGGAAAACATGACCTCACAGGATTGGATCCCACTTAATGAGTCATTTAAGAAAGGGTGGGGGTTGGATTGAGCATATCAGTAAGTCCAGATTGTTGGGAAGCACTTCTTATTTGGACATTGTGAAGTTATATTATTCAAGAGCCAATAGTAAGAAATTGGTTGTGTTTAATGCTTAACGGTTGGTCAATCTATGAGACTATGAGTACCTACAAGAAGAAAAACTCCGTGGGCAAACTCTTGGAAGTAGCTAAATCATATAGTTGATCTTGAGAACTCTATGACAAATTCCACTTTGATAACATATTAAATTCTATAATGGCATACTGGATTTCACTGGAACCTTGAAATCTGTATAGGCTTGGGGTTCCTCAAATACAAAAATTGTGATTAACCTACCAAGGGAACCATATCCACGAAAACAACTTTATGTAAATGAGTCTCTCAACATATATGCTAAATTAATATCAGTTAATGCTTTAATATCTAAATTCCATAATATTTTCAAACCATACGAGATAGCATATTGTATAAATCATATTTGATTATTCGGATTATTTGAAAATACAACAACAACCACCACCATCACAAAGCCTTATCCCAACTAAATGGGGTCGACTACATTGATTCTTGCCCCCCAATCGGCTCTGTTCGAGGTTACTTGAAACCATAGTTGTCAAGGCGCCAAGGCGAACTAAGACGATGGAGGCCTGACTGGGCGCCTAGGCGACCAAGGCGCCCGATTTTCCAAGGCGACCCAAGGCAGCCTGGGCGCCTAGGCGACGCCTTGACAACTATGCTTGAAACAAGGCTTAAGCTACTTGAAAATAAATATACAATAAAATTCAGGCAATATGAGTGCAAAAGATGGGTATGGACTTGTACATGTGTTTTTCACACTTGAAATATACTTCCCAAAGTGTTCTAATGCAATATCATAAGTAATAGTTATCTAGCTAGTTTTGGCTTCAGATTAATTTCAAGCACTTCTAGTTGGGTTTATATAATTTTAGTTTTAAGTTGTTAGAGTTCTACTTTTAGTATTTGAATAAACTCTGTTAGGTTATAGAGTGCGGTAGTGTGAATCTCTATATAAACCCTTCTTGTTCAATTTTTTAGGTTTGAGGAAGAAAGGTTTCTTGATGATCTGACTTCAGAGCCAATACCAAATAGCCTGGATGCCTGATACTTTTAAGTTTTAATCTGGGTAATGATTCCTAAAGTCTGCTTGTACTAATTCCTGCAAAATTGACCCTATCTTCTTGATTTATTTTATTCTCAATTACTTTTTATTTTCTGCTGAATTCTCCATACCCCACAATTCTAGCCTGAGATCCATCAAGTCAATAAATCTTTGTACATCCATTCAGCTTATCCTTAAACCAAATACCCTTTAGACCCTTTATTTTCTCTCAATGCTAATTCCTTTACTCAGCCAATCAATCACAATACGTAGCCTCCCATTGACTTTCCAACTTTCTCATCCATTTTCTCAAATGAATATCCTAAACTCTGCCAATTTATTCACATTCAATGCTTGAGGTCATTTCATCCTATTACAACTTACAGCTTATGCCTTTCAGTTACTTTCTATTAGACCCTTTAGTTACACCTTTTGGTCTATTTCCATTCAAATTCTCTTATACCTTAATCCTAGGGAAAGCTTTCTGTTGGGACACATTTCTTAAGAAGGTCCCGTATCACATCTGCGAACTTTATTAGAAAAATAGATCTTATGGATCTCACACACACAGCATGCAGGGGTACTTGATGTCCATTCTCAATATTGCTACCACTTTGAATATTGAAGGTATCCCTAGTTATTAGACCTATTTTTCAACATACATACATCACTCCGTTACTTTGTAACTCTTTTCTTGGGGGTTCAGTCCTGCATTATGTAACGTAGAAAGCCAAAATGAGCTTGTCTGTGCCAGAAGTCCAATAGGCTGCACTGTCATGTTAATATTTTTTTTTTTTTTTTTGTGGTAAATGACATGTTAATATCGTTGCTGTCAGAATCATACCAAAGAGTAACAAAAACCCTTCAACCTTGCATTTTGTGGTTGCTATATACTATGTTATTCGCAAGCTAATTCAACAATTACAATAACAATAACAAAATCTTATCCCAATTAACTAGAGTCGGCTACATGGATTCTTGCCCTCCAATCAGCTCTGTTCGATATCATATTTGAAACAAGGCCTAAGCTATACATATCTTTCCTCACCACCTCCCCCAAAGTCATCTTATATTTGCTCCTAGCTCTTTGAGATCCTTCGATCTGAATCAAATCAGTTCTCCGTACTAGAGCATCTAAAGGATTCCGTTAAACATGGTCATACCATCTCAAACGGCTTTTTCGAATCTTGTCACGTATCAGCGCTACTCCCAAATCAGCTCCAATATAATCATTCCTTACCTTATCCTTCTTGGTTTTGCCACACATCCATCTCAACATCTTCATCTCAGCTACACTAAGTTTATCTATATGATGCTTCTTAACTGCCCAACATTCCGCACTATACATCATAGCCGGTCAAACGACTGTCTTATAAAATTTCCTTTATATTTTAAAGGAATACGCCTACCACATAACACTCCAGACGCAACTCTCTACTTCATCCATCTTGTTGTTAATCCTTTGTAAAACATAATTTTCTATATCATCTTCTTTATTTATGATTGAACCTAGACATCTAAAAGAAACACACTTTGCAATATCTCTCTCTCATCAATTTTCACCTCCTCATCATCCATCCTTGTGTGACTAAAGTGACACACCATATACTTCAATTTCGTTTTACTTATCTTAAAACCTTTTAAGTCCAATATTAAACTCCATAACTCCAACTTTGTGTTGATCTCTGCTTTTGTCTCATCCACCAAAACAATATCATCAACAAAAAACATGCACCAAAGAAGAACTTCATCTTGAATGTCTTTAGTTAAATCATCCATAATAAGGACAAACAGATAAGTGTTTAAAGCTGATCATTGATGTAACCCAATAATAATTGGGAATTCACTACCTTGGCCCCCAACGGTTCTCACACTAGTCACCAAGTTATAATACATATACTTGACTATGTCTACATTTGCTTGAAACACTTCTTATTTTTAGTACTTGCCAAACTAACTCTCTTTAGGGACTCTGTTATAAGCTTTTTTCTAGATCAATAAAGACCATATAGAGGTCCTTATTGCATTCTCTAAATCTTTCTATGAGTTTCCTAAGTAAATAGCTACTATCATGGATATACCTAGCATAAAACCAAATTTATTCTTTGTAATAGTAGTTTCTTATCTCATATGAGTTTCATTAACTCTCTCCAATAGTTTTATAGTATGACTCATTAGTTTTAAGCCTATGTAGTTATTGCAGTTCTAAATATCACCTTTATTTTTATAAATTGGAACCACAATGATTTTCCTCCATATATCAAGCATTTTCTTTGTACTCATAATCTTATTAAACAGTTTGGTTAGCCAAAACACTCCATAGATTCCTAAGCTTTTCCATACTTCTATTGGGACCTCATCTGGGCCTAGTATTTTGCCTACATTCACCCTCCTTAAAGCTTCTTTTACTTCTAACACCCTAATTTTTCGTATATACCTACGATTTATGTTGTATTGATGGGTAACGCAGCCTTCTGGGACACTATTACTCGGAGTGTCTTCATTTAGTAACTATACAAATAATTGTTCCATCTCTCTTTAATGTTTTCATCCCTCCTTAGAACTCTACCATATGCACTTTTAACATATCTAACATGGTCTAAATCTCTACTCTTCCTTTCCCTCATCTTACCTATTTTATAGATAGTTTTTCCCCCATCCTTTCTCAGATTGTTATAAAGATCTTCATATTTCTTTGCCCTTACTTTTCCCACAACCTTCTTGGTTTTATTTCTAGCAAGTCTGTACCTTTTTAGATCATTTATATCCTTAGTCTTTACCATGTCTTAAAACTATCTTTCTAGCTTTGATGGCTGCTTGAACCTCATTATCCCACCACCAAGACTCCTTAGAGGAATGATGTTTTCCCTTCGATAAGCCTAAGACATTTGTAGCAACTTTCTTAGTACAAATAATCATCTCGTTCCACATTGTATTAGTGTCTCCCTCAAAGTCTCACTTTTATTGATAAACCAAAAAAAAAAAAAAACCAAAGAATCTCCTTTTAAGCTCCACCACCTTAGCCTAGGGCAAAAAAACCTTGCCTTTTTTATGATTCGGCGTTATGAGACATATATCCATTACTAGTAATCTATATTGCATGTATAACCTTACAATTTATTTGGCTACTATGATGCCCAACTTAAAGGTGACTAAATGCTCTTCTCTCTTTTTAAAGTATGTGTTTACGATGGATAAATCATAAAGAATAGAAAAATCTAAAATGGAAGTCCCTTCCTCATTCCTCACTCCAAAACCATATCCTCCATATACACCTTCATAACCTTTACAATCTCCCCCTATATGTCCATTCAAGTCACCCTCTGTTATAATCTTTTCTCTTTTTCCAAAATTTTGCACTAAACCAATCCTACTTGGGGTACGTAAGTGCCAATTATATTGACAACCTCTTTCTCCAACACCAGCTTGATGGTTATAATCCTATCACCAAATCTTTTAACATCCGCTACATTATTCGTTAAATCTTTATCTACTACTATGCCCACTCCGCTGCTAGTTTTTTTATCCCCCCATATACCAAAGTTTAAAGCCATCCAACTCTTTAGCTCTTTTACAATACCATCTAGTCTCTTGAATACAAGCTATGTCAATCCTTAGTCTCCTCATAACATCTATAAATTCTAGGCTCTTACACTTAAACAAATTATGTTCCAAGATGCTAATTTAATCCTATGCTTATGAACTAGTTTCTTTACCCGGACTCGTTCACGGCTTGAAAATCCTAGTCTACTTAAAACCACATCCAAGCAGCCGTTGCACATTTTTTCGCTACATCAGGGTCTAGGTGTAACGCATCATTTACGAAGAACGCCCTAGTATTAGGTTGAATATCTTTTCTTTGTGAATCCATGTTAAGGGTTTGGCTAGGTTTTTTGTAGGTGCCGACTGCCAACCTAGCGCACCAACCCTCCTCCTTTATCTCGGCTTGGGACCAACAGCATAACACTAGCGGAGTTTATTTACAAGCTAACTAAAAAAAAATCATAACACAAATAGGTAAAAATAAATATCAAAATTTTACAAAATAATACCCAATAATAGGCCATCATTAGGGTGCTTCAGCAGGATTTAACTGCGTCAAATTGAACTGTGGTGTCAAAATCCAATCAATCAATATTAATTCTTATCCAATTCTCGGCACGAGAAACTTTCTGTTAGCTTCTTTATAGTTGACGTTCAATCCGGTGGATGAAAATGGAAATTTGGGCTCAGAAGTTCATTTATAGTTAACTGAAAACTCTCTCACCGCTCTCAACGAATTCCAGCCAAAATTCAAAGTAAGGTGAGGAAATCCAAGCCAATACAACATAGAAGAACAAATTAAAATAGAAAAGCAAGACCAAATCAAGTTAAAATAAGTAGTTGAAATCAATGATAAACAAAAAAGGGAGAATGAATCAGAGAGAGAAAGAAAGTTGTGACCTGCTCCGACGAGAACGAGAACTTTAGAAGTTGAAACCCCAGTCTGCATCGCCATTTGCGCAGCCTTCAGCAGAACGATCCACTGCGACCAGGGAAGAAGGATAGTTTTATTCTTTTTTTTTTCTTTTTTCTTTTTTTTTTTTAACTTTCTTTTCCGACCACTTCTCTCTTCTTTCCTGTTGAATTCTGATGCTCTGACCACTCAGGTAATATAGTCTCTTTCTATTTGACACCGACCGGTGTCCAGCCCTTTGACACCTTTTTTTTTTTTCCACATGGATCATCACGAATCAGGGACGATTTCGGTATTTCAGATAAAAAGGTGATGGGTGACAGGGTGATGAAATTTTGCGCGGGTGTCACCTGTTGACACCGGATTGATGTGCATTCAAATGGGGAATGTGTTCCTACATTGAATTAGAATGGCCTAAAATTTAAGGTATTTCTATTCTTTACTCAAAATGCAAATGAATAAGAGAACACATTCCAAAAAGACCATGTTCTCATAACACATTATATGATTAAATAATGGAAACGCTTCTTTTTTTCTTTTTCTTTTTTTTTTTGGGGTGGGGGGTGGGGGGCGTGGGTAAAACACAATTTTATTGAAAAACTCATGAGATAGTCGAGGTTTCAAAGTTACACAGATTCTAGAGCCAAGGAGAGGAAGGAAGCGAGTCAGTCCATCACGAGAGGGATAGGGCATTTTCGAGCAAGGGTGTTGACAAAGCTGTTTATATCCCTTGAAATATGATTGGAATTATACAACTCAGTATAATTAGCCAAATAGTATATGATTGAAACCAAATCCTCACAATGTGTAGGGGGTAGTCCCGCAGTGAGGGTGTCAATTCTAAATTGAAATCGAGAAATCGAATTGTACCAAAAAGGTAAAAAAAAAAAAAAAAAAAACGAATTGGTTTGATTTTGGTTTTACATATAGTTAATCGGTTTGATTGTGGTTTAAGACTATTAGTTAATCAATAAAAATCGATTAAATAAAAACAAAAAACCGAGTAAAACTGGTTAGAAAATCGAATAAAACTGATTAATGTTAAATGTATAATATTACATACGTAGTATATGATTTTAATATGGTATGCCTTAACATAATGTCATGTCTTCTTTTTTTAGAAAACATAAATGGGAATTCATTGAAGAACAAAGAGGAGGAAACCTCAAAATCTACCTCCTTCTTCTAGAAAACATAAATGGGAATTCATTGACAGAAAGAGTTGGAAACTGATTTGGCATGCTAAAACATTGCCCAAAATCCGTGCCTTTCTATGGAGAGCTTACGCTTAAGGAATCGCATCGGGTCTCAAAATTTGCCTCTCATCTCCCATTGTTGTTTCTATAACATGGAAAATGAATCTACTAAACACACTCTTTTTCAATGCTCCTTTGCTCAAGCAGTTTGGTTTGGATCTTCATTATATTTGATGGCTCCTGTAAATGAAGATTTTACTTTGAATTAATGGTTGCAATGTGGAGGAAGTTGATTAAAGATTGCAAGCCATATGGTGCTCATATGTTCTCCCTAGCTACTTTTATCTGTTGGCAGATTCAGAGAGCAAGGAATAATGCTCAAATTGAAGGTCGGCTTTGGACTCCTATACAAGTCACTAGCTATGTGGTTGAGGATTTTAAGGAGTTTGCTAAGGTTCATTTGAATATTGTTGATGAAGTTAACGGGCCTGTTATGTTGGAAGCTAGTGACCTAGACGCTGCCAATAATGGGGTGCATTTAATGAGTATTTTTACATATGCAAGTTTATTCCCAGAATCAAAGGAAGCGGATTCACATCTTCTCCTCCCAGAGGTTCGGGAGGAGTGGCACGCCCTCGTTGGATGGGTGACACGTGGGACTTGGGTGAATCCGAGCCCTCCATCCCAGTCGACATCCCCTGTCGACTCAGCTTGTCGGCTCGGTGTCGGCTCTGATGGATGACTCGGATTCACCGGAGCCCCACTTGTCGGCCATCCGACGGGGGCATCCCCCTCTTCCCGAACCTATGGAGGAGAAGATGTGGATCCAAAGGAAGGTGGTTTAGGCTTCTATTATAAAGTGAATGAAGAATGAGTTCTAAAGGGGGTTTCTAGCTCCTGGTCTTTATGGAAGCCATTGAAGGCGAAGCTTTAGCAGTAAGAATGGTGTTGTTGAATGTGATTTCTTTAGGTTTGGAACACATTCATATCAAGTAGGATTGCAGCCAGCTCATGGAAATTTTTAATTCAAAAGGAGAGGGATGTCCAAGTTCTATCATCTCCATTGTAGGGATATCTTATCTATCTCATCTTCTTTTCCAAGCTGCTATTTTTCTTTTGTTCCAAGAGCTTGAAATGGGATTACCCATGCTTTTGCTAAGAAGGCTCTCATTAAGGCCAGTACGGTGAGTGGTCTGTTTCCAAAACATGGTTACAAGAAATGTGTCTTGAGTTCTCCGGTTGTAATGTTTTTATGATCATCAATAGATTTTCTCTTCACACAAAAAAAAAAAAAAAAAATTAATAAAAATAAAATAATGTCATGCCCATATGCTATGATATTTTTAATTTATTATTTAATGTTTAGAGTTATGTTATTACGATCGTAAAATATTCGTTCTTTCCCCATATAATGTGTAAAAATTGTTTATGAACAAATTAACTGAAATGGATAAGAAACCAATAAACCATTTGTTAATCGGTTCGGTTTAAGTTTGGAAACTAAGAATTATTATTAAACGATTCGATTATGATTTATTCAAATAATAACCTCGGACCAAACCAAACCAAGCCAATAAAACTTTTTATGAACCAATTGACACCTTTATCCCCAAGAACTAACAAAATAGCAATGAGCTCGCATTATCACACTCCACCAGATGGGTACGTAGTTATGCCTTTATCCACAGCTTTGCTCCGACCCAAGTGCATTGCCTCAGTCTCCCCCCGTTTAGAACATAAGAGAATAGTGAAACGACAATAAAAATATTGTTTTTATCATTTTATAATGTATTATTAAACAAGGTGCATATAAATCCAACGCATCCAGTCACAAGAAAAGGTCTATATGAAAAATACCTAGAATGCCCTTGTTTAGGAAGTAAACAGAAAAGGCTGTGTTTGGCTGGATTTTGGAGTCTGGACTCTGGACTAGTCTATAGTGCTATCCGGGTCGGGCTGGGCCTGGCCCGTTTCGTCCGTAGTCACATATTTTAGCGGTTTTATAACGATTCCACTCGATTCGAATTGGAATCTGGATTGCGAATTCGATCCGATCCCCCGAACCTTTGGCGATCCTTTGGCGAGAATCGCCAAATGGATATCCGCAATTTAGTTTGACTCTACTGGCGTGTTCCTCATATCCTATCGTCTCGAAAACCGAATTTTATGAGCTAAAAGCCAAACCCACCATAGGAATCATTGCCGTGTAAGCATAGGCAGCTTGTACTTTCCTTTGCAAGCTACAAACCTGACGATAACTAACCAATTTGATAACCTGATATGAATAATACTCAGCTTCGTTAATCCAACAGAATCGGATTCAATGGCGGCTACTTTTTCTAAGTTTTTTATGTTTTTCTCCTGAGGTTTTCCATGGCTGCCGCTTTCTTCTTTCTTCTTATGCCCTTCTTCTTGGTTCCTGCAAGTACCCATTTGCAATCCACTGAAGTGGGTTTTATTTCTGCAGTCATATCTGAAAAGGGTCTTGATTTTGCCAAGGATATACTGATTGAGAAGGCGATTTCCTCCCTAACGCCTCTCAACTTGCCCCAAATCGACAGGGTACTGAAAATTCCGTTCGTTGGTAATGTCCTTGTTGGTCTATCTAATATATCGATCTATAGCGTAAATGTTCCTTATTCAAATGTCAAGTCTGGTGATACTGGAATCGCAATTGTTGCTTCGGGTGCTACCACGAATTTGAGTATGAATTGGTCTTATTCCTACACCACCTGGTTTTTTCCTGTTATTATTTCGGATAACGGGCATGCCCACGTTCAGGTATACCACTGGAACTGTCACTTGCAGTTCTCAACATACAGTAGATTTCTAGATGTTATACTGCATGTACTACTTCCTATTTTTTTTATGCGTTCTTTCCTGGTTCAATTTGAAGTTTTGAGAATTTTTTATTTTAAACAAGCATTCTTGATGCACTGACAATTATGTAGCACTAAATGGATCCTTTTCTCTTGAAATAACACTTAAATTACCACAACTGCTTTTGGGAGGCCATAAATTCCATCTCCTTGTAGATGTTCCCAGAATCTCAAGAGAATAATCTCCCTTATGGTTATTTCTAACAATTGTTTCTAGTATTTGCCCGCCCTTATTAAAATTGCCCTATAGATAATACTAAATATGCCAATATGCTCCCCTGTCCTGTCAAATATGCTGCAAAATATTCACTATTAAACCTTCAACATGCATTTGTCCTTAATATAAACAAATAAAGGGGAAAAAAATCAAAACCTAGAGTAAGCAGCATAATTCTTAGGTGCTAGAACCGAGAATACCTTGCTATGTCTTGACCTCCCAATACTGAATGCGGTCTTCATGCGAAAAGCGATTGCAGATGGAACATAACTCAGGATGCTTCATTAAAATCAGCCTCCTTAAGGACAACTGTAATGGAAGAATTCTCAGCAATGAGAAAATTGTAGCAACTTTACCACTCCATTTGAAGAAGGAAAAAAAATAAAAAAAAAGAGCTGCTTGTTATTGTACGGTATTTATTGAGTTATATGCTTAGAGGATATATCTTACTTATCAAGTTATTGATTCTCTTTCTATATCAACTTTTCTTAGTTTTTACTATATTTTCCCCAAAAGCATGCCTTCACGGTCCAACGAGACCTGTTAATTGAACCAGGTAAAGCATCATCTTCCCATTATATTGATGATCCTAGATGCTGAATTATTGTCCATCATCAAATGATTTAAACCAACGAATTCTGAATACTTAGAACGCTTCTACTAGATTGAACCAAATATTATACTACCTTATTTTTATGGACTGGTACTTACAGATGGAAGGATTATATATTCAGTAATCAAGCCATAACTGATTGCAATGCTAATGCATCCTTCAGAAGTGGAAAAATTAAACTTGAAAAACTTAGACCATTGCATGGAAATTGGCTCATCCTACTTATCTAAAATCAGTATTTATGTTGAGGGTTGATATTCTGTAGCACCTGCAGGTGCTTGAACTTTCCTAGCCTAAATCCATGTTCTATGCATTTAAATTGCGGCATAGTCAGTATGCTTGACTTGGTGAAGTCCTGTTCTCCAAAGTATTAGTTGAAAATTCCTTGTCCACTTTGTTGTCCTCTATTAATTATTGAAGTTTAAACAAGAAGGATCTAAAGTGGCCATATAATGACCGTGGAAATCATTTTAAAGCTTTTTCTTTTTCCTCCTATAGAATGTTGTGCTTATCTTCAATATGTATTTCCATAAAGATAATTGATGAGTCATGCGTCTAGGTAAGGTTGAAGGCATGGAAGTGGGGCTCACTTTAGGCCTAGAAAATCGGCAAGGAACTCTGGAGCTGTCTATTATGGAATGTGGCTTTTATATGAAAGATATTTCTATTACCTTGGATGGAGGAGCTTCTTGGCTTTATCAAGGGTAAGGAATGCTCATTTAGAATTTGATTTTATCAACGGATAGTTGTTTTATGTTGTTTGATTTCCTTTTGCTCTCTTTTTTTTTTTTTTTTTTTTTTTTCTTTCAATAATTTGAAACAACATTGCTTTTTAGACCTTCTTAAGAGTGGCAACCAAAAGGCAATATTTTTTTTAGTCTATTGATATTGACTGTTGTGCCTAGTAAAATCATGAGGCAAATTTTAATTAGGGGAAAATTTTCATCAAAATGGGAGGTAAGGAGTCCTCGCTAACTTTGCATTACGTGTAGTCAAGGTGGAAAGTATCAGTATTGATCAACGTATCAGGAGGGTGATTTTAAGAGCCATATCTTGTCGGAGAGATGCAAGATACACCAAAGATACACGTGGAAATGGTCAAGAAACGCATGGAAATTCTTAGGTTACATGCAAATATTTTTTTAAGCATAAAATACTTTATTATGGAATACATAAATATAAATCATGTACCCAGTTAAATACTAGGATTTGAGTCCTTTTTACCTAATCTAGTGAGTAGTGATGCATGACGTCTTTGAGTAATATATATATATATATATATATATATATATAGTTTCAATCCTTATTTATTTTTTTATTTTTTTGGGTGACTAGAAAGAATATATATTAGAAGGAAAAAAAAGAAAAAAAAGTGGGGTGGGGGGGCCCCTTTTTGGGGGGGGGGGGGGGGGGGGGGGGGGGGGAAGCCAACAGGGAATGCTGTCCATGTTTAGTTGGATAGGTAGGTCCCAAACATTAACAAGAATGGGGAGGGAACCAAAAAGAAAGAAAAAAAAAAGCTGCGAGAGGTCTTGGATTTTCCAGTCCATGTCCAGAGGTTTTGTTCCATCCAAATGTGATAGATAATGACGCAAAAAGCAAGTTTGCCGATGAGGTTACAAGAGGTTTTCCCTTTCAATCTTGATTTGATCACTGCAAATCCTCAAAACTTGTTGAAGTTTCATGGATGGATCGATACGAGCCAATTTGGCTACCCAAGCCAAACCTGAACCGGCTTTTTGGTCGAAAGGGTTGGTAAATAATTATTAGATTTATTTTCAATCTTGATTTGATTTCATTTACTGCAAATCCTCAAAAATTAGTTTAGGAAAGTTCTACCTTAATATATGTATTAGTGTTTATTATTCAGAATTTTTAGAATTGTATAGAAGGAAGATTTGATTGGATTATTGTGGTTATTACTATGGTAGATGAGTGTTCTCTTCCCCTTCTCTTTCTCTCTCTCTTTTTTTTTTTTCCTTCCAAAAAAACAAACCCCCCCCTCTTCCTCCCCCCCCCCCCCCCCCCTTTTTCCTCCCCCCCTCTCCCCCCCCCCTTAACTCCAGCCCCAATAGACCCATAAATCTCCGAATCATCGTTTCACCTAAACGTCGAGAGCACCTTCACCCATACGAACTACTCACCCCCGGGGTTTTTCCCCCAACCCCCCCCCGCCAGGGGGGCGACCTGCAACTAAGGCTGTTCCAAGCTTTACCGCCAGATCTGTTTCAGGGGGTTGTTCTCTCAGATTCAATGTTTGGTCTGATTTGAGTTCGAAAAAGAGGCCTGAATGTCTTGCTTCCTGAAGTTTTGGAACCATTGGAAGAATATGGAGGAATTTCTTCCTCTTCATTCGAATCCACCCCCCCCTGTTTCTGCGTGGAGTTTAAGGGATGACTTTTGATTTTGATTTAATATTTTATTGTTTCTTTTCCAGCTTTGCCCTTATCCATTTAGTCTTTTTTCAGTATACATAAGGATTGTTTGGTTCTTTAGAGTTATTTCAAACTTCAGATTAATCGAAATTGCCATCACTGGTTGAGTTTTGAGTTTATTGCCACTGTTTGTTGAACCAAGCTTCCATGTTATTTGGTTGGGCCCATTAGCGGATTAATTAGGGTTTTCTCAACCCGGATCCCGCATCATTCTTAGATTAGTGTTTATTATTATTATTATTATTATTATTATGGTAGTCTTCGAGAATGTTTCAAAGGTCGGGGGGGGCTCCGGGTTTTTTTTCTCAATAAGGTGTTTCTTTCCGGTTTTAATTAGCGTATTGAAACATGTTGAGGTGTATTCACCTGTACCAGGACGATACAGTTAAGATACTTTTTTTGGGGGGTTATCATATCAGGTTAGTATTGTATTGGTCCTTCCCAATACCGGCACATATCCAGCAATACAGAGTCACAGACCGATATGATACGATACTTGATTCCATGTCTGCGGTACACATTGCGTGGTTTGGGAATTTGATGGATCTTATGAAGTATGTCTGTCGGGCAAAAACTTAACCCAATTAGATGATTCCATTGCCGGTTGTTTGGAAATTCTATAATTATGGTGAATGGTCCACTGACTACTTGCATACAAGCACACACGAGTACACATATGCATATAATAGCATATACAAGTTTCTTAGGATCTAACTAATGATATGGTCTTAGATAGAGTGGAACAGCTTTTTGCTTATGTAGCCTACTCCAAGTAGCTTGGATAAGGCTTAGTTGAGATTGATTGCTAAGGGGAGAGCAGATAAATTTTGTAGAATGATAGTGAGTGCCCCATGTGCTGTTTAAGGTACAATTAATGCAAAAACAACCAAAAAAAAAAGGAGAGAGAGAGAGAGTCACTGCTCCATCTATCATTGGGTTCAAAATACGTTTGTTTATTGCTTTTCCTTGTACCAATAATACCACTTGGTAAATTATATTTAATTTTTATAGAACTGAACCTCATGGATTCAATAGCTTCTTTGTCTCTATACTCAGCTTCATCAGTTCTCTTAGCTCTTCGATGTGATTCATGTTCTTCTATGAGAAGGAATTTGCTGAATAAATCACATGTTTGCATCTTCAGTCAGTGCAATCAGGATTTCCTCCAGTAGCCATGCCCTCTCTTGCTATTCTTTAACTTCGTTATTCAGCCCATTTTCTTCTCTTTCTTTCAAGTACAGTTATTTCTGACAACAGAAGAGCATTTTTTGGATATATGTTTTTCTGAATTCTGTTCTATTTTACTCCTTTAGCTTTACTGTCAGTGCCTTATATAGTTATATTTTAGCCTGAAAATTGCACCAGCATGTCTAGCACTGAGGTTCTCAACCTCCACCTCAGTACCACTCCTCTTATCTGCGATGAAGTCATAAAGAATCTGGGGGTGCTTTTACCACATATCGTTTGACTAACATAGAGTTGCACGTAAATTCATAGAAGACTAAAATTAGTGTATGGTTTGAAGTAGGCCTGGAAACGGCATTTAAGGAGATAGCTTGGATTGAAGAGTTTAAGCTATCTGATGCAAGAAAGTATTACAGTTAGCATAGTGCTAGATTATTTATTTATTTTTTTAAATAGAAAGCAAGTTCCCTTCTTTTTTTTTTTTTTTTTTTCCTTAGAAGTGATTGGAGGTTTGGTGGAAGGTTTGTGGTTGATACTGTAATTTAATTTGTCAAAGGGTATTTCCTGTGTTGTTGCTGAATTGAAGGGGTTTTACACTCTTATTACCAGCCAGTGTAAATGTTGATTATGTTTTCATGCCATCCTTTTTGCCTTTTCTTGTCTAGAAATTTGATGATGTTCTGAGACTCCTTTTTTTTTTTTTTGGGTTGATTCTCTTTTCTTTTTCTCAGGTTGTTGGATGTCTTTGAAGAACAAATAAAGTCCTCAGTGGAAAATGCTATTACTAATAACATAAAAGAAGGGATTATGAAGCTTGATTCCTTATTAAAAACTCTTCCAGTAGAAGTCTCTGTGGATGAAATTGCTGCTTTGAATGTCACTTTTGTTAATGGGCCTGAATTTAGTAATTCTTCTATTGGGTTTGAGATTGATGGGCTATTCACTGCAGCACATAAGGGTGTCAGTACTGGAAACTATTTTATGAATTCACAACCTCCAGCTTTTTGCAATTGTCAAAATAAGATGCTTGAGATTTCCTTGGATGAAGCTGTATTTAAATCTGCATCCAATGTATACTATAATGTAAGTATTATAGTTTATGAATCTTAAACTGTTCCCATCTACTTGCTGAAGTATAGTTACTGGTTTATTGAGTACTTTTGAGTTGTGGAGATGGTTTACGATTAATATGTGCTGGTGTATACAGCCTATATTTGCTTATTTAGTATCTAGTACTCAATTAGTAATACTCTGAAGTAGTGTTATTTGTGCATCAATTAAGGTTTAAGTTATGAGGTCTATGACTTGACCTTGTCAACCTTTTTTCTGTCTATGACAGATTGCAGTTTCAACATTTGGACTAATAATTCTTCTTGGTGAACAGGCAGATTCGATGCAATGGACTGTGGACAAAGTACCGAATCCGTCTCTTTTGAACACAGCTAGCTGGAAATATATTGTTCCTCAACTGTACAAGATGTACCCAAATGATGACATGATACTGAATGTTTCTTTATCTGCTCCTCCAATTATAAAGATTTCTCCCAATAATATTGATTCTACTGTTTACTCTGACATCATAATAGATGTTTTGAATGACAATGAAATCATACCAGTTGCTTGCATCTCATTGGTAAGCTTAGCATGAGTTGATCTGTATGCAACATCCCTGACTCTTTTGCATTTTTTCCCTGTTATTTTCTATTCTAGGCTGAAGTTGCAAGTAAATTTTCTTTTTTAGCTTTATGACCTCATTCTATCCTATTGTTGGGAAATGTAACGATTCTGAAATTGTTTTAGTTATTAGGCAAGAGTTGTCTAATAGCTGGTATGTTTTCTCTTCTTTTATCATGCCGCCTCATATTGTTTGACCTGCAGCTCTATGTGAAGTTACATCTCCTGTAATGTATGGATGATTACTTTAAACTACATACTTTCATTTATTCATTTGAGGTACCTCTAGCGTAAGTTATACTTCCCATATGACCAAATTTGGAAAATTTTAATTTTTTCAAACTGAAATTGTTTCTTAGGCTTTTTTTTTTTTTCTTTTTCTTTTGGTACTACAAGTCATTTATAAGTGATGCAGTCCAAGAAGGTCCAAGGCCCAAGCTTAAGTTGGTAATGGACCAGCCCAAAGAACCAGTCGAAATTGGTCCATTGTACCAGCCCAAAGGCCGAAGAACCAGCTGAACACTGTTCACATAAACAGTGCCAACATATTTCTTTCCTATTTTATTACATTATTTAGTCTCCTATATATTTGGTTCAATTATCTTAGAGTTTGTTTCCATTGTTTTAGTTGAATCAGTTGTTAGGTGTTTCCTTTTGTTTGGGAACTTTCCTATTTCTAGTTTTAGAAGTTTCTTTTGTTTAAAAATTTTCCTACCACATATAAAGGAAAGATTTTATCCTTTTTATTTTTGGACATTCTCCTTAAAGAATCATTCATTTCTATCTTTTGTAATTATTTTCAGCATTATAAATAAGATGAATGGGAGAAGGGACACAGACTTAATAGAAACTAGAAATTTTGTGTTCAAAATTCTGGTTGAGTCTCCCAGGGTTGTGAGACTCAACCACATACTTTTGCTTTTGTTTTCTAAAAATTGTTTTTGCTGTTGAGTTCTAGTTCTTTCTTACCTTGTTGCGACATTCTTGCTTCCGTTTCTGAGACTTACAACACATGTAGAAGGAAGATACAACCAGGTTTTCTCGATCTGATCTCCCTTTGGGCGGAGTCAACAGGATAGTCAATTTTCGAGATCTTGTGGTTTCTTTTGTAGTGGTCGGATGACTCTCAAATTTAGATATGTTATCATGCATATTCCAAAGGCCTCTCCATCCAAATTTGAATCATTTCTAACGGCTGGATCTCAAGATAAGTGATTTTTTTATAATTCTATAATTTTGATTCTATTAAAATGCCTGTTTGAGACTTACGGGCAAGATTAGTTTCGATCCCACCCGTTGGATCAAGCTCATCTTTTGGAGTATTGTTTCTTATATCCTAAGGATCGAGGATCCCAAATTTTGAAGTATTCTTACAGCCAGATTTGAAGTTGGGAAATTATTTGTTCAATTTCAATTACTCTTCTTTGTTGTTAAAGGTTAAATTGGGTTTGGACTGTGTAGGGATTCTGTAGCAAAAAGGGATCTATGAATTGGATGTGTTGAAACCCTTTTTGCCACCAATAAGACTAATAATAGAGCAAATAATGGTTTTCAGTGCTTTAAACTGAGCTTTAGGTGCTAATCAATAGCTAAACTAACAGCATTTTGGTGCTTCCAGAATGCAATAGTTCCTCTGTGTAGATAAGACAATGTAATCCGTCCATTCCATTCAAAATATAAAGTTTGCTCTTCAAGTGACAAATAATAAACTGTGACAATGGAAATTTGGATTTAAAGTATAGATTTTACAGATCAACTTTCTGTGACAGACAGTATACCTATTCATAAGAGCATTTTGACTTTTTTTTTTTTTGTTTTTTACTTAGTTTTATATTAAATGTAGAATAGATAATACTACAAATTTTAATTAAGCTCATAAATGGTAAAACATAAGAAGTATTTCTTTAGAAATCAAATAGTTATGACCAAAATAACGCCATGGGAGGGGGGGGGGTTGATAAAATGGGACCTCAGATTTTAACAATGTTAGATTGATCGCACGTCGTAGAAACTAAAGTAATAACTAGCAACTGGAGCAAGAATGCAGGATCCTAACGACCCCCACCCGGGGAAGGTAAAAAAAGAAAGGGAAAAATGAGAATAAAAACAAGGAAACACAGACACAACATAACACACATAAACATGCACATATGCACACACCACCCTAAGTTTAAACTGCCTCTTGAAGATCTTTATGTATGTATATGCACATGTATTTTTGCATATAGATGATGGTAGTGTTGGTGGTGCTAGACATGCGCAACATGTAGAAATATTTTAGGTTTTGGTAGCAATTTGATTGTTTTTTTAATGAATGAATCTATATAGAAAAAAAGGATCAGAGAGATCATGTGAAGTCCTATCCACTGAAAGTTGGATGGGTAAATCCCAAGGATTTACAATGTGCCTATTTCTAGGCATCTCTGGGCACTTTGATATTAAGGGGACTAGGTCTCTAGGCACTTTGTTATTAAGTACAAAAACAGGGTCTCCCAAGAAAGGAGACTCAGAAATAGAAAAAAGGATCAGAGATCACGGGAAGTCCTATCCACTGAAAGTTGGATGGGTAAATCCCAAGGGTTTACATTGTGCCTATTTCTAGGCGTCTTTGGGCACTTCAATATTAAGGGCACTTGCGTTCTATTTTTATATATATATATATATATTGGTTTGAAACACCCCAAAATTGATCAAAATTTTGCAACTCCTTTTCCCCTCTTAACTTTTTATTATTTCTTCGTATTTATCTAATTAGAATGGTATATCGATCATATCTGTATTATACTGCATACAAAACTTTGTAATATATGTATCATTCACCCCCCCAAAAAAAAAAAAAAAACATGTTTTATAATCATGGAAAACCCCTAACATTTTCATAAGATTGAGATTATGAAGAGATCATGAATTGCAGAAATTTGAGTCTTCTCAACTTATAGACCTAAAATCAGCACGGGAGAAGTAAGTGAGAAAAGGTATTGATGGCTCTGGGTAACAACAAATTGTACTTTAATTAGAATTGAATGCAAGGCAGGATTCATGTAGCTGACCTCATTAAGTTGAACAAGGCTTAGTTGAGACTGTTCATCTCAACTTTATGAGAGCAAGTTTGGAGAAGGATTGGCTTCTGAACCTGAGAAGCAGGTTACAGGACAGGAGTATTGCCCAATTTGGGAGATCCCGGGCATTTATAGAAGGACGTAGTCCCCTCATTTTTTTCCTTTTTAATTGCCCATACTTCCCATGTTAAGTCTGCCCTTTTGGTTTGGGCATTGAAAATAACTCCAACTAATGACTGTTGAGAGATGAAATATCTAGGATCCCCGTTTAAACTAAAGTGCACTGTTGCCTCGAATTACACATGTTCAAGAACCCAATATATTGTTCTAACATTACTTTTTACCAAACAATGCTTGTGTTTACATTCTTCACTGTTTTGTCATCTTCTGCAACTTTTCATGCTGCGATTTTTTTTTTTAATAAGAAGGATGTTAATGAATATGTGGATTATATTGACCGGAGGAGGTTATTTCTTGGAACAGGAAGTTAGTGCCACAGGTTCAGTGGACATCTCAGGGAATAACATAGTTGGTAATGTTGGATTAGTTGATTTCACCATGTCATTGAAATGGAGCAAAATTGGTAACTTCCGCATTTATCTGATTCAGGTATGTTTGATGTGCTCATACTTAGTTAACACTTTCCCTCCCCAAAACCCAAGCGAGTACCTGCAGGAAAATTGGCAATGGGGGAAAAAATGATGAACAATGTGCACATGCTAGATAAGCACCGTGTACATTGTATCTCCACCTTGTTCGAAGGTTTTTCCAGTAAATACCAATCTATTTCATGAGTATTTTTTCCGACATGGTCTGATGTAGATGATGGATACCCTGGCATAAGTATACGCACATGAATTATCTCTTTCATATTTAGATAAAAAAAATAGATGGTCCAAAGTGGCCCTTTCTCCTTGTAGATGTCTGGTCCAGTTTTCAGGATCATGGCTGTCGGAGGAAAATCTGCCAACTTAATCCCTTCAGCACATTTGACCTAGTCTCTCTCTCTCTCTCTCTCTCTCTCTCTGTATCCTTTTATGAAACTTACCAAGTCATTTAATTTTTGCAGTCAGTGATGCGAACTCTCCTCAAAACGGTGTTCTTTCCATATGTCAATATTCGCCTCAGGAGAGGATTCCCACTGCCCATCATTCGTGGTTTCACTCTTCAAAATGCTGACATATGCACCGGCAGTTCGCAAATTGTTGTTTGCAGTGATGTGGTTTATGCCGATTCAAATGAACTCAGACTGCTTCCTTATAATCAAATTCAATCTTTCCTGGGTTTTGGTGTATGAGAACTTTTGCTTTTCTATGGGGATGCAGACACTGTAATTTCAATAGAAAGCAGAATAAGATCTTATCGGTCCTATTCTCCTGTCCAATATGAACCGTGCTACTTCATATGGAGGACTTAGGTTGCTGCATCAGCTTCTTTAATGTGTCAAAGACGAGATGCACCCTCAGATCATGCTCAGGTGATTCTGCATCCTTACATTCTGAAGACAGGCCACAGCTTCGACCATTATTGTCATTCATGTAAATATGCTGGTAAAATAATGCATCTTATTCCCATACTGTTTATGTTTGTTTAAGTCATGTTTGTTGGTTGTAAAATTTGGTGCAAATGATATTTTATATGAAAATCTTAATTCATATAAAATTTTCCTACTTCTTGATTATTATTTCAAAGAGAGTGAGCCTTGTTGTGATAGTAAGGTTGCTATATTGCAACCTAACTTGGTGGTCACGGGTTTAAAACATGGTAACAGCCTCTCCGTGTTGCGAAGGTAAGGTTGGGTACATTCTGCCTCTCCCCAAACCCTGTAGTAGCAGGAGTCTCATGCACTCGGACGTCCTACTTTCTTTACAACCAAGTTTCGTCCTAATAATTGAGTTAAGAGTCCTGTCATATGGTAGGGAAGATTGAGTCTACGTGCTACACTCAGCCTAGATGGACGTCCCAGTGCACGAGGCTCCCGTTATTGTAAGGTGTGGGGAGGTCTGAATGTAGACAGCCTTACCCTCATAATGTGGAGAGGTTGTTTTCAGGATTCGAACCCATGATCACCAGGTTGCAATATGACAACCTTACCGTCACACTTAGTCCAGATGCATCCTAAGAATTGAGTTTGAGTCCTGTCACATGATTGGGAAGATTGATACTTAGGCTGCTAAAATCGGCAGCAATTGAAAAAGGGGGAGAGGTTCTCTCGGGGAGTTTTAAAAAGAAGGGGTTTTTTTTTTTTTTTTTGGGTTGTGTGTGTGTGTGTGTGTGTTGTACAAATGAACTTGTTCATTAGATCGTGCCATGCACATGGATTGATCGACACATATCATACAACCATAGATAAGCAAGGCATGTGAAGCAAGAGAGTCGGCAGTGTTGTTAATCTCCTTTGGAATATAACGAAAAGAACAGGATACAAAGGACTGAGAATGAGATTGATTATCATGCACAATTGACACAACATCTAGAGGTGGTTTTTAATCTGATTCAAAAACAAAAGTTATTAAAGATTTGCAGTCACTCTCAACAATTATCCATGCAATCCCCTACCGCCTAAAGCAAGTTGGCTCTCATAGATTAATGTTCACCTAGTAAAGCTGACCCGAACTTCGTAAGGAGTGATGCTGCAAAAACTTGTGATCTTGAAGTATTGCAAAGGATGTACCACAAACCTCCTTTAGACTCCGAATATAAAAAAGATGCATCACAATAGAATTATATATCCCAAGAGATGCAGGATCAGAGTCTGAAGTAAGCAGTTGCAAATTTTTTGTCCATGATACTATTAATTCCAAAAACTCAGAGGTATGCTTTTGGGGCTGCTGCCACTACTTCATAAGGCAACCCAGTTGGGTGACTGAAGGTAAAATCATTTCGAGATTTTCGTAGAAACCAGCATAGAAATGAACTGACATAATGTCTTTTGACTTTGAGCCACCTCAAACTTGATAATCTTTACTTGGCAAAATATTCAATTGAATATCAAGAATAGCCTTTACCTTCGTCGGATGTAGAAGTTGAACCAATTGAGGTATTTCAAGACCGGGTGGATTGATCAGTCAATCGGGATATGGACATGATAGAAGAACTATCAGGTGTAGATTGTTGCCATTTAAAACCTAGCAGGGTGATCCATTGATCATCCCAAATCCAAATCTAGTCTCCACTCTCAACATGCCAAATTAAACTTGCTGAGAATTTTTTACTCCACTAATCATAATTTTTATATTCTTGACAAAGACTAGTTTTCAGCGTGATTTGAGATTCATACTGAAATGATAACTCAATATTTAGTAACTGCCCCAATCTCCCTATTATATGTTTTGACAAGGAAGAAATGTTGAAAATGGAAACCATATGCCAACAAAAATAGAAAACACAATAAAACTTGAGATCTTGTGAGATCTAAATCAGATTTATCATAAATCTTCTAAAAACCAAAAATAGCAATTCAAAATTAACAATTAGGATCTCTTTGATAAAATTTCAGAATTGGGATTCTGACTCCGAGAGTCGATATGGAGTAGTTTAGGGGTTGTTTGATAAAACTTCAACTCTGGGATTCTTACTTCTGGTTCAAATTTCTACTCCAACTTCAAAAGGATTCAGAAGTATGAGGGAGTAGAAACATGTTTGTTAACCTAATTTAGTCATGGACTCCAGAGTGGTGGTGGTGGGTGGCGGATAGTGGCACTAGTGGTGAGTGGTGATGGTTGGTGACGGTGGTGGTGGGTGAGAGGTGGTGGCAAAGGGTGGCGGTGGGTGGGTGGAGTATGGTGGAGGTGGTGGAGGTGGTGGGTGGGTGGCGGTGGGTGGTGGTGGTGGTGGTGGGTGATGGTTGGTGGTGGTGGCGGTGGGTGGTGGTGGATGGTGGTGGCAGTGGTGGTGGTGGTGGTGGATGCGGTGGCGGGGGGTGGTGGGTGATGGTTGGTGGTGGTGGCGGTGGGTGGTGGTGGCGGTGGGTGGTGGGTGGCTGGTGGTGGTGGTGATGGTGGGTGGGTGGCGGTGGGGGGTGGTGGTGGGGGGTGGTGGTGGTGGAGATGGTGGGTGGCGGTGGGTGGTGGTGGCGGCGGGTGGTGGTGGGTGGGTAGTGGTGGTTGAGGATGGTGGTGGTGGTGGTGGTGGCTGATGGCTGGTGGTTGTTGGGGTGGTTGGTGGTAGTAGTGGTGTGGGGTGGTTTTTTTTACTCTAAAATTTTACTCCGAAGTCGAAAAACATCTATTTTATGCTCTAAAAAATTGGATTCTGGAGCTCATTTGGAGCTGGTTCACCTATGGATTCTCCAGAAGTCCGAACCGGGTTACCAAACAGGCTTCTACTCCATTTATCTCCAGAAGTCAGAATCCAACTTCTGAAGTGTTATCAAACACCCCTTTAGAATCTTTGGTCTAGCAGAAACAATTAGGGGTTTTCAATTTTAGAATACCAAATAGAAGCTTTTTACTCCAAAGCAAAATTTGGGAGAAGAAAAAACCACCCCCCACCACCATCACCACCACCACCCACCCCCCACCACCATCACCACCACCCACCACCACCACCACCGCTACCACCATCCACCACTGGATTGATTGCACCAATGTGCACGTGTCTCCATCCTAGTTCCTCAAGACAGGCACAATCTTTCACCGGGCTTTAAAATTATAACCCAATAAAATTCGGTTTTGGTTTGATCCCGACAGAATCAGGCTGATTCGATATCTGTTTTTGGTTTGGAGTCTTTGGACCATATTTTGACACCCCTAGACACGATTAACGGCTTTGAATCTGTATTCACATCGTCTCCTCCCAATGATTTTGGGAGGACATGGCAACCTATCTCGGATGACTGCCACATGGCTCTCGGGTGAATCTGAGACCCACGTCTGAGCCGACAACCCCTGTCGGCTCGGCTTGTCGGCTGGGTGTCGGCTCAGACGTGGGTCTCAGATTCACCCAAGAACCATGTGACAGTCATCCGAGATAGGTTGCCATGTCCTCCCAAAATCATTGGGAGGAGACGATGTGGACTCCTTTGAATCTAGCATATAAGTCACCACAGGCGGTCACGATTTTTTCCATAGATCGTACTTCCTAATCTCATGGATCCATATCCTCTTCTCCAGGAAAATCTAAAGAGAATCTGAAGGAGAAATGACGCCCCACTAGATGGACGACACTTGGTCTCGGATGAATCGGGTCGTCCAAGAGAATGGGAGGATTTGAATCCCCTAATCACGGCATTCGAGTCGCCGCTTTACTTCCGTATTTCGATAAGAAAAGCTCACCCTCCTCTTCTCTTCCACTCTGAAAACTGCAACTGTCTCTCTATCTCTCTAAGCTTCTGTGAGATTCAGCCTTCTGTATTTGACCTAAAACCATCTCTCTCATATGTGCAGACTCGTACTTGCTCATTGTAACTGCAATTCTCTCTAAGCTCTTTGGATGTTGTCTTCTCTATGTAATCTAACCCATAGAAGAATATGCTGACTTCTCTGAGCATCTCGATCTCAAAAATTCCTTCATTTCTTCCTCCTAACGAAAAACCCGCATCTCCTTATATATTCCCTTTCCCTGTAGTTCAGGAACTAGGCCAGAAGGTCTCATTCAGTAGCCATGTCTTGTCTGCCTTCAAAGGGACTGGGTTTCTCTCCGCAATCGACAGAGCTATTGAAGAAGAGAAATACAGGAGAGCCAGGGCTGAGGTTCATCAGAAAGGTGTCGACCTTGAGGGCTACTTGATAGACGGGATTTCAATAGGAGGCCACGAGACTTGCGTCGTCGTTCCGAGTTTGAATGCTGCTTTTGATATTGGAAAGTGTCCTTTGAGGGCTGTCAATCAGAACTACCTTTTCATAACCCATGCCCATATTGATAATATGGTAAGCTCTTTCCCCATTTCAAGTTCCATCTCCTATACTTACAATCCTATTGAGCGTTCCTTGCGAAATAAGCTTGCTTGAACTATTAAAATTTTCAGTTCAGCTAGTTTTGAAAATACACTCGAATATGTGACCAATGATAAATTGTATACCTGAATTCGACTATGAGCTTAACCTCAGTGTTCTTCCTGATTCGTATTTTAAATCAACTATAAATGATGATCAATTGGTTTATAGCATTTGAATTCTTAAGGCTTCGAAAATCATTCTAGTAATGTCGGATTGGATAGGCCACATAGTTTGAACCCTTGTCTGAGGACCCTGGACTAGCCCCTTGTGTGCTTTTCTTCAGTTTAACCTGTCTGTTCCAGTGCCATTTGATTCACTCTGGACTAGTACACTTAATTTGCTTTATGTTACATTATCACAGGGAGGACTTCCAATGTATGTAGCAACTCGTGAGCTCTACCATTTATGTCCACCAACAATATTTGTGCCACCATGTATTAAAGAAGATGTGGAGAAGCTATTCGACATTCACAGGACTATGAGTCAAGACAGATTGAATGTTGATTTGGTTGCATTAGAAGTAGGTATGCAATTATGATTCCTGCCATGTCTTTTGACTGATGTATGAACATTCCATCATGAACCTGACTTTACAAGTTTGATTACAGGGGAAACATATGAAATGCAGAATGACCTTGTTGTGAGGCCATTTAAAACTCACCATGTTATACCTAGCCAGGTATAGTCATTTGGATCATTCTTTACCACTGGCAATAATATATAGTGTTCTAGTTCTTGCATGTGCAATGGCAACCTAAGATCTCTCCAAGTATGATTCATGCAGTGGCTTGGTTTCCTCAGGGATATCTCATTTACTCAGTTAGAAAGAAGCTGAAGAAGCAATATACTCATTTAAAAGGAAAACAAATTGAAAAGTTGAAAAATTCTGGGGCTGAGGTTTGTAATTTTAGAAACTCATTGAAGTTGCAACCTCAACCATTTTATAGGATAATGATTGTTCTCTCCCAAGTTTAGATTCTGTGTTTGTTATGATATATTTGACTAAGTTACCTTGCGGCAGATTACAGATGTTGTACTTTACCCAGAGGTGGCATTCACAGGAGACACAATGTCTGATTTTATGCTTGATCCTCGCAATTCTGATGCCATGAGAGCAAAAGTTCTTATAACTGAGGTAACTGTGTCTTGTTCTTTCTCTTTATTCTCTTTGTCCTGGTCAAGTTGGCGACAGTACATACAACACAGGCATATAATGGAAATGTGAAATCGTGGTAATACTGAGGTTTCAGAGAGGTCACCATAGTATGAATATCCAATGGTCAAAATGACAAAACTAGTTAGAAAATTGGTCGCACAATTGCATCAATGTGTGAATCAAGTGAGGACTGAGGAGTTTATAGCAAGAAGACTTCTCCCATGGTGTCTCTGGATAGTTTTATCTCCATGTAAAGTTGCATCTCATCAGAATATGTGTAAGGTTTATGGAGTCAGAAAAGCATACACTGTCATCTGCAATGTAACAAAAGAATTTGTACATAAGGATACGTTGGATTGGTGATATCCCGCAATGCACATATAGGTATGCAGGAATAGGTATCTTCATGAGGGGCCACAAGGTCAGGGGGATGAAAGAGAAAGTGTGAATTATGTGAGAAGTTGTGGGAAAGAATCCCCACAGTGGCGTCTTTTTCCCTTATTTTTATTTCCTATTGCATTTTAATGCATAGGGTCACATTAAGGTAGACTGAAAAGAGGGGGGGAGGGGGGGAACAAAATAAAGAAAAAGGTAACTGAATCATCATAAGTATGCGAATAAGAAATTGGTAATGAGATCATTTTAGAGTTTCATAATCTGAACTTTTTTTTTTTTTTTTCAGAGCCCATTCAATCAGTGGTCAAAATTATTCCATTTTCAGTGAAGATCATATACACTTCAGGTTCTATGTAGACCATGGATGATATCCAGTTACTTGAGCAGTTCTATTGAAAGTGTTATTAGCCACTAGGCTTCAGCTTACCAAGAAGGGAATTTTTTTTTAACTTTTCTGCTGGATGAAATCATCTGATTCTAATATGTACAAGTGATATAATGGTCTATCTTCTTCTTTTTCCGGGTTCATAAGCTTCTGAATCCCTTTCTGATTAACGGTGCTTTTCTTTTGACAGGCAACTTTCTTAAATGAAGAGTTCAGCATTAAGCATGCACGACAGCGAGGCCATACTCATCTATTTGAGGTGCGAGACTGAGTTGCGATTTTCTATTGTCTTTGTTCATTTCATTCCTTATCACATTCATATTTGGGTATAATTATATTAGATGCGGAAAATTGACATTAGGTAGAAAAAGCTACCCTTTGGAACTAGAACATGGCTTGGAGTGGGTCAGATAAGAGATCTGCTCAGAACTGCATGCATTTTTACTGGGTTTACGTCTCTTAAATTGAATCCATTTTCAGTTCAGGTCAGATCATTTACTTGGTTAGTTTACATGTAATCCATATGGATATTGAGATGCAAATTCATTTGCATGGACTCAAGTCAAACCTGGACCTGCTAGTGCAGATTTAGATCCAGCGCTGGATCTGATGGACCTTACCTTTTTCATGCTCAGTCATTCCAATGGCAAGCATCCAAGTTGTTTCTAGCCCACAATTCAATAGGTTTTACTAGGAAGCCTTTTTAGTGGCAACAACTTTAGCAATGAACAGTCAGGATATCGAATCTATAACATAATTTTGGATGGCTCATAAAACTATGAAAACTGGTCCTGGAAAAGAATCAAATGATTATGATTGTAAATCTCCAAGCTGGCCAATTGGTGGCCTGAATTATCTCCTTGTTGGGTCTGAAATCCAATATGAATGTCACGTAAACCAAAGGGACAGCCGCACATTGCTATTCTCCTGTACTGCGACTATTCTTTATTACCACAAACTGTAAGGCTTCGTCTTGTCAGATGTAAACTGTTGTGATATAAGTTGGGATAAGGCTAAACTATACCTAGCAAGTTTATAAGTTAGTTTCCGAATTATTGTTCACATTAGGTGGAAAGTCTCCATTTTATTTTTTATTTAATTTTGCATTACAACATTTGTAGAACTGATTGGAGAAAGAAGATCCATGTAGCCGACTCCATTTAGTTGGGATAAGGCTAAGTTGAGTTGAGTTGAGTTGAGTTGTACATTACAACATTTTACTCCATGTAGTTGAATGGAAAGTGATGTAAAGTAATGTAAAGTTGAAACAAAATGGAAATTTTCCATCTAATACAAATGGAGATTTTGTAAATAACTCAAAGAAACTAAATTTGGCAACCAAATTTTTTCACAATTTCTTAGATTTTTGTGGAAAAGTATGATTGCTGAAATACTTTGACTTCACGTTTCAACTGTTGTCTAAAATGTTATTAGTTTCTTCATTCTATTGATCTTTATTTTTAAAATGTTGTACATTATTTTACAACATTTTATGTCTAGTGGAGTGGAGCTTAAATGAAAACATGTAAAATGCTTTTTTCCTTTTAATATGTTTTTCCTTTTGATAGATATTCTGATATGCTTTATTATTATTATTATTATTATTATTATTATTATTATTATTATTATTATTATTATTATTATTATTCTAAATATGTTTAGTTAACATTGTAGATCATTGAACATGCTCAATGGATCCGGAACAAAGCCATTTTGCTGACTCATTTCTCCTCCCGCTACAAAATCGAGGTGATCTCTCGGTGAACAAAATCTTTTACATTTCTTTCTCAAATTGAATATCCATTGCGTGCTATTTTATAAGTATAGGAGGTTTATAGAGTCTATAATCTAGAGTTGGATTAAATAGCCACTTCCATCCACTATCCTCTCCCAAAAAGAAGTCTTGCTAGATAATCTGGGGTCCCTGGCCTCGTGCTTTGAACTATAGTCATGATAACATGTGAGTGGGTTGGGAAAGGGGTAGCAATTTCCGGATTGAAATCGTCTCCTACTTGGGTATTAGCAGGAGACTTGGCAGCGTCCGTTCGATCCACGACAGGTGGCGTTCAAGTCATCCAACGGTTAGAAAGAAAAAGATTGTAAAATAGGATTTTGAAAACCAAACATGGGATCACAGATACTTTGCTTCTTCTCCGTTCAAGTCATCGATCACCTTCTTGAAGCAGGCATTTTGAAAACCCTGTTTTTCTCTACTTTTCTCTATCTGCAATCCCTGCTTTTTCCTCTTTTTCATCATCTTCTGTTTCTTTGCCGTTATTCACAAGAAAGCAAGTGGGGACTGAGGAGGACCGAAGACCAGGAGGGGCTGTGAAGAGAAATTGCCCTTTTTGTTGGAATTCTAATTGATTTTTAACTCCGGTGATCGATTCTCAGCTCCAGCATCAGTTCTCCACAAGCAAAACAGAGTTAACGGAAGACGTCTATGAAGAGAGATCGCCCTTTTTGAAGAGGATCAAACTTCAAAGGCTATGATAACTGGGAGGTTTTTACCTTAGCCGGGTTGAATCTGTTGATGGTTTGATACCCTAATTAGCTAAAAACAGAAAAAAAACAACCCAATTTATTGTAAGAAGCCTGGGGTCTCCACTCTCCACTGCTCTGAACATTTCCAGAAGAAGAAATTCTCGGTTTTGGGAAGTTGTGATGGGAGACGGTTATTCTCTTCGGCCTGGAAGTAACGGTTGTGTGGCAAAAACTACAAAGAAGAAGAAGAAGAGCGGTGGCAAGAAGAAGAAGATGGCTGTGGAGCAGACCCTTGCTGCTAAATGTGTGTGTGAGAGGTTCAGCTCCTACTACTTCTGTTGACGATTTCGGGATCCCGAAGAACCATAAAAGATTCGCGGACAAGATGGAAGTTATCTGTGATCCCATGTTTGGTTTTCAAAATCCTATTTTACAGTCTTTTTCTTTCTGGCCGTTAGATGACTTGAACGCCACCCGTCGTGGATTGAACGGATGCTGCCGAGTCTCCTGCTGATACCCAAGCAGGAGAAGATTCCAATCTGCAATTTCCAGCTTAGTTTGGCCTGATTGGCCCAAAGGCCTTTAGGGCTTGGCCTGATCAGCCTAGCTTGTGAAATTTCTACTCCTTGTTTTGAACCCTTACTTGAAGTCCCACATACATTGTTAAGAAAATCATCCTGATCAGATGTTCCCCACATTTCGTCTGGCTGGTCTGAACCTTTATCCTGTGGACAAATTTTGGTTTACAATTCAGTAGGAGTGTTGTAGGTTGGCTGACTATGGTGTCCTACAAAATCATTTTCAAAACAACCTGAATGAGCTATGCACCTTATACTAAGCAGGTCTTATTCCTTCACCTTGTGGATTTGGTAACAAAGTTGTTCTCTTGTCAACAACAGGACATTCGTCAAGCCATTTCAAAGCTGCAACCGAAGTCATCTGCCAAAGTGGTTGCTTTAACAGAAGGCTTTAAATCAATATATTCTTAGTAATGAGCCAGGCTCTTTTGCTTACATTGCCTTGGCCCTTGTGCAACAATGATCAGTTCTATAATCAGTTCATATATTCCAAAATTGTGTAATCTACCGTAGTGGTTTGCACATAAATGGTGTACAAAGAATCAACTTGGGAAAGGTGGCCTCAAATGACACTTAAAAGAAATTATTCTGCGTCATCATCCTCCCTACAGGCAACCAACTGTGAATGATCTCAATAGGTGAACTCATTCCTATTGCAAATGTTAATATTCTTCGATGCGACGGTAAAAGGACTAATAAAAAAGGTGTCCCAGTTCATGAGGCTCCCATTACTGTAGGGTTTGGGGAAGGATTGAATGTAATAGTGAAGTTAATTGTTTCACTGTCTATAGTGATGATTAGGAGGACCAAATTCATATTTTCATCATTCTTCCCATAAATAATTGCATAAAAGTGCAACTGAAACATATTACCCATCTGGCCATCTCTTCAATCAACTGAATAATTTGATTCTCCCACTGTCTTAGACAACGGGGACAGTTATGGCTAAGATATTAAACTCCAGAAACAATACAATGTTTGCAGCAGATTAAGAACTATCATTAGTATCCCATTGTCCATCACAAACGAATAATTAGTGAATGTACTGTTCTACATGAATAAAAACCCGTATCAAAGCTTCCTGTATTTCAATGAATCAAAACCAAGTTTCCGGTCTCATCATCATTTGGACACAATTGATCTTGAAATGACTTCAGTAGAGACTCGTAATAGAGCTTTCTAATGATCAATTCTCAAAATTCATAGGATCAGTTTCCACTTCAACTGTTGAGGTAACAAAGGGGTTCAAGGACCTATTCTGCTTTTCAGGACCCTTTGGTGTATCCAAGTCTGATATGGCATTTTGGAAGTTGCAGGTTGTCGCTGTTTGCACCAGGGGGTGATTCCCCGTTGGTTGCTTCTAAATTCTCAGCAAAGTTTATTGAAACCCACACTAAGGGGCAGCTGTGAACAGAAGAGATGCATTTGTTCCTCCAAATCCAAATGAGTTTGAAAGTGCTGCTCTAATTGGCATCTCTTTTGAGGTATCCGAAGGCATGAAACCATCATGAAAAATGGGATCAGGATGGTTGAGATTTAGTGTTAGTGGTGCAATCCCCTGCAACAACAAACCAGCCACCCTATAATATAAGATTCCACAAGATGTAGATTCAGTTCTAATTTCAACCTTGTGAACAAGATGTGGACTCTCATTGCTACTAACTAGCAAAATAAATTCAAATTTCCATAGATGAGGAATGCTAGCAATACAAACAAGTAGGATATACAAGCTTTACAAACTGCCCCTCCCACTTACATGTGGCCAAGAGATTTTTCACGTTTCATTTTCGCATTTAGAAAGTCCACATCTCAGGAATGGCAGTTCATGGAGTTTATACCCCTACATATTCATAGTGCTAACATATCTCTATGCCTGATTAAAAAGTAAATGTGTTCAGTTCAAATGCATTTAAAAATGCTAGACCATCCAGAACTCAAAAGGCTAAAATACAACTGCATGGTTAAAACCTAAGTGGGATTCCAACAACTAGACTCTTTTAGACTTCATCCAGAGAGTTGAACCCTAGTGTTTCTTCTATTGCCATTGAATAGAATTAACTGCAAGTAAATGCTACTCAGAATAGGCAAAAGTTCCCTTTTGCAGCAAGAATTGGAAGAGTAAACAACAATATACCATGTAGCAAACAAAGCCTTTCATTCTTGTATTTCGTGCCAATCACACAACAAATTCTATATATTGGTGGCTTCATAATGGAGAATGTATTCAAAGCAGGTAGGCAATAGCTAAAAAATGGAGGATCCCCAAGCAAGGAATTACCTGTGCAGACAATTAAACCAAGGAGGAGGAGGAGGAGGAGGGAGAAGGGAGAGGGGGGGGAGGGAGGGGGAACGCGGAGTGAAACCTTATCAAACTCTTCCCAAAGACAGCTGATTGTGCTAACATCTTTTTTCCCCTTCCTGCAAAAAGATTATATTTAACTACCCCTATTTTATAAGTGGCCTCCATTTTTCCTGACATTTTCAACAAATTCAAATCAGGTGCCAGCAACCTTTTCCCGGTGCAGGCATTAATGATCTCAGCCAGGCAAATCAGTCCCCAAAGTTGCCATGGCTTTATTGAAGGATATCAGACTTAGATAGTGCCAATGACTAAACTTGGAAAGAAAACATATTTTTTTTATTTCTGAAAGAATAGCAAACTGGATCAGATAAAAGAGGGAAAGTATCAACCAAACCTCACCAGAGTTAAAGAGAAATAAGCTTTCTATTCGATTTCAAATTGTGCTTGTCCTATTAGCTAGGTTCTTTTTTCTTTTTCTTTTTTCCTGCCAGTGAAAAATTTGTCGAATCCGTGGATCCGACTCGAATGGACAATTCATGAATAATCTGATTTCTAAGTGAATTCTTTCTATTTGATTATCACTCGATTCATTTACTTCCTTCAATCAAAATAATCAAATTGAATCTATTTTTGTGAAGTCTTTCATTATTCTATCTATAAATAGACCTCTTTTAGTAATCCATTTTTTTCCCTCTTAAGACCTTTAGAACAATTATTGAACATGCTGCAATATGCTTTTCCTGTTTCACTAGAAATTTACTATGCTGTTAAAACGTGACATTTGTAACCGCATTTGTAATCCAAAGGAAAACCCTTGCCTGAAATATAGCTAAAACTGCAAAGATTGCTTCCACAGCTCCAGCAGCCCCAAGGAGATGCCCGGTAGCACCCTGAAATAAAACTAACTTGTAAAATGCAAGAAGACAACAGCCATCTAGATAAATGATAAAGAAAAATAATATAAATGGAAACCATTAGCCAAACCATTTTAACATCTGTAACTGACTTGAGTACAGTTTATCTGCCACCACTGGGTGTATCATTCATGGTTTTCAACAAGCATTCTTTCGCAGCAAAAGAGAAAAAAAGGACAAGCAGTCATTTTGGAAAGCATTAAGGCGTCAGGAATGTAAGATTTACTGGAAAACAACTTCCGGAAACAGCCAAAGAGAGACAGCCATTTAGGTATAATAAAAAGAATTAATAACTAGAAAGGCGGGCCTCGGTCCATTGTGACCTGCTGGTCATGGGTTTGAATTTGGAAACAGCTTCTCCACGAGGGAGGAGGAGTAAGGATGCGTACATAAGTCCCTCCCCAGACCCTGCGGTAGCAGGATCCTCGTGCACTGAGTACGCGCATTTAAAAAGATCCAATAGTTCATCCTAGACTGAGAAAGGAGTTATCCTTTCTAGTTTTCAGAACAGCTCAAGTTTGACAGAAAGGCTAAGGATACAAGTTATCTATGACAACAAGTTCTTAGAATGGTTGGTATTGCCTGTTACAGTAGGACCCACCCTTGTATGGATGTGGGGTCTACTTTATGAGCAAGATAACCGCGATCCTTGTGGCAAACAAGCATTAATGCATGAGTTCATAGCATTCCCCAAGCTTGATATCGATAGTATCTCTGATTTCCCATCACAAATGCAACTAAGAAAGAATTGATACATTCATGGGATGAGAATGTACTCTTCTGATATTGGCCACTGCCCTAGAATCATTTCCCATACAAAAGGAGGCCAAGGCTCCCCTACTAGGATTTCAGTTTCTCTATTTTCTTCAGCAACTCTACTTGTGTGACTAGCTTGTCTCGTCTAGAGACGACTAATACATCATAGAAAGTAAGCCAACACTTGAATCACATTTTTAATTGATCAAATAAATGAACGACCAGGAGCCAGCTCACTCTTTAGGAAAGCAACAACTGAATACAAATGCATACATTGTGGAGATCCTAATGTTGTTCATAGAAGCAACAAGCTTTACCTTTGTAGAGGAAAAGGCCAAAGCACTTGAAGTTACATGGTTAGGAAAAATGGATTTGATAGCATTTGCTTCGATCATGTCACCTGCAGAAATGACATGTTTCAGCAACAAGGAGAGTGCAACCAGATCATTTCCAATAAACACATTGACTTAGGAGCCAAAAATTACCTAGAGGTGTTGATGTGGCGTGTGTATTCACATAATCCACTTGATCAGGATGAAGACCAGACTGTGGAACATGAAATATAAGTGAAACAAATCAAGAGTCTTATGTTCAAATGTGAATTTGGAACAAGAAGACCGAGCTTAGATTATAAGAGCCCCATAAGTTTCCATAAGACATACAAAAATTGTAGCACTACAAGATATAAATTTCTCTAGGTTCTTATATATAATTTGAGGCCAGATCAAAACCAGTTTCCCTTGCTTTCATATTATGAAAGCACAAAGATCTTTGATTGGTTGTTCCTTTTTAACCAAGTACATATATGTGGCTGTCTTTATTTCTTTAAGTATTCTAGGAGATTCCAATTAGCCTTTAGTTAATTTCTAGTCTTTGTCCCAATGGTCTCAGAAATTCAAATCATATTTCCATTTTTTGTTTAGCAAGTGTTTTAGGAGATTGTATCTTTGTTTTTTCTGAGTCAAATTAGGAACAGAAGGCGGCTTGGCATCCATATCAAGTCTATAAAACAAGGCTGCGACATGCAATTACAAAATATAATAAATTTGACATGTGCCTAATCCAGACCATGTCCTCTCTATCCAACAGTCAAAATAGCCACATCACTCCTCCATGTGCACAATTACAGTGGGCAGCACAGGATCCCTTTCCTAAGTGGACAGCGCAAAGAACCTTCTGCCAGTCTACCTTACAGAACTAGTTATAATGCTGTTGAATTCAGTAACTCTAATTTCCAGTTCATCTATTACTGCTTCTTCTGGTTCTATATCTTGATATTGAATCTGATTCTATACTTATTACACTATAGATTGTTTTACTAGCTATTAGAGTCATTCTTCATTTCCATTAGTTCATACCTTGAGATCATACCCTAGGGATCCCATCACTAATGATGAAGTGTCATAAATCCCAACCTTAAGTTTCTTCTTTAAAATTTCTCATTGGAACCCCCTTTGATTTCTGTAATCAACCATTCCTTGCTTTCAATTTAAAACATGTAAATTTTCCCCTACCATCAAAAGGAATAAGATAGGAGGCCAGATGGTGAATATCTGATCAAATCTAATCTCCACTCTCAACATGCCAAATTAAACTTCCCAAGATGGTTTTGAACCAAGAGTAGCTAAAATGAAGTCTTTATTTGGGAAGTAGACATATTTCAAGAAAATTTTCCCTAACGACGACATAAAACAGAATTTTTTACTCCACTAATCATAATTTTCTATTCCTGACCCCTTATAAAACAAAAGACTAATAATACCAACAATTTTTTGGTCATGATCGTGTCAACCAACGATCCTTAACTAAAAAAATTATAGAGTAAATTCTGGTTTTCAGCGTGATTTGAGATTCATAATGGAATGGTAACTCAATATTTAATAACTGCCCTATTATGCTATTATGCTATTATGCGTTTTGACAAGGAAGAAACATAGAAAACACAATAAAACTAAGATCTTGAGAGATCTAAATCACATCTAACATAAACCTTCTAAAAACCAAAAATAGAAATTCAAAATTAACAACTAATCTCCTAAGGATTCTGTTAGGACCATACCAAGTGCGACCAATCAGTGAAAAGCACGTGACACCACACGAATTGGTTGCACCAGTGGGCACATGTCTTCATACTAACTCCTCAAGACACAATTTTTCACCGAGCTTTAAAATCACAACCCAATAAAGTTCGATTTCAGTTTGATTTAGACGGAATCAGGCTGATTCGATATCGGTTTTTGGTTTGGACCATATTTTGATGGATATAGAAATCCTCTCACGTCGGCATGAGGAAATCCAATGATTGTAGCTTATTATGCACACATACTGATATATTGGTATATGCACATAATAGATGACAGCTACTGGATTTCTTCATGCAAACATGAGAAACATGAGAAAATTTGAATCCGTTTGACACCCCTAGACACGATTCACGGCTTGAAACTAGCATATAAGTCGCCACACGCAGTCACGATTTTTCTAGAAATCGTGCTTCCTAATCATGACATTCGAATTTCGGCTTCCTTTCGTATATCGATAAGAAGAGCTCACTCTCCTCTCTTACACCCCGAAAACTGCAACTCTCTCTCTCTCTCTCTCTCTCTCTCTCTCTAAGCTTCCTGTGAGATTCAGCCTTCTATACGTGACCTAAAACCCTCTCTCTCAAATGTGCAGATTCGTACTTGATCACTGTAACTGCAATTCTCTATAAGCTCCTCTGGTGTTAAAGTCTTCTCTATGTAATCAAACCCATAGGAAGAATATGCTGACTTCTCTGAGCATCTCGATCTCAAAAATTCCTTCATTTCTTCCTCCTAACGAAAAACCTGCATCTTCTTATATATTCCGACTAGGCCAGAAGGTCTCATTCAGTAGCCATGTCCGTGGGTTGTCTGCCTTCAAAGGAACTGGGTTTCTCTCCGCAATCGACAGAGCGATGGAAGAAGAGGAATACAGGAGAGCCAGGGCTGAGGTTCATAAGAAAGGTGTCGACCTTGAGGGCTACTTGATCGAAGGGATTTCAATAGGAGGCCACGAGACTTGCGTCGTCGTTCCGAGTTTGAATGCTGCTTTTGATATTGGAAGGTGTCCTTTGAGGGCTGTCAATCAGGACTTCCTTTTCATAACCCATGCTCATCTTGATCATATTGTAAGTTCTTTCCCCATTTCAAGTTCCATCTCCTATACTTACGATCCTATTGAGCGTTCCTTGCGAAATAAGCTTGCTTGAACTATTAAAATTTTATTTTCAGCTAGTTTTGAAAATACACTCGAATATGTGACCAATGATAAATTGTATACCTGAATTCGACTATGAGCTTAACCTCAGTGTTCTTCCTGTTTCGTATTTTAAATCAAGTATAAATGATAATTAATTGATTTTACAATTTGAATTCTTAAGGCTTCGAAAACCATTCTAGTAATGTCGGATTGGATGGGCCACATAGTTTGAACCCTTGTCTGAGGACCCTGGACTAGCCCCTTGTGTGCTTTTCTTCAGTTTAACCTGTCTGTGCCAGTGCCATTTGATTCACTCTGGACTAGTACACTTAATTTGCTTTATGTTACATTATCACAGGGAGGACTTCCAATGTATGTAGCAACTCGTGAGCTCTACCATTTATGTCCACCAACAATATTTGTGCCTCCATGTATTAAAGAAGATGTGGAGAAGCTATTCGACATTCACAGGACTATGAGTCAAGATGAATTGAAGTTTGATTTGGTTGCATTAGAAGTAGGTATGCAATTATGATTCCTGCCATGTCTTTTGACTGATGTATGAACATTCCATCATGAACCTGACTTTACAAGTTTGATTACAGGGGAAACATATGAAATGCGGAATGACCTTGTTGTGAGGCCATTTAAAACTCACCATGTTATACCCAGCCAGGTATGGTCATTTGGATCATTCTTAACCACTGGCAACAATATATAGTGTTCTTGTTCTTGCATGTGCAATGGCAACCTAAGATCTCTCCAAGTGTGATTCATGCAGTGTCTTGGTTTCCTCAGGGATATCTCATTTACTCAGTTAGAAAGAAGCTGAAGAAGCAATATGCTCATTTAAAAGGAAAACAAATTGAGAAGTTGAAAAAATCTGGGGCTGAGGTTTGTAATTTTAGAAACTCATTGAAGTTGCAACCTCAACCATTTTATAGGATAATGATTGTTCTCTCCCAAGGTTAGATTCTGTGTTTGTTATGATATATTTGACTAAGTTACCTTGCGGCAGATTACAGATGTTGTACTTTACCCAGAGGTGGCATTCACAGGAGACACAATGTCTGATTTTATGCTTGATCCTCGCAATTCTGATGCCATGAGAGCAAAAGTTCTTATAACTGAGGTAACTGTGTCTTGTTCTTTCTCTTTATTCTCTTTGTCCTGGTCAAGTTGGCGACAGTACATACAACACAGGCATATAATGGAAATGTGAAATCGTGGTAATACTGAGGTTTCAGAGAGGTCACCATAGTATGAATATCCAATGGTCAAAATGACAAAACTAGTTAGAAAATTGGTCGCACAATTGCATCAATGTGTGAATCAAGTGAGGACTGAGGAGTTTATAGCAAGAAGACTTCTCCCATGGTGTCTCTGGATAGTTTTATCTCCATGTAAAGTTGCATCTCATCAGAATATGTGTAAGGTTTATGGAGTCAGAAAAGCATACACTGTCATCTGCAATGTAACAAAAGAATTTGTACATAAGGATACGTTGGATTGGTGATATCCCGCAATGCACATATAGGTATGCAGGAATAGGTATCTTCATGAGGGGCCACAAGGTCAGGGAGAGGAGAGAGAAAGTGTGAATTATGTGAGAGGTTGTGGGAAAGAATCCCCCCACAGTGGCGTTGTGGAATTCTTTTTCCCTTATTTTAATTTCCTATTGCATTTGAATGCATAGGGTCACATTGAGGTAGACTGAATTTTTTTTTTTGGGGGGGGGGGGGGGGGGGAATAAGAAAATGGAAATGAGATAATTTTAGAGTTTCACAATCTGAACTTCTCTTTCTTTCCTTCCCCCTTTTTTTTTTCTTTTTTTTTTTTCTTTTTTTTTCAAGCCCATTCAATCAGTGGTCAAAATTATTCCATTTTCAGTGAAGATCATATACACTTCAGGTTCTATGTAGACCATGGGATGATATCCAGTTACTTGAGCAGTTCTACTGAAAGTGTTATTAGCAATTCACCCAAAAAAAAAAGTGTTATTAGCCACTAGGCTTCAGCTGACCAAGAAGGGAAATTTTTTTTACTTTTCTGCTGGATGAAATCATCTAATTCTAATATGTACAAGTGATATAATTGTCTATCTTCTTCTTTTTTCCGGGTTCATATGCTTCTGAATCCCCTTCTGATTAACGGCGCTTTTCTTTTGACAGGCAACTTTCTTAGATGAAGAGTTCAGCATTGAGAACGCACGACAGCGAGGCCATACTCATCTATTTGAGGTGCAAGACTGAATTGCAACTTTCTATTGTCTTTGTTCATTTCATTCCTTATCACATTCATATTTGGGTATAATTATATTTGATGAGGAAAATTGACATTAGGTAGAAAAAGCTACCCTTTGGAACTAGAGCTTGGCTTGGAGTGGGTCAGATAAGAGATCTGCTCAGAACTGCATGCATTTTAACTGGGATTAGATCTCTTAAATTGAATCCATTTTCAGTTCAGGTCAGATCATTTACTTGGTTAGTTTATTGTGTAATCCATATGGATATTGAGATGCAAATTTCATTTGCATGGACTCGTCAAACCTGGACCTGCTAGTGCGGATTTGGATCCAGAGCTGGATCTGATGGACCTTACCTTTTTCATGCCTAGTCATACCAATGGCAAGCATCCAAGTTGCTTCTAGCCCACAATTCAACAGGTTTTAAAAGGAAGCCTTTTTATTGGCAACAACTTTAGCATTGAACAGTCAGGGACTCAGGATATCGAATCTATAACCTAATTTTGGATGGCTCATAAAACTATGAAAACATGTCCTGGAAAAGAATCAAATGATTATGATTGTAAATCACCAAGTTGGCCAATTGATGGCCTGAATTATCTCCTTGTTGGGTCTGAAATCCAATATGAATGTCACGTAAACCATAGGGACAGCCGCACATTGCCATTCGTCTTGTCAGATGTAAACTGTTGTGATGTAAAATATATTAAGAATAAAAGACCACTTGTATGGTAGAAATAGTTACATTCAGAAGATATTTGAGAAGTGTATATATATATATATATATATATATATATATATATATATATATATATATATATATATATATATCAAAAAGTTCAGTTACTATACCTAGCAAGTTTATAATTTAGTTACTGAATTATTGTTCTCATTAGGTGGAAAATCTCCATTTTATTTTTTATTTTACTTTACAACATTTATAGAGCTGGTTGGAGAAAGAAGATCCATGTAGCCGACTCCATTTTGTTGGGATAAGGCTAAGTTGAGTTGAGTTGAGTTGTATATTACAACTTTTTACTCCATGTAGTTGAATGGAAAGTGATGTAAAGTAATGTAAAGTGGAAACAAAATGGAAATTTTCCATCTAATACAAATGGAGATTTTGTAAATAACTCAAAGAAACTAAATTTGGCAACCAAATTTTTTTTTCACAATTTCTTAGATTTTTGTGGAAAAGTATGACTGCTAAAATACTTTGACTTCACGTTTCAACTGTTGTCTAAAATGTTATTAGTTTCTTCATTCTATTGATCTTTATTTTTAAAATGTTGTACATTATTTTACAACATTTTATGTCCAGTGAAGTGGAGCTTAAATGAAAACATGTAAAATGCTTTTTTCCTTTAATATGTTTTTCCTTTTGATAGATATTCTGATATGCTTTTGTTTTTTTTTATTTTTTATTATTCTAAACATGTTTGGTTAACATTGTAGATGATTGAACATGCTCAATGGATCCGGAACAAAGCCATTTTGCTGACTCATTTCTCCTCCCGCTACAAAATTGAGGTGATCTTTTGGTGAACAAAATCTTTTACATTGCTTTCTATTTATAAGTATAGGAGGTTTATAGAGTCTATAATTTAGAGTTGGATTCAATAGCCACTTTTATCCACTACTTTCCTCTCCCAAAAAGAAGTCTTGCTAGATTATCTTGGGTCCCTGGTCTCATGCTTCGAACTATAGTCATGATCACATTTGAGTGGGTTGGGAAAGGGGTAGCAATTTCCAGCCTAGTTTGGCCTGATTGGTCCAAAGGCCTTTAGGGTTCGCCTGGTCAGCCTGGCTTGTGAAATTTCTACGCCTTGTTTTGAACCCTTACTTGAAGTCCCACATACATTACTAAGAAATCATCCTGATCAGATGTTCCCCACATTTCATCTGGCTGGTCTGAACCTTTATCCTGTGGACAAATTTTGGTTTACAATTCAGTAGGAGTGTTGTAGGTTGGCTGACTATGGTGTCCTACAAAATCATTTTTAAAGCAACCTGAATGAGCTTATGCACCTTATACTAAGCAGGTTTTATTCCTTCACCTTATGGATTTGGTAACAAAGATGTTCTCTTGTCAACAACAGGACATTCGTCAAGCCATTTCAAAGCTGCAACCGAAGTCATCTGCCAAAGTGGTTGCTTTAACAGAAGGCTTTAAATCAATGTATTCTTAGTAATGAGCCAGGCTTTTTTGCTTAGATTGCCTTGGCCCTTGTGCAACAATGATCAGTTCTATAATCAGTTTATATATTCCAAAATTGTGTAATCTACCTTGGTGGTTTGCACATAAATGGTGTACAAAGAATCAATTTGGGAAAGGTAGCTTCAAATGAAACTTAAAAGAACTTATTCTGTATCATCGTCATCCATTCAAGCAAACCAACCGTGAATGTTCTCCTTAGGTGAACTCATTCCTATTGCAATTGCCAATATTCTTCGACACGATGGTGGAAAGGAGCCCTCATAGTGAAACATGTCCAAAAAAACAGGAGTTGCCCTAAAGCCGCCTTGACCATGAAGGCAGCAAATCAAGAGGCACTAGCCTAAGGGGGCTACGGAAGATTGTGGGCAGAGCAGGGAAGATGGAGGGTGAGCCGGGTATGGTTTTGATACAGCTATTTGTTTTAAAATTGCTATATGACCATCAAACCTAATAAAAAGATTGTCCCGCTCATAAGGCTCCCACTATTGTAGGATTTGGGAAAGGACTGAATGTAATAGTGAAGTTAATTGTTTCACTGCCTATAGTGACGATTAGAAGGGCCAAATTGATATTTTTCATCGTCCTTCCCATAAATAATTGCATAAAAGTGCAACTGGAACATATTACCCATCTGGCCATCTCTTCAATCAAATGAATAATTTCATTATCCTAACTATCATTAGTTTCCCATTGTCCATCACAAACGAAGAATTAGTGAATGTACTGTTCTACTTGAACAAAACTGTATCAAAGCTTCCTGAATTCCAATGAAGCAAACCAAAGTTTCTGGTCTCGTCATCATTTGTACACAGCCTTTACCAAAAAATAAAAAATAAAAAATCATTTGTACACAGCTGATCTTGAAATGGCTTTGATTAGAGACTCGTAATAGAGCTTTCAAATGATCAATTTTCAAAATTCATAGGATCAGTTTCCACTTCAACTGCTGAGGTAATAAAGGGGTTCAAGGACCTATTCTGCTTTTCGGGACCCTTAGGTGTATCCAAGTCCAATATGGCATTTTTGAAAGTCGCAGGCTGTCGCTGTACGCACCAGGAGGTGATTCCCCATCGTTTGCTTCTAAATTTTCCGCGAAGTTTAACAAAACCCACACTAAGGGGCAGCTGTGAACAGCAGAGATGCATTTGTTCCTCCAAATCCAAATGAGTTTGAGAGTGCTGTTCTTATTGGCATCTCTTTTGAGCTAACCAAAGGCATGAAACCATCATGAAAAATGGGATCGGGATGGTTGAGATTTAGTGTTAGTGGTGCAATCCCCTGCAACAACAAATCAAGCACCCTATAATATAAGATTTCAGAAGAAGATGTAGATCCAGCTCTAATTTCAACCTTATAAACAAGATGTGGACTCTCATTGCTACTAGCTAGCAAAATAAATGCAAATTTTCACATATGAGGAATGCTAGCAATACAAAACAAGCAGGAGATACAAGCTTTACAAACTGCCCTCCGACTTACACGTGGCCATGAGATTTTTCACGTTTTATTTTCGCATTTTGAAAGCCCACATCTCAGGAATGGCAGTTCATGGAGTTTATACCCCTACATATTCATACTGCTAACATATCTCTATGCCTGATTAAAAAGTAAATGTGTTCAGTTCAAATGCATTTAAAAATGCTAGACCATCCAGAACTCAAAAGGCTAAAATACAACTGCATGGTTAAAACTAAGTGGGATTCCAACAACTAGACTCTTTTAAACTTCATCCAAAGAGTTGAACCCTAGTGTTTCTTCTATTGCCATTGAATAGAATTAACTGCAAGTAAATGCTACTCAGAATAGGCAAAAGTTCCCTTCTGCAGCAAGAATTGGTAGAGTAAACAACAATATACCATGTAGCAAACAAAGCCTTTCATTCTTGTATTTCGTGCCAATCACACAACAAATTCTATATATTGGTGGCTTCATAATGGAGAATGTATTCAAAGCAGGTAGGCAATAGCTAAAAAATGGAGGATCGCCAGGCAAGGAATTGCCCATGCAGACCTTATCAAACTCTTCCCAAACACAACTGATTGTGCAAACATCTTTTTTCCCCTTCCTGCAAAAAGATTATTTAACTAACCCTATTTTATAAGTGGCCACCGTTTTTCCTAAACATGTTCAACAAATTCAAATCAGGTGCCAGCAACCTTATCCTGGTGCACCCCAAGGGGATAGCTCAGTTGGCAAAAGACCAACACCTCAAAATGAAGAGGTCATGAGTACAATTCTCTTGGGGCTCTACCTATCTATCCAAAAAAAAAAAACCTTATCCTGGTGCAGGCACTAATGATCTTAGCCAGGCAAATCAGTCACCTAAATGTTGCCATGACTTTATTGAAGTATATCAGACTTAGTGCCAATGACTAAACTTGGAAAGAAAACATATTTTTTGTTTTCGGAAAGAAAACATATTTTTTGTTTTCTGAAAGAACAGCAAACTGGATCAGATAAAAGAGGGAAAGTATCAACTAAACCTCACCGGAGTTAAAAGAGAAATAAGCTTTCTATTCGATTTCAAATTGTGCTTGTCTTATTAGCTAGGTTCTTTTTTTTTCCTGCCAGTGAATAATTTGTCCAATCCGTGGATCCAACTCAAATGGACAATTCATGAATAATCTGATTTCTAAGTGAATTCTTTCTATTTGATTATCACTCGATTTATTTACTTCCTTCAATCAAAATAATCAAATTGAATCTATTTTTGTGAAGCCTTTCATTATTCTATCTATAAATAGACCTCTTTTGGTAATCCCTTCCCCCCCTCTTTAAGATCTTTAGAACAATTATCGAACATGCTGCAAATATATTTTTCCTGTTTCACTAGAATTTTACTATGCTGTTAACATGCGACATTTCCAACCACATTTGTAACCCAAAGGAAAACCCTCACCTGATATATAGCTAAAACTGCAAAGATTGCTTCCACAGCTCCAGCAGCCCCAAGGAGATGCCCGGTAGCACCCTGAAATAAAACTAACATGTAAAATGCAAGAACACAACAGCCATCTAGACAAATAATAAAGAAAAGAGTAAATTATAGGTACCTCCCTAGTAGTTTGCCCTCAAATCAGGTACACCCCAAACCTTTTAAACAATTTCAAAGACACCCCCCTTAAATCAAAATAAATTCCAAAAAAAAAACCATTCTGTTAGTGAATTTCCATTAACTGATGACAAAAGCTAAAAGTTAGAATTTTAATACCTAAAATACCCTCCTACATAAGTTGAAGAACCATTTTACCCCCATTTAAACCTCCCATTTACCTAAAACCCACTATGTTAGTGAATTTCCAGTAACTTATGGGAGTGGGTTTTGTGTAAATGGGAGGTTTAAATGAGGTAAAATGGTCCTTTAACTTATGCAGGAGAGTATTTAGGTATTAAAATTCTAACTTTTAGTTTTTGTCGTCAGTTAACAGAAATTCACTAACGGAGTGAGTTTTTTTGGAATTTATTTTGATTTAAGGGGGTGTCTGAAATTGTTTGAAAGGTTTGAGGTGTACCTAATTTAAGGGCAAACTACAAGGGAGGTACCTATAATTAATCTAAAGAAAAATAATATAAATGGAAACCACTAACCAAACCATTTTAATATGTGTAACTGACTTGAGTAAGTTTATCTGCCACCATTGGGTGTATCATTCATGGTGTTAACAAGCATTTTTTCGCAGCAAAAGAGAAAGAAAAAAAAAAAAAAAGGACAAGCAGTCATTTTGGATAGCATTAAGGCGGTCAGGAATGTAGGATTTACTGGAAAACAACTTTCAGAAACAGCCAAAGAGAGACTTCCATTTTGGTATAATAAAAAGAATCAATAGCTAGAAAAGCGGGCCTCGGTGCAACTGTAAGGTTGCTCCGTTGTGACATGGTGGTCATGGGTTTGAATCTAGAGACAGCCTCTCTGCAAGGGAGGAGAGAGTAAGGATGCGTACATAAGTCCCTCCCCAGACCCCGCAGTGGCGGGATCCTCGTGCACTGGGTACGCGCTTTTAAAAAAATCCAATAGTTCATCCTAGACTGAGAGAAGAGTTATCCTGTCTAGTTTTTAGAACAGCATAAGTTTGACGGAAAGGCTAAGGATACAAGTTATGTGTGACAACAAGTTCTTAGAACGGTTGGTATTGCCTGTTACAGTAGGACCCATCCTTGTATGGATGTGGATTCTACTTATGGGCAAGATAACTGCGATCGTTGTGGCAAACAAGCATTAATGCTTGAGTTCATAGCATTCCCCAAGCTTGATAATGATAGTTTCTCTGATTTCCATTACAAATGCAACCAAGAAAGAATTGATACATTCATAGGATGAGAATGTACTCTTTTGATATTGGCCACTGCCCCAGAATCATTTCCCATACAAAAGGAGGCCAAGGCTCCCCTACTAGGATTCAGATTCTCTATTTTCTTCAGCAACTCTACTTGTGTGACTAACTTGTCTCATCTCTAGACGATTAATACATCTTAGAAAGTTGGCTAACACTTGAATCACATTTTTAATTGATCAAATAAATGAATGACCAGGAGCCAGCTCACTCCTTAGCAAAGCAGCGACTGAATACAAATGCATACATAGTGGAGATCCTAATGTTGTTCATAGAAGCAACAAGCCTTACCTTTGTAGAGGAAAAGGCCAAAGCACTTGAAGTTGCATGGTTAGAAAAAATGGATTTGATAGCATTTGCTTCGATCATGTCACCTGCAGAAATGACATGTTTCAGCAACAAGGAGAGCGCAACCAGATCATTTCCAATAAACACATTGACTAAGGGGCCAAAAATTACCCAGAGGTGTTGACGTGGCATGTGTATTCACATAATCCACTTGATCAGGATGAAGACCAGACTGCGGAACATGAAATATAAGTAAAACAAATCAAGAGGCTTATGTTCAAAAGTGACTCAGGACCAAGAAGACCGAGCTTAGATTATAAGAGCCCCATAAGTTTCCATAAGACAAACAAAAATCGTAGCACTACAAGATATAATTTCTCTAGGTTCTTATATATAATTTGAGGCCAGATCAAAACCAGTTTTCCTTGCTTTTATATTATGAAAGCACAAAGATCTTTGATTGGTTGTTCGGTTGTTCCTTTTTAACCAAGTACATATATGTGACGCCTTTATTTCTTTAAGTATTCTAGGAGATTCCAATTAGCCTTTAGATAATTTCTAGTCTTTGTCCCAATGGTCTCAGAAATTCAAATCATATTTCCATTTTTTGTTTAGCAAGTGTTTAAGGAGATTGTATCTTTGTTTTCTGATTCAAATTAGGAACAGAAGGCGGCTTGGCATCCATATTAAGTCTATAAAACAAAGCTGCGACATGTAATTACAAAACATATTAAATACAATTAAATCAGTTTTCTCTCAGAGCTATTGCTTACATGAGTAGATTTCCACCCACATTTATTGTCAAGGGTTACCATGCATCCATTTGATTGGTCGGGGATTACTATGACACAGATTCTTATTTCAAGAAGCAGGTGTGCATCTTCCCATCTACAACCAATTCTCTAATTCTAGAACGAGATCTGGTTTCCTGTGCAGCCCACCTAAGAAGGCTTCCTGCAAGGCCCTCTGCTTATATATCAAATTTTAGCCTGAACAGAGTTTTCCAAGTGACCAAAAAGATCTCTAAAAAATCAGGACAATGGGAGAGTGCACAGCAATAGTCACAGTACAAGTAACCATGCATGGACATATACGCAGATGCATGCCAATACAAAGGAGGGTATTTGATTGAATTAGGCCCCAAAATTTGACATGTGCCTAATCCAGACCATGTCCTCTCTATCCAACAGTCGAAATAGCCACATCACTCCTCAATGTGCACAATTACTGTGGGCAGCACAGGATCCCCTTCCTAAGTGGACAGTGCAAAGAACCTTCTGCCAGTCTGCCTTACAGAACTAGTTATAATGCTGTTGAATTTAATAACTCTAATTTCCAGTCAATCTATTACTGCTTCTTCTGGTTCTATATCTTGATATTGAATCTGATTCTATACTTATTACACTATAGATTGTTTTACTATTAAGAGTTTTTCTTCATTTCCATTAGTTCATACCTTGAGATCATACCCTAGGGATCCCATCACTAATGATGGAGTGTCATAAATCCCAACCTTAAGTTTCTTCTCTAAAATTTCTCATTCGAACCCCCTTCGATTTCTGTAGTCAACCATTCCTTGCTTTCAATTTATCCATCTGGTTTTTCTTAAACTTGAGTCTTAATTTTTTTTTTCTCATGAAACATGGGCATTTGTGTAGCTTCTGCTGGATGAAACTCTATGAATTTCTCAATTCAGTCTGATTTGTTAAAGATTTCCATCCCTTCATTCCTACAGCATACAGAAAAATCTAAAAGAAGTAAACATTTCCATTACCACAGTAGTCAGAATGATAACGCAGCATCTTTTATTGTTAGAGATGGAACATATGATGAATACAATAGCTGGGAAGCATCCACAAACTTAATGACTTCTTTTACTCATTCTCACTTTTACAGTGGCCACTGTTACTTTATTCCAAGAAGATGCAGTATAATAATATTCTTCTTTCACAAACAAAACATTGCTTTTGCTTAAAATATCTTTCGCTGCATTTAACAGTAAAAAGAAGAAATCATCTAATACACTGTTTCAATGGCACGTAATGGAAACAATTCATAATTAACCCAGTTTTGCAATAGTATAAGAGCTGCACAAGGTGTGTCACATATATTCCCATGATCATGGCCATGCATCAGTAAATTGAGTCCTTTTCCCTGGACCATCAAAAGGAATAAGATAGGAGGCCAGATGGTGAATATCTGATCAAATCAAATTTGGCAAACAATATCTCCCAAGTGAGAACTATCCAATTATCATTTGCACTACCCAGCATGTATGTATGGCAGTACTATTTTGATAAATAATCGACATCGTTTCCAGCAGAGAGGAACCGGTGCAAAGTCAAGCATATCAGCTTACCTGTTTAACTGCACGTGTCATGGCCAAAATAGCACCTTTCCCATCAGTGTGTGGCTGAGTTATGTGATATGCATCACCTGAAGATGATAAGATCATCAGAAACCATCAAATCAGGTGAGAAACTAAAGCAAACTACAACCATTTTCCATAATCAGGGGGGGAAATACCTGACATCCCATAACCACGAATCTCAGCATAAATTTTTGCTCCTCGCTTTTGTGCATGCTCAAGTTCCTTCATTCACAAAGAATTGAAGAAACACTTACCATGGAAATTTGTGACAACAGCAATAAGCTTGACTTCTAAACACCTAAAACTGAACCTGATATTCGTTGCGAATGATGGACAATTTGGGAATTATAAAAAAAAAAGGATAAAATTAATTTCATAACAATTTATTGATTATTGAAAACACTAATATTAACTGTTGTCTGGAGACAAAATGAAATATCTAATCACATATGGAGGTAAGCCAGAATAACTTATCAACCTACAATCAAGATAAAAAGATGAGTTGCTAGATTTTGGAACTTATGGTTATTTGGTTAACATTCAGCAGAGAAAATGGATGAAATATATGGATAACTACCATGTATCCCCCAAACATTAAGAGTAGTCATATGCTGCTTCCTAATGGAAGTGATAATGCCAAAAGAAATTTTATAAGAACAAAGGAATTAAATGCTTAATCAAGAAGCAGTGAAATTCCAGCATAATCCTTGGGGAAACAGTTATATGCACCAACATCTGAAAACTTTGATGTTTCAGCTGTCTCTTCGAAAGGGAATGTTATGAAAGAAAGATATAGGCCAGGAGTCGTGTCAAGGACATCCCTATTTTTCACTTGTAGCTTGTCAGGTGCTGACATGCATGTCCATGCTACTAGAAGCTCCATGCATCTCTTTTCTTTATATAGAAAATAAGTAAAAGAATGACCCAGGGGCGAAGAAAGAGAGAGAGAGCGCTTCCCTGCAGAAAGAAAACATATTATATGCAATGGCATGAAGAAAAAACACAAAATATTTGCACCTAGGTGATTGCCTATGGGAAGAACTTAATTATAAAAATCATATTTAGACATTTTTTTTCTTGTGAAGCTTTGGGATTTACGTATTGGGACACAGACATATGCACATCTCCTTGTTAGGTAGGCCCCAACTGAGGAAGAAAATAGCTTCATTTTTAGGATTCAATCATATCCATGCAGTGTGGAGCCTTCTGCCACTTTATTTATGTTTTCTACAAATACTCTAAGGTGATAAATATTATTGCTCGAAAATAATCTAGGGAGTCTACAGTATTTTCCTTAAAAGGAGTCCTTAAACAACTTAAATTACAGACGTAAATGAAATTTAGATTTATGCTCCTTACCAAATTGAGGAGGGAATCATCTTCCTCTCAGACTTGTGCAGAGAACTTTATTTATTTCAATAAATATTCAAAATTGATACACATAAATGGTGCCATACTCCACAATTTTCTGCAAAATGTGCAACCCTAAAACACATACAAAAAATTAAAACCTCATATTCTATTCCCTGGTAGTCAAATGTTGACAGTTTCTGAAAGCCTTCAGGCTAACTAAAAAGTCAATTAAAACTGAAGGACAAAATTAGAAAATATATGGCTTCCCAACTGAAAAGATAGTAGAGAAAACATATATGATTATGCACGGGTAGAAAAAAAATGATATAAACTTATGGACAAGTTAAAATTTTCTGCAACACCACTGTTCGAGGTTTCGGTCGAAACTTCGAAACAACTCAGTTTCAAGCCTGGGCGAGACAAAACCCAGGCTCGAAACTGGCCAGTACATGGTTTCGGTTCAAAACCACTGGGTTTGACCAGGTCATGGTTTCGATCCATAACTTTAACCCCCATCCCCTTTTTAGAGTCGAAACCTACTCGAAATCAGTAGGTTTCGACTCCTTTCTCTGATTTTCTCCTCTTTTTGCTCTCCAACCTCATTTCTCTCCATTTTTCTTCCTAAAACTTAATTTCTTCAAGGGATCTCAACATTTGTCAAGATTATTCAAGGTTCTTCATCTCTCAACTCCTTTCTCTCTCTTCAAGGTAACTCATTCTCTCCATTTTGTGTATTTTTCAATTAAATGGTATGCAAACATCATGGATGGCTTCCAATTTTTTATATTTTTTATTCTAACACCCGATCTATGAATCCATGGAAGTATTTTTTTTTTTTTGACAAATAATTTTTTTGTTAAATTTTCTGTTTGAAAAAAAAAAAGGTTTTCCTACAACTATTTTTTTAAAAAAGTATGTCTTACACATGTTGTATGGCAATGAATTAAATATATGTTAAACAAAATAGGGTGATTTATATTTTGTATGGAGTAGAATTATTTTTCTGTTTTTATTTAATTATTTTAACTTTTGGATATTGATAAAATAATTAATTAAATTGAAAATAAATATAAATAAATGATAAAATATTTCTGTTTTCACTTTGAAAATCTTGATAAATAAAATTATTTTTAAAAGTATTGCTATTTTATGGTGGGTTGTTGTTTTATGTAATAAAAGTAACGTGAACTAATTATTTATGTTGATTTAAGGGCATTTTAAATACTAAAAAATTAATAAAATATTTTTAACTTATGGAAAAAATATAAATGCGTTAGAAATTATAATATGTTGTTGTTTTATGTAATAATGCAATGTTAGAATGGTAAACCTATGCTGTTTTTTACTTTAAAGTGTATTATTTAGTTATAAGATATTATTTATATAATAAAGTGTTGTTAGAAATGAAAATATAATTTGTTTCAATTATAGTAATTATTGTCTTTTTGTTTCAACAGTGTAAGTGCTTGAAATGGCTGATGCACCAACTGCAAGTGGTGAAATTGCATGGAGGCATGGGATACCACTGACTGCCAATAAGAAACAGTCACAATGTAATTATTGTGGCAAGCAGATAAAAGGAAGTGGTGCCACTAGATTGAAGTGGCATCTTGCTGGTAGTAACAAAAATGTTATGGGTTGTCCCAACGTACTAAGTGAAGTGAAAAAAGCTATGGCAAGCTTAATGAAGAGTGATATTGATAGAAGAAATAAGAAAAAGGCAGATAAACAGGAGTTTGAAGAGGCTTGTCTGGAGGGCAATCTAGGGGTTAATGAAGATGGCATTGCCTTGACAGTGATGAGGTAGACCAAGAAATGACAGAGGCAGAGGTGAGACAGCTGAAGAGAGCGAAGATAGCAAGTATAAAGCAAAGAGAGATAGATCGACAAAGACAGTTTGAGAGGACTAGAGGAGCTGGGTCATCTAGAGAGGCAGCAGCAGAGGATGAGAGGAGGAGGCCGAGGCTGAGAAGTAGGGGTGCCCCTGAGATACCTTTTAGGAGGACTCAAAATGTTAAGACTCCAGCTACTGGACAGGCACCACCACCTTTTCGTGACCCAGATCTTGAGGTCCTAAGGGCGGATCCTGATCTATTTGTCAGACAAGATAGTAAACAAAAAAAGTTGCCCCATTTTTGGACTGATGTCAAGACGAGAGTAGGAGATAAAATCTCCAAGTGGATGATGTACCATGGCATTGCAGCAAATGCTACCACATGACCTCACTATCAAAATATGTTGAATGAAATAGGTAGGGCAGGTCCAAGAATTAAAGGGCCTACAGCTTGGGAGTTGTACAACGCCTACCTACCCAGACATAAGAAAGAAATGAAACAATATGTGGATTCTTTGAAGACACAAAGAATCCACAATGGGAAAGATATGGGGTGACTGTGATGTGTAATGGGTGGACCGGACCCACCAAAAAATCCCTCATCAACTTTTTGGTGAATTGTGATGGTAGAACAGCATTTCTGAAGTCTGTTGATGCATTCAATCATATCAAGGATTACAAATACATTTATGGTCTCTTGAAGAAAGTGGTAAAAGAAATGGGGATAAATCATGTCGTACAAGTGGTTACTGATAATGGTAGTAACTTCAAAGCAGGGGAAAGGTTGATGAATAATAAAAAATATCAATTTTTTGAACACCATGTGCAGCCCCACTGTATTGATTTGATGCTGAAGGACATGGGGGAAATAAAACTGGTGAAAGAAACTGTAGAAAATGCAAGGCAAATAACTACTTTCGTTTATAACCATGGATATGCCTTAGAGATGATGAGAACCAAGTGTGGTGGAGACTTGGTGAGGCCAGGGTTAACGCGTTTTGCAACAAACTACATTGCCCTCAAGAGTTTTGGCATGAAGAAGTCTAGCTTGAGATCAATGTTTGCTTCAGAGGAGTGGTTTGAGTGGCCTCAGTCTAGTTCTCGAGCTGGTGGAACAGCACAAGTAACCATATCCAGCGATAAATTCTGGGATGATGTCAAAAAAATTGTGGTGATATTAGATCCCATTGTTAAAGTGCTGAGAATGGTTGATGGACAGAGAAAGGCCACCTTACCATACTTGTGGGCTACCATAGATATGATGAAGATGCAAGTAGAGGAAGCTTACAGACGCGGGAACTCAAAATAAATTGTCATCATCAAAGATCGTTGGGAGCGACAGCTCAAGCACCCACTACATAAGGCTGGTGAGTCTTTACTTGATGTACTTCAGTTTCTCAACTAATTAAAATTACATCAGCTTGCATTGACGTAATTATAATATTTGTCAATTTTTAGTATATTATCTGAATCCTAAGTATCAATACAAAGATAACTTGGGAATGCGTCAAGAATTGATAGATGCAGTACAAGAAGTGGTTGTCAAGCTTGAGCCAAACGCAAGAGCACAGTCTATTGTTTTGCAAGAAGTAAGACTTTTACTTACTTTGTTGTCAACATAATTTATAAGAATTCTATTTTTACTAAGACTATTACCCATCAAAATTGGTTCGGCTCAAAAGCTTTAGAGATGCCACTGGGAGTTTTGGTAGGGCGGCGGCTGAATTTGGTCGACAATCAACACCCCTAGTACGTATACTTACTTTATGGATGTCAATATGCCATTGTAGGTTTTTTCATCATCTAATATTTGTTTCCTATGCTATTTTGCAGCTGAATGGAGGGTCCTATACGGGTCGGAGTCACCCAACCTTCGTGCAATAGCAGTAAAGTTGTTATCACAAACATGCTCCGCCACGAGATATGAACAAAACTGGAGCACATTTTCGCTTATACATACTAAGCGACGAAACCAGTTGGGTGCAAAAAGGCTTGAGGACTTGGTGTATGTGCACTATAAGTTGAGATTAAAAGAAGAGCACATACGGTTAAGCAGGGACAAAGATGCTAAAACCCCCATTGAGCTGAGTGAAATCTTTGAGTTGGAGGGAGAGGAAGTTGATCCTTTGAACGAGTAGGTTACACATCGTGGTAAGCCTCAATTAGATGAGGCTGGTGGTCGACCAAGTCGTCTTATTGCTAGAGCCTTGGAGGCTGATGTGGGCGAGTTTATGGCTACTGAGGATAGAGTCCACGCACAGGCAAGACATCCATTTCAGACTGGTAATAGTGATGAGACTGAGAGTGATTGGCCGATTTCTTCTGAAGAAACACAGTCACCTTCCACCACCAAGGGTGGTACTGGTACAAATGGACCTAGTGGTACTGGGGATAATGATGATGATGGTGGTGGTGATGACAGATATGATGCCTTACGCAATGAGCCCGATTAGTATGACCAACCACTGCAGCTAGATCCATTGCCGCCTCCCTTGAGATTCACAGGGGAGACTCAGTATGATCATGCTACACAGGATACTGACCACGGAGCCCGGCCTAGTGGTAGTAGTAGAGGGTACACTTGAGGATCATGCCAGCGGTTCCCACAGGAGGAGATGGATGAAACAGATCCCATGAATATATCGACCATGTCTGGCAGCATGGAGGGGATGCATTTAGGGGAGAGTTCTCAGACTGGAGGGACTGGGCATTGGTGTGCACCAGAATTCATGATCACACAGACCTCGAGCCCAGCAATTCCTGAAGAGAGTGGCGGCGAGAGTATGGGTTCGACGGCACATGGTGGATTTGGATGGTCTACTACTAGGGCTGGTGGGGTTGGAGGTGGTGGGTACGGGGGTTATTCTAATTCCTACCCCAACAATCAATTTAGAAATGACTCAGCCTCAGGTGTTGGCAGTGGCACTGTTGGATCATCGTTCATCGACTCCATATTTCAGTATGTTCCTCCTCCGAGGTTCATGCCTACTCCTGCTCCACCCACACACACACTCGATCAGCCTTACCCTCGACAAGGGTACTAATATTATGTTGATGACTCTATCTACTGATGGGCTGTTGGAGACTATCAGAACAATTGGAGTGATAACATATCCTGGGAGACGTGCTGCAATCTGAGGAGCGTTATTGCCACCATCAATGGTATGTTGCACGTGGTTGAAACGTACCACAAAACTCCACATGGAACTAACTGGTGAGATTTCTAATTTCTAAATTCAATCATCAATGTATTAATTTTTAATGAATATTGTTAATTAGTGGCTTAGTAGTTAGTAGCTTAGTACATTACTACATTATGACATTTGTGTATTATTTCAGCGTACACTACCAAACATTGGTCCACACCACATGTAGTTATTTTCTTTTTTTTTTTGCAAACTAACATTAGAAATAGGTGTAAAATGGTTTAAATAGAGTACACAAAAAAAATCAGACCAAAAAAAAACATTTTTAAGCCTCAAAACCATGGAGTCCATAAAGCTGGTAGAAAATACAAGGTTTCGGCCTGGTTTCGGTGGTTTCGCCGAGTTGTGCCGGTTTCGAGCCTGACCGAAACAGGTCTCGAAACCGGCACCTTGATCCATGTGCAACACTCAACATGGAAGACATAAAAAAGAAGACAAATGGCTCAGATTCAATTTTAATAGAGAGCCTTGATTAAATTACCCAATGAAAAGCATATCATGACTCACCTCCAACACCATTACACCAGAGCCTTCACCTATCCTGCAATGTTAATACATTAAATGGGAGATTCAAACCAACAAATACCAAATAGAAGAAAATAAAATACAATAAGACGAGTGATTTTTTTTCTTTTGCTTTTTTTTTTTTCCCTATTTTGGGTGGGGAGGGTGCAAGGGGATCAATCCATTGTTTCAGTAGCCCATTTATGGCTGATATATGAAATTTCACTCCTGAAATTGGAATTTTATAGCCAAATCCAATAGGATGCTTTTTGCAATGCCTTACAACTATAGTTCTTAATCTCAGTTGAAACTGCACATATGTTGGTTTCGAGATGGCCCGAGGAGAGATGATACCAAGGGTCGAAATGGGTTTCGGCAAGTTTCAACATAGAATTCGACAAGTTTTGACAAGTCTCAATATAGAACTCAAGGTTTTGACACAGGTTTCAACCAAGGTTTCAAATTCAGCCTAGAAAAAATCCCAGGTTTCGACCAGGATTCAGTTGAAACCTGAGAAATCTCAGTTTCAGCCTGGCCAGTTAGGCCGAAACCGGCCTCAAAACCAAGATTAAGTACCTTGCTTACAACATATCAAAGATCACGCACACTCAGTCCTAGACCCAACTTGCTCATTCGCTCAAATAACTCAAATTACTTTCTTTTCAAAGACAATGTAAGTTAAAATGGCACTCAATCCAGATAGTGTTGGTTAGGGAAAATTTGTTGACGCACCAAACATATCAGCAGGAACTATTAACCCTACAAAATGAAATGACTGTGCACTTGGAAATTGATAATATAAAATTCAAATTGGGTTCCAATCAACTGAATAAAAAAAAATTCATCAAAGAAGGGATTGACATGACAAAAATGTCACTGACGAATATGAACATTGCAAAATAATGAATGCTTTAAGCATATCGATGGTGTGATGGAGCAAAATAACAGATGCTCCAGACAAATTGGTAGGGTTCACTAACCAATTAAAATGATCAAAATTCTCTTAGCATGTCAGCAATGTTATGGGCGCCAAAATCATAGTTGTCAAGGCGACAAGGCGATCCAAGGCGTTTGAGGCCATCCTGGGCGCCTAGGCGACCAAGGCGTTCCCAGTTTTTTTTTTTTTTTTTAAATATTAATGCTATATTAATGTTTATATATATATGCAACATTCTACATAAATAAACATTTAAGACATAGCTTAATTAATATAAGAAAACCAACAAAGAAACAAATAATTGAGTTAAGTAAGCAACACATATTTATGACTAATATTTGCTTATTTCTAACAAATTTACCAGAGCGTAACTTCTTTAATATACTTCGGATTCAAGCAATCTCAAATTCGTTGCAAAGCTAGTATAATTAGCTTTCCAACAAATCCTAGATTGCTTGAATTCGAATTATAATGAAGGAGTTACACTCCGATCAAACCTTGTTCGAAGTACGCGAATGCTGTTAAAAGTCGTCTGAATGTAAATTATTTTTTGGGCATCAAAGCAAGAGATTATTTTGGCATGCTCTTGATTTTTAGTGATGCTTTACTATAATAAGATTTATGGAATTTTTATATTTGTAGAAAAGCCTAACATTTTGAAGTTGAAAATCACCCCTACACCCGAAAATACGATTTTTGTTCTTGAACTGTCTGATAAATGTTGTTCCTGTCTAGCATAATAAATCCTGTGAAGCAAATTCAGAGATCAAAGGGAAAAAAAACACATATAAGACCCAAGGCGACCGCCCAGGCATTCTGGGCGCCCAAGGTGTCCAAGGCGGTGCCTAGACGATGCCCAGAGAGCCTAGGCGGTCACTCATAAGGCGCCCAGGCACCCAGGCCCTAGAATCACGCTTGGACACCTAGGCGACGCCTTGACAACTATGGCCAAAATGGTACAAGATCAGGATTTTGCAACTCCAATTAAAGGTTTGTGTTCATTTATGTGTATCATGATTATTTTATGTGTACATGATGGTATTCAAAAGAGATGTGGAAAAGCTTAGGAATTAGTGGAATAACTGGGCTAATCAAGTTGTTTAATAAGATTATGAGTACAAGAAAAATACTAGAAGATTGGGGAATAAGCATTTTGATACCGGTTTATAAAAATAACGGTGATCTTCAAAACGGTAACAACCATAGAGGAATTGAACTTATGAGCCATATTATCGGGGGAGTAATTAAAACCAACCTGAGAATAGGAACTAACATTTCAGATAATCAATTCGGTTTTATGCTGGCAAAAATCAACCACAAAAGCTAATTATTTGCTTGGGGAACTAAAAGACAGATTTTGAGGATAGAAGAAATATCTTGATATGGCCTTTATCGACTCAAGAAAAAACTTATAATAGGGTCCCCAGAGAGTTAATTTGGCAAGTCTTAGAGAAGAAAAATGTTTTGAGTAAATATGTAGACACAAATAAAGATATGCATAATGATGTAATGGCTAGTGTAAGAACTACAAGGGAACAGGGTAGTGAATTCTCAATTACAGTTGAAAACATCAAGGATCAACTTTAAGCCCGTATTTGTTTACTAATGCAGGACCCAGATCGAAAAGCCCTTTGGACCTGCTAATGGGCCCACCCAAACAATATAAGACCAAAAGAAGGTTGCAGTGGCAGTTTCGTATTAAACCAGAATATTAAAGGGGAAATAGGAAAATGAGGACGGAAAATATATGGGGGGAATTAGTATTTATTGTTGATGGACAAACTTGGAAGCAAATGTAAAGGATGGAGAAGACAAGAATAACACTAAAGGGAAGAGTATTATTGGGACTAGCTAATAAATGGAGGAATAAAAAAAAAGCAACAAAAAGGAGTTGGAAGAAGAAGCCGAAGTTGCCCAAAGAGCTACAAGTGAAGCGCTTGGAATGGAAATGCCCATAGAGGTAGTAGCAAGCGAGGCCAGGCTCTGAAAGAGAGTCAGAAGCTTTGGTAGGGCGACCTCTCCTACCTCTGGGATTCACAATGTTCCTAAATGTGGGTTTATTGCTAACCAGATTCCCCATACTATATGCGGCGGGATCTCCTGCGGGAATGATTTGGAAGGTCCAAAACCAAAAAGAGTGGTATTTGCTAGCAACAACATAATGGGGGCAGTCAATCAATAAGAATTGACTTGAGAATTGGGCTTCGCCGCACCCCGTTAAATGCTTCGCATCTTTGGCAACGGCCCATTCCACCCCGTATATTGTGGGCCCTGTCCTCGGATCACAAGTGGAACGCTAAGCGGGGGTGGGGAGGCAGCGAGCTCCGCTTGAAAAAAAAGCGAAGGCAGAAAGAGGTGCTTGTTCCCTTCTCTACAGTGCAGGTTAGAAAACCTGAAACAGCGGAAGAGGGAGTTGGGTTTTGAGTACTGAATCTCCTCCAATAGGGTTCGAACTGGCCTGAAATGGAAAGGGGACTATCAAATCCAATCAACATTCAACAGTTCAGCAGCCCAGATTTCAAAATAGAAGATTTCTGAAATACTCCCAGGCGGAAGATCAGGGTTCAGGTATGGTTTCAGGTGAATATCTCACAATAGAAAGGGGTGTTGGACTTGATCTCCGAGGAATGTTGTCACCCATGGGTGTGGAGGGAAAACCCAAACCCAAAATAATAAACCTAAAGGAATTCTAATGATTTATGCTCAGCCTAATGATATCACAACAGCAAGAAGAAAGAAACGGTAATAGTAACTACAGAATATGAAGGAATCAAGGAACACGACGGAAGGAGAAGAATTACAAAGAAGAGTACCCGAGAAGAAGTGCAGCAGAAGAATAAAGGGGAAAAGGGGTTATTTCCGGCCAGCAGGCCTACGCACCATCACAACACATGAAACTCAACTTCTATACAGTACTTTATTCAATTCCTTCTTTCGTTGAGCACATGGATATTTAAAGAATTTAAAAGCAATAATCCTATTTGAAGTCTAAAATCCAATTGAAGATAACAACCAAAGCAACTAGGACTCTAAAACTGAGAACAGGATTTCAAGATAATTCTATCCTACGTAGGCTAACTCAACTAAATAAATAAATCAAACTAAAGAATCTATAAAGTATTGTATTCAATTCCTTCTTTCGTTGAGTACATGGATATTAAAGAATCTAAAAGCAATAATCCTAATCAAAGTCTAAAATCCAGTTGAAGATAACAACCAAAGTAACTAGGACTCTAAAACTGAGACAGGATTTTAAGATAATTCAAACACTTATCCTACGTAGGCTACCTCAACTAAATAAATAAATCAAACTAAAACTAATGTTTGCTGGTCCCCTTCGGTTAGGGCCATCAAATTGGATCGTGATGGTTCAACCATGAGCAAGCCACCGCATCATTTACGCTAATGATAGAAGAGCTGACTAGAGTCATTCAAGATCTGATCACTTAATGTATGATTTTACTAGTGATATTATTTTGGTGGATGAAACAAAAGCAAGGATAAATGCAAAATTGGAATTATGGAGATTAACCTTTGAATCCTGCAGTACGGATGGGAGATTTGATTCAGATTGAATAAGCTAAAAGAGCCAGGGATAGGCTTAAAATGACTTTAGAAGAAGTTATGAGAATGACATGCATAGCTTAAGACTAGAAACAAGCATGGCTATGAATAGAGCTAATTGGAAGAAAAAAAAATGATCAAGCTGGGATAAGGGTGACTTGAGTTGAGTTGAGTTGAGCTGAGACCTAAAAACTTTTGCTTAATGAATGCTAATCAAATTCCAAATAAGTCCCTCCAATAATGCAACTAAATGAAAGATTTCTTTGATTTACAAATTTCAACCACAAATCAGAATCCATAGACCAAATCCAAGTCTCCAAACGCATCCTTAAAAGATAATAAGGGAGAATCCCAGTCCTTGAGCATGAATTCAGGCATGTGCTCACCACACGAGAGATTCAACCCCAACAAATGAGCCTACCTAAGAGACATGGGGGGAGAATTAAAAAGTAAAACCAAATGGCTGAGTTCATCCAATTTTATTGATTTTTTTCTTCTTTCAATCACTTAAGAGCAACCCATTCACTATTGGTTCCCAATAATCCACACGTCTCTATACAGTTATAGTCAAGGACAAAAAAAGTGAACTCTCTAGATTTTTCACTTGAAGGCTAGTTCTTACACAAATCCATCTCTGTCACAATCAAAGGGCCGTGATGCTTCATGTGGGGAAGAGTTATATTTAGTAGTCAAAGCCCTTAACCTGCATATGAAACAAACATTTTATTAATTAAGAAACAGATGAAATTATAACCCCCAAAAAAATCATAATCATGATAGGATAAGAATGCCAAGAGGAAAAGAAACATCTTTGTTGATCATAATTTGATATGGCATTCTTTCTTAGATGCTTATGCAATTGTAAAGGGTTGCTGATCTATTTTTTATGCTCATGATATAACACTTGTGATGTGATAAAGTAGAGGAAACATCATGCCTACCTAGTCACTCCCTCAGGAAGTTAGAAGAAATCAGCTGCCTCCTAGATGCGTAATTGAGGATACCCTATAAAGCATTCCTTTCAGAAAGTTTTCAATTCAGACCACTCAAAACGCACTTTCTTGAAGTCTCAAGTTGAAACCCGACAAAAAAAAAAGTATTTTCTCAACTCAAGATTGTTTCTTCACCCTCAAGTATCAAGCCTAATACCACAAAGGTGTCATTAATGCCTAACTAGAAATCCCATCTTAGAGAAATAGAGGGATAGATTTGTTTGGAGCTGCTCACCCACGGGATAGCTTCTTTGAGACGTCCTCCTTCACTTATTGATCCTACGTTAGGGCTTGGACCCTTTTCTTCTAATTTTTTTTTCTGTTTTATTGCACCCTATATCCCACTTGTTAATTATTTTGTGGCCTTGATCATGGAATAAATTGTGGGGTGAACTTCATCACTGCAATCAACTGTGCTAATAATCCTCTGATATCAAACAAATTATATTATGATGTGAGTTTCTGCCAATAGTACCAGCAAAGTTGATTTGCATAAAAATTCCAATTAGGGTTTTGCCCAGCACTGAAATGATGAAACTCAAGTTTTCTTTCCTCTTGCATAATATTGTTATTTTCTAATAAGCCTTGTGGGGTTTCTGTAATAGTGAAAAGATTTTTTATTTCCCTTTCACTCTACCAACCCTTTTCCTTCTTTCTTTTTTAAACCTAGTTGAATGGGGTATACCAATTAGTTTGACTATTATAATAGCTGGTGTTTAAATTTGGATGAAAACTATCAATATCAAAATACATCATTGCTCTTCTTTGATTTTGGAATATCAAGAAATAAAACTCCAAGTTTACAGTACAGCATCTTGATATGATGATAGCATTACCATAAACTCCTGCAGCTTTGGCTGAACATTCTATGTTTATTTCATTCTTTTCTTTTTTTACATGTTAGCACTTAGCTAACAAATTTGAATGAAGTCAGTAGTTAACTATTTAATTAGTGTGAGAAGATCAAATGACATAGCAAGATTTAGTAATTTCAAGTAGGATCACTTCTGCAACAGAAACTCTCAAAGGCATCAAACCTGATAAAATTGATGATAATTACCTACAAAATCCCGCTATTGATAAAGCATCAATGCTAGAATCTGTTCCTCCAGCTACCATGACATCCGCATCTCCAAACTGGATCATTCTTGTAGCATCGCCGATAGAGTGTGCACCAGTAGCACAAGCTGTTACTGCAGCATGGTTTGGTCCCTAGAATCATGCTTTAGATTTTGCAACAATTCTTTATACTTAAAATAACATATTGAAGAGCTGAAAATATAGATAACATATGATGATCCCAGATTTGTTGAAGAATGATGAGATGTAAACCAAATATTTAGCATATAATTTGTGAACTCCTTGATCCAACTATTCAATTGGCAGGTCAATCATTTAGGAGGCACAATTAAAATTCCACACCAACCTGACACAACTGACCACTTTACTGATGGACCTTATCTAATTTAATCCTCTCTTTTTTTTTTCTTTTACTTTTGGAGTAGGGGCTCTGGGGGATTAATTACATTATGCTAAAAAAGCAAGATAAATTAACAATTCAAGACAAATCAAAATATAATATTGCAGAATAAGCAATAAGAGATGAACACCATTTGATAACACTGTTCAATAAGTTCATGTGTGAATTATTCAACCATAAATAAACTAATTGACATCTTTACTATCGTTATGCATCTTATGTAATCCAGGCACCTGGAATCCGTATTTCATGCTCACATGGCCTGCTGCCATGTTGATCAATATCCGTGGGACAAAAAATGGACTGAGCCGGCGTAAACGCTGCAATGGAAAAGAAAAATAAAATCATATTACATTGTTGCCAGTACCACATAGGTCATTGTGTGCTGTGATTGAAACCATGAAACAAATAGTAGCCCGTAAAGGGTTAGGAACTTAGGACAAACAGTAAGTGGTAGCAACCAACCAACCAACCTTCTCGCAGATCATCTGTGCCGCATCTACAATGTCACTAATGCTTCCAATACCCCCACCTATGGAAACGCCCTGGTGGTCTTTATGTTAGAAACATAAAAAATACAGAAATCACCGAACAGCGTCAAATACATTATCATGTAATTATGAAACAAGTGAACGCTCACCGTCCGTTCTCTCTTATCCTGTTCAGCTGGAAACCAATTTGCATCTTTCAGAGCTTCATCAGTGGAACACATTGCATAGCCTATGAACCTTGCAATGGATCTATCCTGAGTACAGAAGGGGAAAAAAGCTTGTAGAAAAACAAAATATGATACCACATCAGGAGTTACAACTCATTTTCAATCTCGCAATCTGTAAAACTCCCTCGTCATTTTCCATACATATCCAATTCTGCATTTCAAATTTTAAGGGCCATTTCCAATGTTTTCTTGGTGATGTCCAACTCAATCTCCTCTCTGAAAACGAGATGCAAAAGAGTTGCAAAAAGCAACTTTTGAACTCCTTTGACAATAAATAGAGAAGCCGGATAAATGGGACTGATGAAAGCAGTAAGCCAGTAAGATGATAAGTTGAGTACCAAGGAACTAAGTTCTGCGGATCCAGGTAGATGGGTCATGTGGAGAAATAAATGACCTTTCTTACTAAAATTTGAGTTTGAGTATTCAATCAGAAACATTGAACTGAACAGAGCGGGGGGAAAATTGAAACAGGCTGGTGGCAAACAAATGAGTACAACAAAAAAAAAAAATTACGGAAAAATAAAAGTAACCTTGGAATTTAGCCATAAGTCCTCGTTAAATTCACCCGGCTTGGTTCCACAAGGCACGGCAGCAGCTACTTTGGATGGCAACTGATCAAACGTATGCACCTGCATTTCCTTATCGAACCCATCCATCTTGAGATCCTCGGGAGAAAGCGCCCTAATACCACAATCTCCCTGTACAAGTCGCTTCCATGTAGTTTCCACTCCGCAGCCCAGAGGTGTAACCATTCCTAAACCTGCAAATCCTTTTCTAAATTCACATACAACTCGATCTAATAACAATAAATTTTGGTTCAGGGACCGAACATCTCGGGGGTTGGGGAGGAGCGGAAGAAGAGCTAAGGATTACCAGTAACTACAACTCTTCGTTGCGGAACAATAGGAGGAGGCCCAAACTTTTCCGATGCAGACGATAATCGATTGATTTGGAAACGAGAGCGGATCAATCGAAACAATGAAGTCGGCGCCATGGCTTCCACGACCCACAGTGATCGAACTCCCAGGTGCAGCAGTCATACATTCATATTCGCAATAACCCGTTGCCGCTTCGGCTTGGACGTGGGAAATAGGAAGTAGACTTCAAATTTATTAAATTAAAATACAGGTCCTTCGTATTTCAAACAATTATAGATACATACCGAAAACATCGCGTTTCAAAATATTACAGATACAGACCACACTACATGCCCCTGATTGGGTTGGTCTTAAGGAATTCTTTGGTATGGTTTATAATTACATTTATCAGTAATTTATGATAAATCATTATGAAAACAAAATATAAGTCATAAATAATAACCATTTGGTATCATATGACAGAGATAAGTAATAATAGATTATCAAAATATAATCATAAACATCTTCAAATCTATTTATAGATTTTATATTATATTAATATTTTTAAAATATAAATAGATTCCATAAATTATATCAAACAATTACATATGTCGTAATATAATTAATTCTATAATACATACCAAATAAAACTTTAATGCAACAAATTGTTAATGGTTCAATATAATTTCAAGACTAGGTCAAATCAGACTTAGGCTCTCTTTGGTGTGTATTATATAATTAATTATATAATACATTATAGCATATGTACTCGTTTGATATGATTTATGATACTTATTGATATAATCTAAAATCTACGAATATGGTAGAAGGTGTTTATCATTATTGTGATAATCTATTATTACTTATTTATGTCTAGTGGTACTAAACGGTTATTATTTATTAATTATAAGTTATTTTATAAATGATTTGTCATAAGTAACTCTTAAACATAAATATAAACTATATCAAAGAAAACCTTAGACTTTATTTATTAACCATAGTGTATGTGATGTGTATGTGAATCTTTAACTCAAAGGTAGAGCATTTGGCGATTCCCCAATAGATAGTAGTTTTAATCCAACAATACTCATTTTTTGTCTCATTTTGTAAATTTTCTATGGTATAAGTGTGTCCTAAATAGTTATTTCCCGACTCCACCCTCATTCTCGTAAGTTGTACATTTTCCTTTCTAAAAAATACATTTTTTGTTCTCTTGATAAAAAAAAAATGATAGATGTATAATAATAAACTCACATGAAGGGTTTACGTATAAAGAGAAGATAAGCTCAAAAGGCAAGGAGAAGATAAGCTCAAAAGGTTACGTGCTTGATCCAGACCACTAGGGGTATAATGACACTGTATCCCTTTTTTATATTGTACCAATTTTATAGACCCATTATGTGTACCACATAACAAATCTATAATTTTATAGGGAAGTTGACTTTCACATTAATTGGAATTGGTCTGGTAATAAATAATTTTTTTATGAAAAATTTCACATACTACTAAATAACTATCACTAACATCAACTATCATCCACGATTATTCGACAACATCAACTATCACTCCAAATATTGAAAACATGTAACATAGAGATCTAGTATATTAACGGACTTCCATTAGATGATGATGTCAACTAACATTTTAAAATTTGAGGACAATATTACCCATATTGTACTTGTAAAATACTTTTTTACCATGCACCTTATTACCTTACCCCCAAATAGAAAAAGGGTAATTTTTCACCAGTCTCATCTCCAATTCCATCATTTCTTCGTCGTCAAAGAACAGTTGAATCCAGTTATGTCTGATCAATTGATTCCTTCTCTGGTGTCTCTTTTCTTTTTTATTGTTAACCGTTTCTACAACCTCATCTTCTTTACTGTTTTTGTATGCAACTGTTATTCTAAATTAATGCTATAATAATTCTTCAGTTATATATTATATGAACTAGAATGATTTGTAACAAGAAAAATCATGTAGTAAACATGTAGTCATACATGTATCATTAATCTATATATATATATATATATATATATATATATATATATATATATATATATATATATATATATATATATATATATATATATATATATATATATATATATATATCAACTATAATCATATAGTTAAATTGAAACATACATAAAATAACCATGCGTACCTTAACAGCAGTAATTCGAAGTAATGAAATGGGTTGAGTCGTGTTGGTTCACTCTCCTTAAGACAGTATTTGCCTTCTATTGATGCAGTAAGTCTCCTGTAAATCTGTCTCCAAGATAAAACAACCCCTTATGTAGGATACCCACCCAGCGTGCACACACTGACAGGTATATGCAAACCCGACGACTAAGATCAACTCTTTTAAAAGAAATGCCGAATATCAACTCCTTGATTAAATAGAAACTGGAGAGAGAGAGAGAGAGAGAGAGAGAGAAAAAAAAAATCGTATTGATTTCGAATGAGAATGAAACATAGGGTCAGGCTCTATTCATAGGGCCCAAGTACCCCTTTAATGTGTCCACTGGATGGGGTGTGACCCTCTAGATTTCAGATCATGAGATCAATGGTCCAGATGACACCCTCTTATGTGTAAAGATACATCTCTACACATGACCTTTCCAAAAAAGCACCCGGGTAGGGTGCGTCCGAATCCGACTATAGCTCGTAACCCATAGCCCTCGGCCCACGCCCACACCCACGCCCGACACCTGCGCTGCGTCACGATTGTAGTCCCGGTCGCGGTCCGACGCGCACGCGTGTGAGTTAACTGAATATTGCTTCCATTTTGGGGCTCAAATGATATGCGACACTCCCTACAAATAAAGATCTCTCATCCACAATCCTTAAGTAATGTGGGACTAACAAGTCCTACATTGGAAAGGTCAACTCAAAATCGAAAAAATGAAATTCCCGCCCAAAACGAAAATCAAAATTTGAAGCTAAAACAAAAAATCAAAATTTTGAATTTTACATCTTTTTAAACTTTATTTAGAAAAACCTTTTTTACAATGACTTTTCCAACAATTAGATCAGCGGACCAAAACTCTAGCCCATGGCTAGATCTGATCCTCCCACAGTGATCAAACTTCAATAAAAGACACGAGTTCACCGCCTCCAACGACACCGGAGGAAGAAGAGAAGAATACTGAGACGGAAGAAGCCCTTATCCCTGCTGAGGAAAAGCTAGCTGCAAAAGAAGCGTTGGCACCTATGGTGACGGAAGAACCCCTGAAGGTGGATACCAGTGAAGTTGTAGAGCTAGCACAAGGCCCAGAAGTGATTGAAAGAAAAGAAAGAAGGACCAACAGTAACAATGGAGGAAGTGAATGAATGGGAGCATAACCAAGAAAGTTTCAGAATCGACCAAAACAAATGATCGGAGAAGACGAAATTATAAAAGCAAAGATGCAGAGAGAGAGAGAGAGAGAGAGAGAGAGAGAGAGAGAGAGAGAGAGAGAGAGAGGTGAGTGACAGGTGATGGGTGATGGCTGGGGCGGAACCCCTATTTTTTTGTGAGTGAAGAAATAAGAGATGGGGAAAAATAATGGAGGGGGTATGGCCAAAGCCTTGTTTTCAACACTGGTAGATAGGTGAAGTAGTAAGGGAGGAGGAGATGCCAATGGCTTTCCTTATCATCTGCTTCGGCAGTTTCCAACAATGGTGCATCCAATTGCCTCACTATCATACACCACCAGATCCAAAGAAACTCTGTTTTTTGTTTTAAAACAACAAAACCATTTGAAGATTCTTCCGAGTAGATACTCTCATCCCTACTCTCCCCCTCTCACATATCCCTTTTCTTCTCCCCCCTAGCTCACTTTATTCAAGAATCATCACAGAAGATTGACATAAGCATTGCTGATCAGTAATGAGACTATTCTCCATAAGCCATAGGAGCCTTATTTCCCTACAAATGGTTTGTAAACGCCAACCATGAGATCTTCCAACCCCATCCCAATATAAGAACTTGTACGAAATACCAGAAAGCAAGTCAAATGAAAGTAAGCTCTACCTTAATGACCACCAGACAAATGGAGGATGAATCAGAAAAAATTTCATTCGAAAAAGATGGAGTTGCAGGTTTTAAAATGTATGAAAATCCAAATAACAAGGGTATAAATGTCTTTCATTTTTTTAAAGTTTCTATTGCTAGTTAAATGGGTGTGGTTGATGTTGTCACATTGTTGTGGGTGGTAGTTAATGTTACTGATAGTTTTTTGGTAGTACATGGAATTTTTCCTTTTTTTTTTTTTTTATAATAATTTTAGTAATATCAAAAGGGTGCATTACAATAATTAGATTATTATGAAGATGCATGACAATAAATAAAAATGTATGTATACAATTGAATTTAAGTTTGGAATTTGGTAAGTGGTGAGCATTCTATAGATACCTGTTTAGAAGTGCCACTACGCACGTTACACAAAGATACAAAGATACAAAGATACAAAGATAGGATCTTCCACAAAATCTTTGTCCATAATTCATTTAAGACATTTTGAGGATTTTTTTTTTGTTGCACGGCTAATGCTTTTGCACTTCAATTGGTAAATGAGTATAAATGGCATTGCATTCCCTATCTCTCCCTCATCCAACTCTTAAAAATATGATATGATATATACATATACGATCGTATACGAAACATTTTGCTGAATAATTTATCTTATAATCACATAAGACGTAGTTGTCCCTTGTTGAACAATGCGCAAGACATTTATAGGATTTAAAGTTGTCATCTATGATCTAACCCTCCCAACCACATTGATCCAAGGGTGTTAAAATAATGTCATAACTCATAAGACTTGTAGGGTAGGAGGCGTTCTATGAGCCTTACTTGCAGTGTGTTTATTATTGTGTTGACGATGATGTATGGATTTCTTGTATTTTATTTTTATTTTTATTGTATTGGGGAGCTACAACACCCGTGATAGGAGATGAAATTGGACATCCAAGTGGGTACCTCTTTTTATGGGACAAGGTGGGGGTGGGGGTCATAGTTAGCAAATTCGTGTATTACATGCGTATAATACGTATGCTGTATTTTGACCAAATTTTCTTGGATTTGTACGTAAATACGTTTAGAGTTGTTAAAATTAATTTTCGAATTAATGAAACGTATTATACTATTTAATACGCATATTGCATATTAAATGAGTATAATATAGCGTCATTAATTTGAAAGAAAAAAAAAAACAAAAAAACCAAACAGAGCCTCGAGTTTTGTCTAACTGAAGGGTTTTCTGACTGTTACGGCTCTCGAGATAACAAAGCCCCAAATCCCTCTGTTCCCTCTCACGGCCATCGAACATCTGTGGAATCCAACGGCATTTTCTTCAAATATGAAGTTTGAACTGCATTTTCCGACGGCTCCTTATTCAAATCTGAACTGCACCTTATTCGGTCTTCATCTTCTTTATCTTCTTTATCTTCTTCGAGCTTTGGTCTTTGATCTTCTTCATCTTCTTCACTCTTCTACAACTTTTACATTCTTTGAGTGAATCGGTGATTAAAAAGGATACTTTTTGGTTTCTTTGATTGTTTTTCTTTCTTATCCAAGATTTCCATCCGGATTTAGAAAGATTAGAGGGATTCTGAGTGAGTCCATGATTAGAGAGTACCATATCTTATGGGTTCTTTGATTGTTTTTCTTTTATATTCAATGGTGGGATTTCCATCCAAATTTAGAAAAGATTAGAGATTACATGGGTATGTTGAGTATATTTTATTTTCAATCTCACAGTGGATTTCCCACCAAACTTTTGGCAATTTTGTATATTTTGTTTTTTTTTTATATTATAAATAAATAAATAAATAAATAAATAAATAAATATATATATATATTCGATTTCTCACCAAACTTTTGGCAACTTTTTATATTTTGAATTATTCTGAATCAAAATATGTCAACTATGGGCAAGATTAGAGTATATATAGAATGAAACCATGTTTTCATAGATATAATTCTATTTATATGTTATTTGTTGCATGTTATATATCTTTATTGTATAGTGAATGAATGTTCGTATTTTTATCTCGATTTATTTATAGGATACCGTATTAAACACGTACCATATTAATGTCATACATGTTTTTTTAAAACGGATTATTGGTCCCAGTATCAAAATTTGACTCTGTTTAATACTCGTACGTATCCATATCCAATTTTTTTTATCGTATATGAACTTACTAATTATGGTGGGGGTGGGGTGGGGGATATGAGATGTATTCATACATCTATCTTGTATGGGGTAGGATTAGATTCGGAAAATTTGGTAAAAATCCTAATTTACAGTTGACTTAAAAAAACAAAATAAGAAAAGAAATAATTAAATGGAGGTGAATATTTTTAATTATTATTTAATAATAATTAAATTTAAAAACCACACTAATAATTTATGATGCTCCCCAAATAAAAAGGCACAATTATTTTGCACGTGTTTTACATAATCACGTGACAGGGAAACTGGATTTCTACACGAGTGACCTCCTAAAAATACGAAAATAAAACAACAAAGATGAAGAGAGTAGAGAGTAGAGGGTAGAGAGGAAGAGGAGAAGCAAAATAGAAAAAAGCCCTTCAGAAACTATTTATTTACACAGGTACCCGGTCGTTGAACTAAAGTTACTAGTCTATTTCCCTCGTCGGCTGACTCCCTCTTCCTCTAAAAAAAACCCGGCTTTATTCGCGAGCGAGCGATTTATAATCTAAATCTCTCTGTGCTCACCTCTTCCCTCTCTCTCACCCAGCGTTGTATCTTCAAATACCCGCCAAAAAGGTTTATAAACGAATCAAAGTTCTTTTAAATTTTCAAAACTTTCCCTCGTACTGTCGTGTTTCCTTTCCCTCACCCTGTTCCCCTTCCATTCCTAGGGTTTCTGGTTCTCTCCGTGCTCACCCATGGCTTCTGATCTCTGTCATGTGCAGGTTTTTACTTCGATTGAGGATATTCTGAGGTCTATTTCTGCAGGGAACGGAGGTCACATGCGAATCTCAGGAATTGGAGTGTGTAATTTATATCCAACGACGTGTACGGACGGAATGAGGGCTTGAAGATCGTTCAGGGATGGATCCTGCGGAAGTGACTTCAGAGAAGTCGTTAGCATCCGTTGGTGATAAGAGGCCGGTCGAGAACGAAGATGATATTGATTCGGGTGGGCGATTGCACAAGAAGTCCAGAGGAGAGTTGAATTCGGATATGAAGAAGATTGCGGAGATTGTTCTTGTTTTGTCGGCGATGGGAAAAATGCGTGGGGGAAGGAATCCCAGCAATGTGGAGAAAAGACTCATGGAGGAAGCTCGACAGAAGTTGGCGGAGATGTGTGAAGCACTGGCTCCGAAGGATATCGTTACTAGGGATGCTGTTAATGCTGTCATTGAGGATATTGGTCTTAATAATAGGTCGAAAGACCAGAGGTTAGGATTTCGTCCTCCCAAGATGTCTATCGCTGAGAAGTTGTTGCTCACTAAGAGAAAGGTGGGATTTGAACTTCCGATGCTTTGTACAAATCCATTTACTTTTCATGCTCGCAAAATTTTATCTCCCGTTTTATGCCTAAACTCTGTTGTCTTGAACATATTGGGTATTGGGTAATGGGTAATGAGTATTACTTTTATGTAGGTTTTAGGTGTATTTAAGATTGCTTTAAAATTCTGGATAGGTTATTTGATTTAAAGTCTGGCTTATTGTATGATACTTTTGATTTATTTCATAGCACCTCTAGTTTTATATTTTATGAGCAAAACCTGATTACAAATTGTAAGCATAACAGTAGAGGAAGGGGGGGGGTAGAAAGTTACAGGGATGATTATATAATGATGGGGTAATCTCAAAGATTATAAGTGTGTTCCTCAACGCATGCTACTGTTGATTGAGGTGGTAAGTGCAATATTTGTGACTGTCTGGAATCTTGACCTGTTGGTTCTAAAGCTTCTTTAGATGAAATGTTTCTTCACACAATTGAAGCTTTTTAAATGCTCCTCCAGATGAAAACTACTTGACCACTAGCTGATCTAGTGGATCCGAAATCTTTACAATATATGGGCTCATCAAGGATATGTAATTTGCTTTATTGGAATAATTTAGCTGAATTTAGATGGAATGATTTCTTTAAGTGCATGGAAATATGGAGTATCTAGTGGACCTGCAATTCACAATATTCACAAATTTAGCAAGGAAGTGTAATTTTCTATATTTGAATAGTGTGGCTGAATTGAGAATAGAAACATATAACCACATACAGATCTGAAGATGAATGGGTTTATTTTCAGGTTTGTTGGCGCTAGTAATAGTTGGTTTGATAGATCAATTCACGTCGACTCTACAATTTTTGGTTATTCTAGCTTGTCACATGAGGCGAGCCTTGGTGTGACGGTAAAGTTGTCATATTGCAACTTGGTGGTTACGGGTTCGAAACACAGAAACAGCCTCTCCGCGTTGTGGGGGTAAGGCTGCGTACATTCCGCCCTCCCCAGACTCTGCAGTAACGGGAGCCTTGTGCACTGGGACGCCCCTTCTAGCTTGTCACATGACCCTCCTCCTGATTTACTGATCCATTCAACTTGCTGACCCGATGAAAAAGAATGAAACTTTGGTGTGCTTTGCTGTCTAAGCATGTGAGTCGTGTGTGTTTTCACATCTCACTTTATGAAACCTTAGGGATAATTGGGTTGAGAATGGCCTCATTGTGTTCTTTTGTCTTAGCTTTTTTTGGAATTGGTAGTGCTCAGGGCAGAGGTATGAGCCACAGCAAACCATATTGTTCACCTTTTATGTGTCATCTTTATCTGCAGATGAAGATAACTGATGTCATCCTACCACAATTCTAGCAATAAGTAATGACTATGTGGTTGAGGGTGTGGCCTCTTTCCCAATTAAAGTGTGTCTGAAACAAGCATTCTGAAGAATATATTGACTTTGATATCATTCTGTTGTAGGGATTTTGAATTTCTCAGAGGTGCGCACCAACTGATCATACTGAACCAAAGATAATTTTGGGTAGGGTTGGGCTAGTTCACAAATAGGAAAATGTCACAGATGGAAACTTGTAATTTAAAACAGAAACATAATGTGACTGGAAATCGTGTTGAAACCTTGACCATGAAGTGGTTCAGTTTTTAACATATGATTATGAGAATAGATCATTTTCAGGTTGCCTGGAAATGTCAAATAGATGAAGATGATGAGACTAAGAAAAATGGATGTACGGAGAAAAACAAAGGGCCAGTTAGAATATAATAGCAATCATGACCTGATTGCTTGAAGATCATACCTGACAGAGTATTTTATGATTGCATGTTCATGATCTGCTCAGTTACACTGAGAGAGTTTTCTCCTTGATCCAAACGTAAGCACCTTGATTGGTGTTTGAAGCTCTTGTAGTCTGTTAGGGAAGAGAGGAAGATGAAGTGGAGGGTTTGAGTGATTTCTCTTAGGTGGAGTGGCATGAGCTGGTGTTAGAGTCAGAGGAGATGTGCTAGGTGATAACGTTGATGGAGCTATCAACAAGAAATGCTATCATAATTTAATGAGTTAACCATGTTGTAATTTTACTTGTATTCCTGTACACTTAACTGGATTTTTTTGGTGAGGCAATAATTTTATCATGGCATTATTTTCATCTGATGTTTCCTTTTGATTTCTTCTCTAGATGGAAGAATCCAAGGGATTCGCTGGACAATCTGGTACACATCCATCTCGATTGCAGCAAGTAGGCTTCGGTGCAACAGTTGAAAGTCGTGCTACATTGTCACAGGCTACTCATATGTTTCCACCAGAAAAACCATGTCCCACACCAGTGTCTGTTGGAGTATTTCATCCTGCTCCACACACGGTTCATGTTTCTCCTTTGTCTTCAACATCCTCAATGAATCAGTTGCTTGTTAATGAAGTTCAGCCACCTGTGATATCCAGGGGATTGCCTGGCAGCTCACTAGAAAAAGATTCTTCTTTAACACAGCCTCGAACAGAAGCAGCACATTTCAGACTGGATGGAAGATTAAATGGGCCTGCTTTTGTATCCCAAGTTCAAGGTGCAGTCTGTTTTCCTACCTTTGTTTCAAGTGCAAAGATTGGTGAATAGCTGGTATTGTTTATTCACAATGTAAAGTACCTTAAGTGTCCATTGTTGTTGTCATCGTTATTATTTATATTTAATGTTCAGCATCAGATGGTTCTAACCTTCTCGACAGCTACTTTTTTTTTTTCCTTTTCTTTCTTTGTCCTTACCTTGCCCCTTTCTTCTTAACATGTTAGGAAATATTATGATTAATGTATTAAAATAGTAGCTTATCAAATCAAGTTTGTTTTGGTTACTATTTAAATTGTGCTGTATGACTGGTTATTTTTTTTTCTTTCTGGAAAGTATTTGGATTAGCTTAATGATCCACTGTCTTGATGAATAGTTAGAAATTTTAGAGGTTCTCTTTTTCTCTAGGAGTTTTCATGCACTTTTTCTTGAATGCAATATCGGGAATTATCTATTGTCCATCACTTTTTTCCATTGTACCTTTAGTGAGTAAAATTATCGGTCAATTGTTGGTAGTTATCATATTTACGGTGAATATTAGTATTTTACTTGGATGGGAAACTTATTGTCTTTGAAAGAAAACTGGGAGGGGTGGGGTTGATTTATACCATTCTTTGTTATGTTTTGCTTATCATGAGTCTTGCAGTAATAACTTGCATGGCGTCTTCATCCCAAAAAAGTTTTGCTATTATGTTATCTTCTCCGCTGGTGCATTTCTTCTTTGGATATTTTAGTTGATTATGTAATTGTATATGTGCAGTAAATACGTCTGGCAATCACCAGTCTGAGGAAGCTGCTACTTTCTCCATTCAACCCCAGCCTTTTGCTGTAGCCAGACTTGGTCAAACAAGTCAGGGGTCAGCTCTTGCTCCAATTACGACGGAGGGATCTTCTAACATTAGTAGCTATCAAATATCCCTTGAAGCAGCAAAAGATCAGAGCTCCAAACCCTCTGTAACTCAAACTGCCTCTGGCAGCCTGCCAAGTGTACATCAACCTTCACAGGGTATTAACTTTATTCAAAACCCTTCACCTTACGATAGCCACAATGATATTGCAAGGAACGTTCAGAAGTTTTTGCAACCAAGGCTTCTTGAGCATCCTAATTGGAATCCCCCGTCTGTTGAGTACATGAACAAGGCTTTAACTTGTCAAATATGTAAGGCTACCATCAGTGATGTAGAAAGTTTACTTGTTTGTGATGCTTGTGAGAAAGGAGTTCACTTAAAATGTCTTCAATCATATAATCAAAAAGGCATTCCTAAAGGGGAGTGGCACTGCCCCAAGTGCATGGTATCAAGCAATGGGAAGCCATTGCCCCCTAAATATGGTCGTGTTACAAGAAACATGACTGGATCTAAGGTGCCTTCAAACATCAATGGAAGTTTATTATCTGCAGAGAAGAAGGTTGGAAATTCAGATCAAAAGATAAATAATCAGAAGGCAGTTTCTAATGGAAACCCTGGCTTAGTTAATCCTGCCGGTGTTGGTAATACAGGAACTAACCATATTGAATCAGTCCCTGAACTAAAGATCTCAAGCGTAAGAGAAACACATGGACCTGATTTTACTATAAGCAGGATAGGCCCAGAGAAATCAAGGGATTCTGTAGGTGTTGTTTGCGCACTTCTTTCTGGCACAGTGAGTGATAGTTCTTGTAATCCACGGGTTCAAAGTAGTGGATCATCCTCGCGTGACACAAGGAGATCAAACTCTGAGTTTAAGTCACTGCCAAAGCTTGATCAAGGACACCACTGTCCTGAGAAACCTTCTGACACAGATATTGATTCCGGTTATCACTCACAAACCTCACACAACTCAATAGATGCTGACAAAAAAGGGTCATTAAACGATGAAGCTTCTGGAAATCAGGATCTTGTTAATATTTCCACCCATGAGGAGCTCGAGAAATCTGGATTAAGAGAGGCTTCTGAATGTAAGTCAGGTGGTGAGATCAGCGAAGAGATCCAAGATTTTGCTCAGGCAGGTTCTGTGAATGCTTCAGATGGTGGGAATGGATCTAGAGATTGCAATATTTCTTCATTTGATGATTTAAATGGCGTGGATTGGGTTGGTGATATAGCTCGCGTTGTGGATGAGAAGTCATTTTATCAGTCTTGTTGTGTTAATGGAGTAGTATACAAGCTGCATGATCATGCTCTTTTTTGTTCTAACAATGACAGTCTTAGACCTTCAAAGCTTCAGGTAAGCCATTAGCAAGCATTTAATGAATCTTATGGCTTTAGGCTTTGCAGAGATATAATGCCAAGTCTAATTTTACCTGTTGAAATAGTCCTGATTGCTATTTTCTTGTTTTGCATTAAGGCTGAAAGTGTGTAGAATCTTCCCTTTACTTTTCACAGTCTTACATTCTCATGAACTGTGTGTGTTTTCTATTCTATGTATGGATTCTCTTAGGACTTGTGGTATAAATAAAATTTCTATTGCAGGCCTTATGGGAGGACAACAAGACAAGGACAAAATGGGCTATTGTGAATCGGTGCTACTTGCCTGGTGATTTGCCTGAGGTAGTTGGCCGGCCATGTACTCCTGAAAAAAATGAGGTAGAGAATTTGTATCTTGAATTTTCTTTTGGAATTTTCAATTCATATCCTTGGTATTATTTTAAGTTAAATGTACTCTGTATTCATCATACATGTTTTATACTTTTATTGCTTACGATTGATTTAGAAACTCCTTTGTTCTTTCTCCCTTTCTTACATTATATATTTTTTTGATGTCTGGATGTGCATTTAGGCACAATGTTGCGGTTTACATATTGTATTTCAGACAAATATTGGCTACACTGTTGCAGGTATATGAATCTAATCATAATAGCACTGTAATGGCTGGCTTAATTCAGGGGCCATGCCAAGTACTTCCTCCAAACAAGTTTAAGGAAGAAAGTGGAAGAAGAAGCCATTTACCTCATGGGGCAAATGATGGGTTGCAACCTGTATTCCTTTGCAAGTATGTCTCTTCATTTCTAGCTTTAATTTAAAATCCTTTACCACCAATTTTTATATAATTGGTTCTTGATGGAAGATTGCAAGCCTAACATGTTGTTAATTATGCATTTGAGCCAGCTTCGTTTCTTAGCTGTAATTTGAAATAATGTAGAGCCAATTTTGTAGAGTTTTTTTTTTTTTTGGTTAAATAAAACAATTCATCTAAGATATTTTAATTTTATAGAGTTGCTTCTTAGTGGAATACCAAAAGCTGAAGAACATGTTTTTAATTGGGGCCTTTTGTGCTTGTAATCAATGGTGTCTTTTTTTTGTACATATATACTGATGTACTAAGACAAAGAGAACCCACCTTCCTACTTTATCCAGCCGAGGTGGAACCTAAATTTTTCAAGTTACGAACAAATCCAGATGTGCCAACCTGTAGGTAAGAAAATATTTGAAATACAACAATACTTAAAATAAGAGAAGGTATGTGAAGATTCAGAGATATTTTTGAAAAATAAGAAAATGATACATGCTTTTCTTCATTCTGCATTACATGTAGGGTTGGCTGGCTGCAGATCATCAGTCAGATTCTTTATATAACCATGGCTCCATTCTTTGCATGTGGAAAAGAGAAGAGAAGAAGAAAAATGGAGAACAATAGATTTTTTTTTTTTAATTTATGGTTAGAGTTGAGTTTTGCTATTTAGGTCATTTAGATGAAACCCAAAAAGAGAGGGACACACAAGAATCGAAATAGAGAAATGGCTGCTGCTCATGGATTGTATTTGTTGACTCAATTGTAGGTAATGGCTCCTGAGTTAAAAGGGTTCCTTGTAATGCTATTCTTGTGTTTCAGTTTCAATCTGTGATGAGAAACTTATTCTGAGGAATAAAAGCAAATAAAATGAGTAACTGAGCAAGTGACTTTTTGAAATGAAGAATTAGACGTGCCTTTGAGATTTTATGATTAGATCGTGAAGAGTTCCAGCCCCATCTGGTAGCGAATCCTCCTAGATAATTTTGGAGGATGAAGCTCCATCATTTTTGGTCAGGTTTGAGGCTTAGTGATGCAGAAACTAGGTTCAATAATGGATTCTAAACCTCTAGCAGAAATATTTCCAACTGAAGAATAGAAAACAGGATTGCAGGCTATGGGATTAAGAATCAGAAATAGAAATATTTCAATTTTCAATAACTTCAGCAGATCAGAACAGAATAGCATGAAACTTCAGTCTGGAAGATAGATAGACGGGCTAGGAATCCACCTAAACCTTACCCAAAATCTATGGAGTAATACCCCTGAATCTACAGAGATGAGCACTGAACCATAGAGCTGATTTTGGAAAATTCTAAACTGTATAACTTCTTCAAATCGTGAGGAGCCCTGTAGGCTAGTACCTGTTTCTATAGTATTCCAGAAATCATGGTTGATGTGAAAGGACAAGGTCCTGATCTTAAAAGAAAAAACAAAAACAAAAACAAAACCAAACCTGATCAGAACTCTTTTTGTTGACATTTGACAGGGCATTGGAGAGTTCTAATTTGACCCAAACACTTCATCGATTAATAAAGAAAACGCAACCAACAGGACTGGGATAAAATAATCCTAATCCAGCCTGACTAATGATAATATTACAATAAAAAATAACAAAAATAAACTGCTAAAATCCACTTGAATTGGACTGCTAACAAGATAAATTGAGAAGATAAGATTCTTGCCGTGTTGTAGGATCTGAGAGGTGAAATAGAAACTGAATAGGAACTGCAACAGCAGGCTGTCATGACAGTCAAATCTGTTGTCAGATTTGGCTGTCATGGTTGTGAGAGGGCCTGGACTTCTTTCTTCTCTGGTACTGCTGCAGGATCCTAGTTTCTGCAGTACTTATGTTTTGGAAAAATTCTAGTTTAATATGGTTAAGGATGGAATAAGATCATATTCTTTGATCCAATTGGATAATTTGTGCGATTTACTTCTCTGCATCATTGAATCTATTCCAAGTCATTAGAGGTGAGTCAAAGGTTAATACAACCATTTCTCTTTTAGGTTCGGCATAAGTCAACCATATGACTGGCAAATTCCAATTGCATCAGCCGATGTCTTAGCTGATTCACCCCCTCTTAAGAAGTTATAATGTCAATTTTTTGAAATTAGTTTCTATTATTTGACACAAATGTCACCAGGCAGCGCATGATTTTTGATCTATGGTTGTTCCATTCTACTGTTGTTTTTATCAATTTCCTTTCAAAGCCTTATCTTTTTAAGAGGACACAAATGGACGGCTTCCGGTAGTATTATCAGTTGCTCACGGGGAGTGGGGACTGATGGCCTTTATGATTTTGTATTCTCTATGTTCTTCTGCAGATACGATTCTAATTTATTAATGTTATATATTTGTTTTGGTAGACTACATTTAGTTACTTTTTTCTGAAGATTCAGAAAAATAAATTTCTTGCAGATGGTTTTATGATGAATCAAAAGGGGTTTTCCGAGCCGTTACTGATTAATTCAAGTCATGCTGATTTTGGAGCACTATTGTCTTGATTTGCATCTTCTCAGGATTTCAGTTGCTTCTATCAGTTCTATGGTGGTATGTATTTTGTTGTTGTTACTACTGTTAGCTTATCTCTATTAAATTTTCTGCTCCTATTCCACGATAAGAGGTTATCTCATCACTGCTGATGGGTTTAAAAAGTAAATGTTTAACCATTCAGTGGTCCATTTGTTTCATACGATAAAAATTTAGAGGTACATAAGCACCTCTTCTTTAGGTTGCAAATCAGCCTAAATTTGGATAAGCATCAGATGCAGTCTTCTTAGATTATGTGATTGGCCAATCCACCTGGGATCAATTGCTCACCCTGTTGCTTCACCCTGATCACTCAGACACTCACTACTTCTGGATTGCTTTTCTGAGTCTGCGAGTCGGTGGGTCTATCAACGCTCTCTTTGTTATAATTTGCATAATTGTTTATGACTTATTTGGGACAAATCATTTTTAAGAATACATTACGGTCCATAAAGAATAATTATTTGGTACAACTATACATAATAGAATGTATAATAAGAAAGAGTCGTGGTATTGCTGTCTGAATAATAAATTGTGTAAAAGTTCCTAATCTTGTTGGAGAAAACGACATGGCGGGTGGTGGCATGGAGTGGGTTCAATGTGGAGACAGAAGCGTTCATGATGCGGATTGGGGGTCACAAAACCCTGATTGGTTCACTAATGGGCTCACCAAACAATAAATAATGCAAGTTCAAAGACCAATAGCAAACCTGTAATTTCAGGGGCAATTTTTAAGGTCTCTTTTGGGTAAGGGCAGGTTAGAGGACACGAGGAATTTGAACTAAAGAATGGTGGACAGATTTGGGAGAGAATGTAGAGATAGGATAAAGCAGATTTAAAACTAAGGTTAGGGCTATTTTTCGGAAGAATAGAAGCGGAAGAATAGAAGCCAAATAATTAAATCGTGGAAGAGGGTCATCTTCATCCTTCGAACAAATCTGTTTCTCGAACTCAGCGGAAAGGAAGGAGAACCAGGTTGCCAATGGATGAAATATCTCACTCCAATCGTTCGACCTGAAATTTTAAGAGGAGAATCGCAACTTTCAATTCTCTCGGCTTGGAGTGTTATCTTCCCAAATAGCAACTGTGGAAGAGAGGTCTAAAGCTGCAACTGAATCTGGCAGTAGTTGCAGGGCCTATTTTCGGGCCAAGCTTATTTTTTGGACCTGAGGGAGTCTTTGGGATTAATTTGAATCTCCCGAAGGTATTGTTTCAGTTCCTGAAATTAGAGGCAGAAAAGAAAAGTAACAAGAGAGGTCAATTGTCAATACTCAATCATGGTGATTGTATACTGCTGGAATAGGGAACCAGTGAAGAGAAACAAGAAGAAAAGAGGGGGGGGGAGCCAAGCAAGGAGAGAATGGTTCCTGCTTGCTGGGATGAGAGAGAGAGAGAGAGAGAGAGAGAGAGAGAGAGAGAGAGAGAGAGAGAGAGAGAGAGAGAGAGAGAGAGAGCAACACCTCACACACACACAATAGGCCAGACAGGCACCCAAATTTTCATTCCATTCTCCATCCTGAATATTTCGTGGATACATCTCATATATAAAAAAGACTGCTAAACTAAAACAGAAACTAAACAATAGAAAGCAAGTGAAACTCAAATTGGAAATTACTAGATAGCCTAGATATCCGAGGTATCTAAAACTTAAAGAAATCTTAAAACTCCTTATAGAGCTAACATGACCTAAAAAGGGTGTCCTAGTGCATGAGGCTCCTGCTACTGCAGGGTCAGGGGAGGGGTAGAATGTACGCAGCCTTACCCCCGCAATGCGGAGAGGCTGCTTCCTTGTTTCGAACCCGTGACCACCAAGTTGCAATATGACAACCTTACCGTCACACCAAGACTCACCCTTTAACGTGATCTAATAATGTAAAATAAAAAGATTAGATTATAATCCCAAATATAAGAAAACAATCCCAATCCCAATCTTCCTTGACGGGTTCGCCATTATATCAATTCTCCCTGGCTTGAAAAAATCCGTCCTCGAATTTTGCAGAGGCTAGGAAATAGCTTCTTGTGCACGTCCAATTTCAACCCATAACAAAATTCCAATAGTTCACAAGTAGTAGGGATGTAGTCTACCAGTAGTAGAGCCTTCTCTTTCAAGAACGAGGGCGGAATCACAAATATCGCCATTTCATAGTCACGAACAATATTAGGTGCGATGGGGGTCCTTGTCAACTTCTTGACATGCTACTTCAGTAGACTTGGGAATTTCTTCCTTTGGCAACTTAGATGTTGTCTTGTCTGGAGTGTTGGTGGTGACTCTTTTGGTGTGGGTCATGCTTCAGTAGCCAACTCATCATGTTTCAGTAGCCAACTCATGAATTCATATTGTCTTTGGCCTGTGGGAAGGCTGCAAGATGCAAAAATTCGCACCATGATCAACTACTCCATCTCACTCTTCCAACCAATTGTATCCAATTTAATGATGCGTTTGGAAGAATCAAATGCGTCACATCAAGCGCCTTAAAAATATGAAAAGATTGAGAATTCGATGCTGACATTACCGGCAGATTGAATGATGATCTAATCGGTCTTGGACAATGTATCCACCACGAACCTTGAAACAAAATAGCTATCTTTCCCTTCATCTACGAGGAGAGTAACCAATTTTCTATTGGGCAAACGAACAAGGGTCTTGAAAATAAATGATTCCATGCCCAGTTTTGCTCTGATACCAATTGATGGTGAGAAAACCTTGATTGGTCAACTAGTGGACCCACCCTAGCAATAAATAATGCAAGTGTAAAGTCCAATGGCAAATCTGTAATTTCAGGGCAATTTAAGGGCTCTTTTGGGTAAAGGCAAGTTATGGGTTACAAGAAGAATTTTGACGTAAAAATAGCGGACAGATTTGGAAGAGACTGTAAAGATAGGACAAAGCAGATTTAAAACTGAAGGCTATGGCTATTTTTAGAAGAATAGAAGCCAAATAATTAAATCTTGGAAGAGGGTCTTCTTCTTCCTTTTGACAAACTTGTTACATGAACTCCAAAAAAAGGGTGGAGAACCATGCTGCCAACAAATGATATATCTCACTTGAATAAACTCCTTTCGACCTTAAATTTTAAGAGGAGAATCACAACTCTCGGTAATCTTGTCTAAGTGTTATCTTCCCAAATAGCAAGTGATGGAAGAGAATTCTAAAGCTGCAACTGAATCTGATGGTAATTGCAAGGCCTATTTTTGGGTACATCTTGGTTTCTCAAACCAGAGGGAGTCTTTGGGGTCAAATGCTCTAGGGTTTGAATAGCCCTAAGATATGGTTTCAGTTCTTCAAATTAGAGGTAGAAAGGAAGAGAAACAAGAGAGGTCAATACCCAATCATGGTGACTCTGTACCGTTTGAATAGGGAACTAGTGAAGAGAAACAAGAATAGAAGAAGAAGGGAGGGAGGAACCAAGCAAGGAGAGAATGGTTCCTGCTTGCTGGGACGAGGAGAGAGAAGAGAGAGGGGGAAGAAGATCCGCAGCTCTGAAGCACACTGATGGCAAGGCAGGGTTACATCTCAATTTATGCCCAACCCTTACTTGAAGGAGGATCTTTTAATCATCCCAATTCAAATTTATTAACAAGAATGATTGAACTTGAATAAATAATTCCACAACTTCAGATCTGTCTGTAAGAATGCTTCAAAATTTGGGATCCTTGATCCTTAGGATATGAGGAGCAATATCCCAAAAGATGAGTTTGATCTAATGGGTACGATCGAAACCAATCTTGCCCGTAGGTCTCAAACAGATATTTCAACAAAACCAGAATTGTATTGTATCACAGTAGCAAAATCAACTTATCTTATAATCCGGCCGTGGAACAAGCTTGAAATTGCTAGGGAATCCTCTCAACTTGTAGGAGTTTGAAGTCGATCAAAGCAGATTTGACACTACTACAGAAGCCGCAAGCCTGCTGTACAGGGTTCCGCCTAGGCTGAGTGAAGCTTCAATGGAGGTTTGATGGATTTTATCAAATCAGCAATAGAATTGAAAGTTTTGCAGGAGTTCATTGTCGCTTACTAAAGTAGAAGGATTGATAAATAAAGCAAAGGGAAAACTCAAAGGAAGAAGAAGGAATAATTGGTTGAGTCTCATAACCGTGGAGACCCAACCAGAAAATTAGAGTCTATTTCTTTCTTTTTCTGGTTTAAATCCCTCTCTAGAGTTACCGCCAGCCTTTGGTCCTTTATTTATAGATTTGAAACATTACAAATAAAATAGGAAAGAACTAAACTTAGAATAGCTAAACCTCCTTTATAAATTAGGAAGTTTCTAATACATAGAAATAGGAAAGTTTCTAACTACTGAAATTAGGAAACTAGATTTTAGGCAAGTCTTAGTCTCCAAGTAATTAAAATTTCTAAATTTACTAGCCTATATTTTTGGAAACTAACAATGAAAATAAGCAAACTAAAAATTAGGAAACTAAATAAAAGAGTCCTATTTAATGCTGGCGACTCTAATTAACAAAATCTGGCTGGCGGAAATCTTGATCTGGCTGGACTGGCTTAACTAGCATTGGAGTGATCAAATGGGGTAGGCCCAATTGAGTGTTGGTTCCCATAGAGTGTTGCTGTCGACCACAACTCTCCTTGGACTGCTTCACACACGACATGCCTGTATGCCACACAGGCACTCAAACTCCAAATTTCCATTCCATTCTCCATCCTGAATATTTTGTGGATGCATCTCATATAAATAAAAATAAACTGCTAAACTAAAACAAAAACTAAACACTAGAAAGCAAGTAATTCTTAGTAGATAGCCCAGATATCCTAGGTATCTAAAACTAAAAGAAATCTTAAAATTCTATCTCCTCGAGCTAACATGGCCTAATAATGAAATAAAAAAGATTAAAAGATGATCCCTAATAAAGGAAAACAGTCCCAATCCAAATCTTCCTACCTTGGCGGGCTTGTCATTGCATCAGTTTTGCTACGACCTCTTTTGCTGATGACAAGGCAAAGCAGCGGGCAGGAAAGAGGTTGTGATTAAGCCATAGTTGTCAAGGCGTCGCCTAGGTGCCACCTAGGCGTCTAGGAGGCCTTGTGACACCTTGGAAAATTGGGCGCTTTGGTCGCATAGGTGGGCGCCTTGATCGCCAAGGTGGGTGCCTTGGTCGCCTAGGCACCCCTGTCAGACCTCCAATGCCTCGGTTTGCCTTGGCGCCTTGACAACTATGGATTCAGCTGCTTGTGGCAGTGCTAGTGCTGGAGAGTAGAATCGGTGGTAGCTGTGAGTGGGAATAGGGCTAATGGTGGGAGAAAGAGGGAATAATTGTCGGAGGATCTGAGAAGGAATCAGTGGCAGCGGTGGCTGATAAAGCTGTTCCACATAGGAGAATACGAATCCAAATTGTTTTTTTCTCCCTTTCCTTTCTGTTCCACTGGGGGATTCAGTTGGTCAAAGAATTTTCAGCTTTGCCTTTCAGATTGGAGTAGGCCGCTGCTCCATTGGATACTGATAAGAACAATACAGATCAAAGAGAGCTTACAACATGCCATTGACCTGGTGTTTAGAAGAGAGAATTACAGGTTATGCAACATAAAAGACATTTAATGAAACAGTGGACAAAGTTTAAGAGAATGTGAAGAACGATTATAGGCATTGGGACCATTATTGACAACAACACGAAATCCATCTAGGATGCCTTCCTTCTCAGCTACATTTTTTGCAGCATAGAGGAGATTACCCAATATCTCATTGTGCCGTGGTTCAGCCTAACACAAAACATGAAAATTACTATAAAAATTATTAATCTCCAATACACTTGCTTGCCTGAAACAAGGAAAGGGAAACCATTTCCCATTAGAAGGAGAATCTAATGCTCACTGAAATGGTTCAGAGGCTGAGAAATAGGGTGGAAGTGCTTGTTGTGAAGTTGCAGAAACCTTAGAAAATGAGAGTAGAATGTCATTCATCGTATGAATTGAAAGAGGTAGAGCGAGAGAGATAGAGTGGGAAGCTTGGCAAGCACACAAAGTTTATCTCTTGTGGAAGAAAGGGCTCACAATAAGGTCTCAATGTGTTGGAAGAGAAAATATAAGAAGAAAGGGAAATTATGTTGTTATCCACGTTTTTCAAGTGATTAGTTTACATGCTTATTAGTTGAGCGCATAAAGAGGCCATAATCCATTATGGCCATACATCATAATGTGGTTCTCTCCTATTTGTAGATTCCAATTTATGACCCTTTTTTTTTTTTAATAAATAACAAAGGGTCACAAATCATGCCAAACACCTACAAACGGTGTAATGGATTATATATGAGTAATTCTATAAACTATACCAAGGAGACACCAAGTGAATCAGAAAAATTGGTTAATCGCTTAGAGTATTATTGGAGTTGACTTGGCAAAATGGATAAAAACTGCAAAGTGGTCATCCCCCCAGAAAGGGAGGGGAAGGAAAGGTAAATGAAATTAAAGCAAAAAATAAAATGAAACTTTTTTAAAGTCATTTCCAAAAATGTTTATATAGCAAATTAAAAAATTTACAAGAACAACAACAAATCCTTATCCCATAATTACCCTTCAATCAACTCCATTCGGGGTCATACTTGATGTAAAGTTAAGCTATGCATGTCTTTTCTCACCATCTCTCCTATAGTCATTTTAGGTTTGCCCGTAGCTCTTTTAGTTCCTTTAATTTGAATCAGATCACTCATTCGTACTGGAGCATTTAAAGACCTCCATTGAACATGGTTATGCCACCTCAAATAACTTTCTTGTAGCTTATAATGTATCGGAGCTACTCCCAAATCAGCTCTAATATGGTCATTCTTTTAGTTTATCCTTTTTAGTTTTGATACACATCCTTCTCAACATCCTCATCTTAGCTACACTGAGTTTGTCTATATTATGTTTTTTAATTGCCCAACATTCCACATCATACACCATAGCCGGTTGAATGATTGATTGTCCTATAAAAATTTTTCTTTTAAGTTTTAAAGGACTACGTTGATCACATAACACTCCAAACGTATCTCTCACTTCATCCATCCTATTTTAATTCTCTGTGAAACATCATCTTCAATTTCACCATTTTTATTGTTATTTATGATTGAGTTAGATACCAAAAATAATCACTTTGCGGAATCGCTCTCTTTCACCTCTTCATTTTCCATCCTAGTGTGACTAAAGATACACACCATACACTCTATTTTTTTTTTCCTTACTTATCTTAAAACCTTTTGATTCCAAGGTTGATTTCCATAACTCCAACTTGACGACAATCCATACTTTTGTCTTATCTGCCAAAACAATATCATCAGCAAAAAGCATACATTAAGGAACCAAACCTGGAGTGTCTTTGGTTAAATCATCCATGATAAGCACAAACAAATAAGGGATTAAGATCCTTGATGTAACATAGTTGTAATTGGAAGTTCACTACCTTGATTGCCCGTTCTTACACTACTCACCACACTATAATACATATCTTTGACTATGTCCACTCCACATATTTACTTGAAACACTTATCTTCACGACTAATTACCAGATGAACTTTGTAGGGACTAAGTTTTTTCTAGGTAAATAAAGCCCATAGGATATCCTTCTTGCATTCTCTAATTCTTTCCATGAGTCTCTTAAGTAAATTGCTTTTGTTGTGGATCTTGTTGACATAAAACCAAATTAGTTCTCTGTAATAGTAGTTTATTGTTTCAGGCGAGTTTCAATAACAATCTCCCATAATTTTGTAGGATGACTCATTAGTTTTATGTCTATAATTATCGCAATTTTGAATATCACCTTATTTTTATAAATTGAAACACAATGCTTCTCTTTCATTCATCTGACATTTTCTTTGTGCTCATAATCTTATTAAACGACTTGGTTAGCCAAGATAAATCACAGATTCCTAAGTATTTCCACACTTCTATTGGGACCTCATTTGGACCTAGTGCTTTCCCTAACTTCATTCTCCTTAAAGCTTCTTTTACTTTGGACATTGATATTTCGTATAGTTCTATGACATGTGATGTTTAGATGGATGCTAGGGGTGTGAATCGGTCGGGCCTAATCCGTCACCACCAATTTAATACCTCGCACTGTTACTGACCTATTTAATGAATTGGTCCTTAAAGGCGAGGCATGGATACATTTATATTTGGTCTGGTTGGTTTCGGTCCATAATTGGTCTTATACTAATCAGCCTAATGAGTCTGTAAACGGGCTGCATGACTTGCATGTCGACCGGTGTGTAATAAATCTCATGCTAACCAGTCCATGGGACATGGACGCATTTAGGCTAACCTTGTCAAAGAATTTTCAAATGTATGGCATCTAAATTAGTACTAAATTTTACAAGCATTTTAATATTTATAATGTTAATACTTGAAACTACTATCAACATAATTACGAACATTCAATGGCCATCAAAGATGGCATAAAAAAGTCATATTAGGAAACTCAAGTTTTACATGTTTGGGGCATTTCTCCTTCATTTAGAGACAATGTTGCAAGACATTAACCATCCAATTTAAGGAACATTTCCGGTACTTGATTCTTGTTTTGGTTTCTATATTAACACCATTAAGTATCAACTTGGCTTGGAAGAAATTTATGGACCTAGTTAGGGGAAATAATTAGTCGGTATCTGTTAGGGGACAATAATCGCTCAGTTCAGTCGGGAGACCGTTGGGCTACATCTTTACACTGTGAATGCTCAATTATTAATCGGTCCGGGCCTAAGCCTGACAAGTTTAATAATCGGTTCCGGGCTACACCGGTTGGGCTTGCTCGGCCCTCAAATTGACACCCTAAGATAATGCTACCTTTTGGGTCTTTATTACTTGAAATTTCTTCATTTAGTAAGTTGTAAAAAATAATCTTTGTATCTCTCCTTAATGTCTTTATCTCTTATTAGAACTTCACTATCATCATTTTTAATACATCTAACATGGCTGGAATCTCTACTCTTCCTTTTGCCCATTTTTGCTACGTTATAGATAGCCTGTTACCATTCCTGTGTGTTTTGATTATTTTAACTTATAAAGATCTTCATATTTTTTGGCCCTTGCTTTTCCCACAATCTTCGTAGTTTCATTTTCAACAAATTTATACCTTTTTAGATATTCTACATCCATAGTCCTTTGTCATGTCTTAAAACTAGCATTCTTAGCCTTAATGACTACTTAAACATCATCATCCCAACATCAAGGCTCCCTAGAGGAATGATGTTTTCCTTTCAATTTGATTAGGAAATCTTTAGCAACCTTCTTAATACGTGGAGTTGTCTTGTTCCACATCGTATTAGTGTCTCCAACAATGTCCCACTTTCCTTGTTTGACCACATTATTAGTAAGTACTTTCAAAGCTCCACCACTTTATCTAGGGAAAATAACCTCATCTTTTTTATGATCAATACAATGAAACAGATATCCATGACTACTAATCTATGTTGTGTGGTTAGGCTCTCCCTCGTTATAACCTTACAATCCTTACATAACAACTTATGAGACCTTCTAGTAAAAATGAAATCTAGTTGGCTACTATGATGCCCACTTTTGTAGGTAATTAAATGCTCCCTTCTTTTCTAAGTATGTGTTTACCATGGACAAATCATAAACCGCAACAAAATTTATAATAGAAGTCCCCTCTTCATTCCTCTCTCCAAAACCATATCTTCCGTGTACACCTTCATAAACTCTACGATCTCTCCCCACATGTCCATTCAGATTGCCCCCTATTATAATATTTTCTCATTGCCTAAAACCTTGCACTAATCTAGCCATGTGTTCCCAAAATTGTAACTTACTACTGTCATCCAATCTTACTTGGGTTGCGTAAGCACTAATTATATTGACAACCTCTTTTTCCAACACAAGCTTGATGGATATAATCCTCTCATCTAATCTTTTAAAAGCAACCACATCATTCTGTAAATCTTTATCCACTATTATGCCCACTCTACTTCTATAATTTTCCTTAAGTTAAAAAAATATGATAGGGTTAGGAATTTATCTGGAAATTTTAATTTTCATATTTATAAGGTTTTTCAAGCTAGTTGCACAATTATGATTACATAAGTTTGCATTTTCCTTTTAAAATTAATTTCATTCCCTTTTACTTTTAACTTGATGGAGCTTTCATGAAATGATTTCCTCACTCTCTGACCAAGCCACAAGGGAAGAAGAACTTGAGGCAACATGAAGATCAGGACCTTTTTTGCTCGTATGGTTTCTATTTTGAACAAATTCCTGGTTCAGTGGTTCAGAGTTGGATCAATTATGGTTAAACTTTATTTTATGACCTCAATGGGTAGTATGGTTCTTCCGTCCATGGGCTAAGTATTTTTAGGGTTTCTTTTGTAAGTGGCTAATTCTATAAGTCAAAATATATGAAATTAGGTCATTCATTTTCAGTTTTTTAGAAGATTTAAGTTAGATTGGGCAGGGGTGCAACCGGGCTGGGTTTCTTTAAAACCCCAGCCTAGGTCCCTTTAGCTCAGCCCTGGCCTGGCCCAACCCGAGGACAGGCTGGGATATCTCAGCTCAGGCACAGCTTGCCGGGCTTAGCTTAGCCCAGCCTGGCCTTGAAAGCCCGAGGTTGGGCCACACTGGCCCTGACTGACCTGCCCTTGTTTTTGTGAATGAGGTTCATTACATGTGGTCTCGTCGGGTCAATTCATCGACAGTTAAAGTGCAACTTGGACTATGTGTGTAAATCAGATGGTTCCTAATTGGTTTCAGTCTTATGGGGCTAGGAGCATATCCGTCTCCCGATTAGCTAATCAGTTCCAAACTTGACTCCCGATACCGATTATTAATAGGGAGACGATTCCGGTTCCTAATCAGTTCCATACATGTTAAAATAGTGTTTTCCATCCATAATTGGATTTGAATCAATGAACTGGAAGCTACAATAAAAAGAACCGGATTTGTAATTTTTAAGCTAAACTGTAGATAGAAAATCTAAAACTGATTAAAATTAGGGAAATAGAAAATTAGAAGAAAGAAATGGAGCTTTCCCACAACCATCTATTAATGTTTCCCAGGTCATTGGAGACAGAAATAGAGGACCAAGTGGCTTAAATGATAAATCCATAAATCTCTGACGATCAATTAGCTGAATCCATACATGTTAGCAATCTAGGGGTCTAGCGGACACAACGACTAAGAGAGTGAGGGATTGAGTTATTGAGCTCACCTTTTGTTGCTTGATAACTAGCTCCCTGCATCCAATCCTTGAGGCTTCTATAGGTCTGCAACTCCTGGCCTCCTTAAACCCAATCTCCTCCCCAAATGGGGAAAAAAAATCAGCATGTTAGGGTCTCATGAAATCCTAATCATGAATAAGAATCAAAGGAAAAAAAAGAAGTAATTAAAGTATCCCAGATTCAAGGATATCCTTCAAATCATCTGCCGAAGGGATGGTTGCAGAACTTCCTTGAATTCTAGTGGGAGGGAGAGGGAGAGGGAGAGGGAGAGGGAGATGGGTGAGGGAAGATAGAGGGGGTGGGGGTGCGCCCATAGTTGTCAAGGCGCCAAGGCGATGGAGGCCTGACTGGGCGCCTAGGCGACCTAGGCGACCAAGGCGCCTGATTTTCCAAGGCGACCGAAGGCAGCCTGGGCGCCTAGGCGCCGCCTTGACAACTATGGGTGCGCCATAAGCATGAGAGTGAGAGAGAGAGTTACGGATCCTAAGCTTGAATGTGAATGTTGGCCTTGTGAATTCGTCTCTCAAAACCGTTACTAAGAGCTAAGGTTAAGATGTACCCTTTCCATCCATCCTAAGGGTTTATATTTGCCTTATAAATGGTCCTGTGGCTCCTGTTCCTAATCTGTTTTAACCAGTTTTTCGGTTTCGGAACCATTGGGAATCCCATTCAAGAATCTGACTATCTCGATAAGCATTTGGGTCCAAAATCCAATCTCAGAACCGTCCCAATAAGCTAATGCGTGGGATGGTTCCGGTCCCAAATTTATACCCTTAGCTTGGAGGCGAGGCAACACTTTCCATGGACATCAATGAGGTTGCTGGCAAGTGGCACTGTCGCTGCTGCATGTAGAAGTTGTGAGAAGGAGAAGGGAGCCATAATAGAGGTGAGGTTATGAGTTTCTTCTCTCTTTCCTCCATTCTATTGTTTCGAGGGGTCAATACTCAAGAGATTTTCTTCCCTCTTCCATTCTGTTAGATTTCAGTCAAAACACTTCCCCCCCCCAAAACCTATCAACCATGAATACTGAGGTTTGAAACTGACGAGAACCAAGTGGCAGAAATTCTTGTTTTTCAACCAGCAGAGGCCACCAAGGTTGTGGAGGAGACATCCCCTCTAGCTGATTGTGAAGTGCAGGGGAAAAAATTAAGTGTTCCTTTTCTATTTCTCTTGGTCTACTTGATCGAACAAGCATTTGGATTTTCATCACTGAACATGGTGGTGTGTTCTGTTAGGTATGCCCAAAGAAGAGGGGGGGTGGGGGGGTGTGATAGGCTTTCCTTAGTGGATTAAACTTTTTCGTAATTAAACAAGTGTTGTAGATAGATGGAGATAATTAAAATCACAACCCTACAACGCAAGATGCATAGTGGTTCTATTGGGATCCCCCCAACCTAGTCCACTCATCCTCAAGTCTTAGCTTGAGATCCACTATCTCCCTTTTAATATTGTAGGTGGAGAAGAAAACATTTTTACTAATCTTCTATGGTAAAGAGGAACCTTACAACAATCTTATTCAAGGGCAAGAGGAACCTATAGTCTCTTATGGATGACAGGGTCCTTGCCCAACCTAAGTACGGTCTGGGCGCAACTCTTTTATGGATAAGAGGATCCTTGTATTAGTCGAGCACGGTTAGGCAAACACAACCAATTACAACAATATTGAAAGAAGGTGAAGTTGCCTAGGCAAGGAGTTTGACACTACTCCTTGCGATTGTGTAATGAGATGAATGAAATGTATGATGATGATGTTGCACAATTTGTAGACTTCTCCTTTGATATGGAAGTAGAGAGAAGTGTGTTGGTGAGCCATTTTGCTTTGAGCTTGAGCTTTGAAGAGATCACAAACAAGAAGCTTGAGTTGAAGCTTTGATCTCTTTAGTGAGTATGGATTGATTGCTTATTGCAAATTGGAGCTCAAGAATGTTGCCTTAGTGTATTTGACTAGGGTCTTAAGATTCCTCATAAATGAGGGCTTAAGTAGGCTCAAAGAATGGCGTAAATGGTTGGTAAAAAATAGCTCTAATGGATCTATTTTTATGTTTTCCAGTCGACCGATTTCTTCTTCTGATTCGCTGCGTGACCGTTGTGTCGATATATAGCTGTTAAGAGCCATTGGGCAATGACACTATCGATCCGGTTGCTGCCAGATGGTCCGGTTGAACCACATGGCTTTCAGGAAGTATCAACAGGTAGGATCCGGTCAACCGGTTCTTGTGACTGGTTGGTGTCTTAACTTGGAATCACTTTTGGTTCTTGTCCCATTCTTTTGGGGAATTACACCAACACTTCAATGATAGTCTTCGGTCACTTTGGTGAGTTTTTGGTCACCACCTCTAAGGTCATACTAATGTATGAGATGCATGATATGCAATGTTACATCATGCAAGTGTTTGTTATCTTAGTGGGCTTTCCCCAACATCTCAATCTAGGGGTGTGGGCTTTCTCCCAACATGTTGCTCTTACTGTTTGCTAATGGTGCTGGTGCCAGTGCTCTCCGCATTTCTGATATAGCCAGGAGGTGCCTTCTTATCATGAGCTCGTTCTGTGTAAGGTTTGCCACGAGGGTAAACCTTGTTTGGCTCAACATAACCATTCACTGTGACATTCTGTACTTGAAAACAAGCTCTTTAAGGAGGAAGATAAAAAGGAAGAATAGAAGGAGGAGAAGAAACCTGCAGAAGAGAGCAAAGAGATGGAGGAACCTGGCTCTGCTTCCCCAATGGACAAGAGGAGAGAACTGGAGAAAGGCAGATAGATCAGGCTGATAAGCTTTCCTATCAAACCCTAAATGGAGTTCCTATCAAATCCTAAATGGAGTACTATATATATATATATATATATATACTGGGCTGGAGACTGAGGTCCCAGCCAAGGCCTGGCCCAGCTTGAGGCCAGCTTTTGGGCTGAAAAAACCTTGCATAGGCCCTGATTTTTCTGGGCGGGCTTTGGGCTGCTTGGGCTTTGGCGGGCCAAATGTGCACTCCCTAGATTGGGCTGTGTGATTTTTGTCTGTTTTCTTAAATAACTGTTGAATCTGATCTTTGACTCTAGAAGCTCTAGCTATTTTCAGATTCCTTGGTTCTCAGGTCTGGGAATTTTGGAAAGTTTCTAATTTATGAGTTATATTAAGAATAAACGTTGAGGGGGTAGTTAGTCTATAAATTAGTGGTCTGATATGCTATGTAATGAATGGCTTTAGTATTGAAGAAGCTATTATGCTCAATTGGTCTGTGGATTGCAGGCTAGCTCAGTGGATTCTGGGTGTTTACTTCTGTGGATTCAGAAGTGGTTTTGCTATGGATTCAGCAAGGATCTGGTGGAATCCAGATAAGTTCAGGTGGATTCCTGAATGTTTTATTGCCCTTTTCTTCATCAAAATACAGGTTAAGACTTCTACTTTGTAAACCTTGCACTCTGTTAATCTAAATCAAGTTGCTGAATTGCCTGTCTTTATTCCTTGGAATTTTTTCATTTGATTGACTTTTCCTGTTCTCAAATCAATTCTGTTCAAGCAATGAAAACCCTATGTTTTTTTCAGAATTGTAGTTGCTATTCTTTCTGAAATTGATTTGATCTTCTGATTTCTGGGTCTGTTTCTGTTGTTATCTTGGTTTCTATTTTCTCTGTTCTTTATCAGTTTCTAAAACCTGGTTTCCATCTGATCCTGCTTTCTTTTTCTGTCTTCCGTTCCTATTTTCAGTTTTAGTGTTTAATTTCAACTTTCTAAATTTGGTAGTTCTGGTAGTCACTAATTCTGGTTTCTGTTTCTGGGTTTCATTTTCCTAATTCAAGAAGGGTTTCATAGCCTTGAATTTGACCATCAGATTTCTTTCAAACTTTGTTGGTCTGTTCTTCATACCAAATAGACCACTTGACCAGAAGTTGGACTACATCAGATCTATTTTTGATTAGCTATTTAACTTTCTCTTTCTTGGTTTACTGTTCCTCTCCCCTTGTCATTTTTCCAGCCCCTCTCTCCTGTAATTCCTATGATTTTTCTCTTCCCCTGTAATTCCTCCGGTCTCTCACCTCCCTGCAATTTCTCTGTTTGGAGTAACGTCTCAAATTGACCAAGGATCTGTTGGTCGAGCATTTAGCATTTGAAGGGCAACTAGTAAATAAATCCACTTATAAGCAGCAAATGTCATGCTGTTGCCCAATTCAAATGAAGGGCACGGCGTGGTGCCCATAACTTCTCAGATCCAAGTGCCTATTCATTCCCCAAAGTCAGATCTGAGCAATGTTGCAGTGTCCTCTCTCATATCCCCATCTTGGCAACCCTCACCGTGATGAGATGAGAATCCACCAATTGATATCAATATCTAAACAGAGGTTTCAAAATTCACTGATCTTAGTGAAACTCCTATCTGTCAGATCTACTCTTAAGATGACATCGACACTGCTGCCATCTCAACCAGTCAAAATTCGTGCATGACAAAGGTTCTATATCTTTCATATTTTATAATTAATTCCATTTTGGTATTGACTTGGTGATCTCATCAGTGGGATTGTTGTTCCACTTGGATCGGCTGGCCATCAAGTGAGTCGTTATTTTTCTGAGTTTTAAAAACTGATCATATGACTACAAATATTCAGTTGGGTTAATACTGAGGCAGATAACTTTAGCAGGAGCCATTGACTTCTTACATGTTTGCAGACAGCCTGAGAGTTTTCATCTCCAAATTATTTGCTGTTATAGTTTATAATCGATGCCTTGTTCCTTTTAAATTTTTTGTGTTCTGTTTCCCTTAGCCCTCTGCTTTTACCAGGTTAAAGTCAGCAGAAGGGGACTTTCATGGACTTTCTGGCATTTGATGAGAAGGGCATGAACATGGCCGTCTTGTACAGTATGTAGCTTTAGACAAGTTTGTATCCTTTTCATAATCTTGTAATTGTATTGTCTTTTAGTCCTTTGTATTTTAACTGTCCCCAATTATAGTGTTTGGAAGGAATGTCTCTGGCCATGCAGCTAAAAAAAATTCTTTCATACCAAGCTTCAGGTTTTCTGTACATTTCTCGTAGCGGGGCCAATCTTCAAGGCCTTTAAATGACTAGCTTTTGAATATCGGTTCTTCCTCTGGCCTTGAGAAAGTTTAAAATTTTGGATTATCTGAAATTTGAGAATGCGTCATCAGTTTCTTTCCGGTTTAGGGTTTTATTAACTTGGGCCGTCTTTGGCTTGCATTTTCAGAGTGAGAATGGATTAAAGTGCGAGGCATTTCTGTTATGGATGGGGGCTTAAAGATTTCATCCCATAACGGGCTATGTTGCCTTATGTGTTCCATGATCAAAGAAAGAGAATGCATATCACACATTGCTTTTGTCGTCTCTGAGTGTGTTTTTGACCTAGAATGCATTCTGAAAACACCCTTAATCTCTGGCAACTTAAAATGGCCAGGTCCGGTGCACTTGTACAGCGTTATGGCCACTTTCCAGGTATTTTTTTTTTTTTTTTTTATGTTCTCACATACTTAGCCCTCATGAATACCATAGATGACAACCCCCCCAAAAAAAAAGAAAAAAGAAGAGAATTTAAACACAAAACATAGATTACATGGCAAAAAAAGTGCCTTGCCAAATATGTTTTTAAACAAACGGTATAGCAATAGGAGTTTTTGTTTTTTTTTTTGTTTTTTTTTTTTTAAATTTATTTTTGATAATCTGAAGGATTTCTTATTTGAACAAGCAAATAATTACATATTACTATATAGGACTTATTCTCATATTTTGTAAAACAAACCAGAATTACATAATTATATAGGGCAAACTTTTGTAATGATTAAAGCATATGCTATCATATTATTTTGTAACTAATTTTAAATTATTATAGGTTTAGTTATTAATTTATATTTTACTTTGTATTTAAATTCCTCTCATTTGAAAGTAAAATAAATTTTACATCTTATAAGTTTCATTACTAAATATGTTAAGAAATTTAAGTAATCTATATAATTATGTTGTGCTATAACTATAAAAGTTTTTTTTTTTAAGTTAAAAAATTTCACTTCCCTTCCTTTCAATTCCTTTCACAACCAAACTGAGTCGTAAGATTCGATAAAATAGAAGACAATTAAGCAAGGCAAATTTAGGGGCATCTACACAAGTTAAACTAAAGTCACACACTTAGATGTAATGTGATATGTGAGGTCATCTCATACTTAATTGCCATTTCGCTTTGTCCTCTCATCAACAAGATCATTTCTCCCTGGTAGGTTGCTTTTGTCAAGGGCAGGCAAGTTTCTGTCAATTTCGTTGTTGTTAGTGAAACTATTAATCATTAGACACAATAAGGGAATAAGGTGTTTACGGCTATTAAGTGTTTTACATGTCTAAGGCCTATGATATGAAGGAATGGGGTTTTATTAGGGCCATCATGAAGTTCCTGGGGTTCAATGAGACCTAGTTTGTGAGTCTTGAGTCCCTTGACTCTGTCATTTAGGGTTGAGGATTTTTTTTTAATTTTTTTTTTAATTTTTGGGAACCAAGGTGTATTGTGTGTCCAGTGGGGCCCGGGAGGAGGTGGGGGAGAGGGGATGGGAAATGCCACCTGATGCTCGTTGGATTAACACCAACCTCACTGGCTGAGAGTCACCATTACATTATAAACGCTTCCCGATTTAGAATTAAGGTTAATGGTTCTATTTTTTGGCATATTGTTCCATGTAGAGGACTTCGTCAAGGGGATTACTTTACTATTATTTTTATCATTGCCATGGAAGGCTTGTCTCAACTTCTAAACTTCTGCCATACCAATAAGATCATTTATGGAGTGAAAACTGCAAGATACAACTTCTCTTCGCAGATAACATCATCCTCTTTATAAAAGCTTCCATGGCAAAATGTTAAGCACTTAATAAGATGCTTCTTCAATGGGTTGAAGATCTCATTGGACAAAAACTGATGCAATGCGAAATAAGGAAGAAAGGAATTAAATTTATTGCAAAAGGAGGAAACAACTATACGATGAAAAGGGTTATGGGGAATCACTTAATCTAAGGATCAAAGATGACCACTTAACTCTAGAATTTCTAAGGGATTTGCTCAACCCAAATGTAAAGCTCATTCATCATGAAGGACCTTGATTCACCCCGGTGGCTCACATTGGCATACCTTCAAGTCAAAAAATACTTATCATTCTATCTTCATCTAAACATAATTTAATATGAATATATAAATTGGAGATAAAAAAAGTTATTATAATATAATTGTTGAAAGATGATTGTTGAAATATAACTGTTAAAATATAATCGTTTAGAATCATTAGGAAAAGAAGAAAATGAAATAAACATTAAGTGCTGCATGAAAAAAATCAATGTGCATGAAACAACAAGGTGTTCATTAGTAAGAACACCCTGTCTCGTTTACTCTTCCTAGGACTGGCCTCTTGGAAATCCTTGTTAGCTCAGATCATTGGTCCATTCTACTTTGGAGATCTGAAAGCGAGGAGATTTCACTAAATAGTTTGATTTTGATTTTAAGAATGAAATCGTTTAAAATTGATAATTTAAAATTATTAAATTTTATTCTAATCCTATAGTGTTGAAGGTTTGTTCGTAGAAATGAATTAAAACTTTTTTTTTAATGTACTCTATATAATGGTATTAAACGGCACAGTTTTGGTATATCGGTTCAGTATTGTCTTGGTAAGGACCATTACAGTATTAAATGGCTTACCATTACCAATTGTTAATTGGTATTGATATATCAGAACATAAATGGTTTAAACGGTTTCAGTTGCAATATTGCCAACAGTTTGTGGACTATTAAGCTGTTTAAACAATTTTGTATCAATTGCATGGTTCTAGTCATCCACATAAAATAAACAATTTTTTTTTTTTGGAAAAAAAATTAACAAATCTTAAACCAAAATAAAGTCATTAAATTGAAGCATTAAACAATGTAAGACCACTTCTTTTTTTTTTTTTGGGGTAATGAATGTAAGACCATTTTTTTACCTAAAAAAAAAATGTAAGACCATTTTAAACTTTCATCAATTCAAGCATTCATTTTACACAATTAAAACATCAAATTATCTATACAATTGTAGCATTTAATTACAAAAATCACAAGAACAACCATTAAATGAATTATTTATGTTTTTATTCCTCCACCAAACTAGAACCCCTTGGATTGTCAAATTGTAAAAATACTTAATCACAACTTGTGAATGATAAAGTACTTAAGTAGTATTAGTACACAGTATTACTTTGTATGTAATCGGTTTCATACCGATAGTAAATTGGTAAAATACCATACCATACCGATTAGTAAATGATCTATCAGTTTCAATATAAATGGTACGATACCGATTTCGATAAACGGTATGGGTACCAGTAGGATGGCAACAACCTGGTTATAAAATCCATAATTGCTTTTGGATTAAAAAAAAATATTTTCATCTCAAATTTACTTTTCAGTTTTTGGACACAAGATTGTGGGATCCAATAGGTCCTGCACAAAAAATAGGTTAAAATGTTCTTATTTTTAAAAATTTATTTATATTTTATATTTTATATTAAGATAAATAATAAAAAATCTTTTTTTATAGTAATTTTTTTTCCCATTTTCTTACATGGAACCTCATGTAAAAGTTTTTAAATTTGCAAGTAATAGCATGTTTTGATAAACCATATGTTAAATTTCATATTTTAATTCAATCAAATACATTTTTAATATGTCATCCGTCTCATATATGTTCATGCATATATACCATTACTTTAAATATTACATATGCTCCAAAACTTGGAGCGAGAAATAATGGTTTAGATCGAGAACACGTTAAAAATGTGGCTCAAATTTGTCTTACGATATTCGAGAATGACACATTCGATTGTTACATAGATAATTAACCGTAAACAAACAATAAAAATCCTATTTTACTATATTTTCTACCATTTTATATGAAAACAAACCTAGTTTTCTCGGTATCGTATCTATTGTATTGATACGAAACCGATACATGACTGACATGGGATCGATACGAACCAATAGTGGCCGATATTGGCCTACACTTAGTCGATAGGAGCTGATACTGTCAATATTTGACCGTTACAAAAAATATATGCCACTTCAGCATATGACCGATACTTACCCGAGACTGATCGAAACCGATACCCGTTCCGATACCGTCAACCTGAATAAAATTGGGAACAGACAAGTCTCATCTTCAAACTTCAAATACCCCAAGTCTTCGTGTCAACGAGATCGCTGGACGCGATGCCGCTTGTAAAGTACAGAACAACAAAACGGGGGACAGAAGCAGCATCAATTTGAAAAACGTAAAGACAGTCATACAAATCTCTCTCTGGTTTCCTCTGAAAAAAGACTCGAAAACTGTTGAAAACGAAACCTACAAAGGTACCTACCTGTATCTTGTGCAATGGTTTGGCATACACTCTCATTGGACATCCTGTTGAATTGGGCAATTTGTTTTGAGCTTTACTCTTTTCAGTTCCAGCTCGAATTTCTCAATTCCCGCTTCCACGGGATGCTAACTGGTTCCGCACTCCAGATTTAGGATTTGTGTTCCTCTTATTTTTCTTTTTCTTGATTTCTAGGGTTTTCTGGAGTAGAGATGTCGTTCGATCTTCTTTTGAAGCCGTCATGCAGCGGCTGTGGGTCAACGACTGATCTTTATGGGAGTAATTGTAAGCATATGACTCTCTGCTTGTCTTGCGGAAAAGCCATGGCAGAGAACCACGGAAAATGTTTTGATTGTGGCGCTGTACTCACACGATTGATTCGGGTATGTTGTCATTGTTATTTTTTCTTTATTCGTTGGCTTAATTTCCTACATTCGCTATTCTTTTTGTTCAAGTTTTGGTGTAATCGTGTTTATATCTTTGTGTGTTTTGGAACTGTTGAATTAATTTTCTCCCTTTTGGGCCTATACCTGTTATTTCCAATGCGGTTTTTCAATTTTGTTGGTGTTTCTCTATGAAAACATAAACTTGTTCTTCTCCCCTCACATTTGTCTTTCCTAGTTCTCCTTTGATGTAATATTCCTTGTTCCCAACTTTGGTTCAAGTGTTTTTGAAACCTAGAACTGGGAAAATTATTCGAGTCAGGAATTCCCTCTCATGAAACTGATATATTCTCGTTGGGTTTATAACTAATATGTTTCCTGCTTATAGTTGATAGGCTTATAGTTTATCAACTATACAGAAAAAATGTGTCTTAAACTTTACCCTTTCCTGTTTAGTCCACAAACTCATGCTACGGAGTACAAGACATCAAACTCCCAACACAAGGGGTCTCTTCCAATTCCAAAAGGATGGATATTCCTCCAGCTCCTCTCAACCTTTGTATTACTTAGGAGAATCACAACTAAACCTTTACTAAATCTAAATGCTACTTGTTTATGTTCTTCTCTTTTCCCTTCTCTTCCATTTCTGTTTACCTTCCTCAATTACACACACAAACACATATGTTTGTGTGTATATATATGTAATTTGTAAATTTACTTCTGTCAAATTATTTTAATTCATTTAATTCTTTCCTCTTTATAAATCAACCATTTTACCATTTGCAATTTTTTTTAGCTCAAACCCTTTTTTTCCCTTTCTGCAGGAGTATAATGTCCGAGCTAGTTCTGCTAGCGATAGAAACTACTTCATTGGTAGATTTGTCACGGGGGTTCCCAATTTTTCAAAGAAGAAAAGTTCTGATAATAAATGGTCTCTCCAAAAAGAAGGGCTTCAAGGGCGCCAAGTTACAGATGCTTTGCGGGTACTTTTTGCATTAGTTGATAATAGATGGGAGGAAAAAGATAATGTTGAACTGACTTTCAGACATAACAAACGTTTATGGTTGTGCCGTCATTACTCATTGGAGATTGAAATTTTCATCCTTCGTGTGTCTGAAAACATGTGGTAGATGATATGAAAATTTTGACAACTTTGCAGCCCGTGGAACTTTTTCTTTAGCCTTTAGATCATCAAGTAAACAATGTTAACATTTGATACATGTGGTACCAGCCACTATTTAGTGTAGCTTGACAGATTTGATTTGCTTGGATTTCCTTAGTTTCTTACTCCAATTTATGCTTACTGGCATAAAGAAGACATGATGTCTTATATATTACCAGCTGATATTCTATCTATCTATTTTGTCAGTCTCTGGTTTCAACTTTCGTTATGCATCTCACAGGAGAAGTACAAGAATAAACCTTGGCTTTTGGAGGATGAGAGTGGCCAATTTCAGTTTCATGGTCATCTTGAGGGTGCACAATCTGCAACTTATTATCTGCTCATGTTGCAAGGGAAAGAATTTGTTGCTATTCCTGCTGGTTCCTGGTATGCATAATCAACATTCTGCTATCTCCAAGTTATGATTGGTGAAAAGTATAGTTACAATTTTTTAAGTGTCTTTTCGTCTGGGTACAACTGGGTTTCCCATGCAGATTGAGTTTATGCTTTTTTTATTTCACTGTAGCCTTATATTCTCCAAATTCTAGCACATAGTAGCTGATTTAATGTTTCAAATTTATTCTTGATGTGATAATCCTCAACTACAGTAGTAATGGCTATTTGATATTTGATCCTTAGGTACAACTTTAACAAAGTGGCTCAATATAAACAACTTACCTTGGAAGAAGCTGAAGAGAAGATGAAAAACAGGAGGAAAACTGCAGATGGATACGAAAGATGGATGATGAAAGCAGCCAATAATGGAGCTGCTGCCTTTGGTGAAGTGGAAAAATTTGATGAAAAGGAAGGTGGTGGGGCTACTGGACGGGGACGTAGAAAAGCATCTGGTGATGATGAAGAAGGAAATGTCTCGGATAGGGGTGAGGAGGATGAAGGAGAAGAGGAGGCTAGGAAAAATAGAATTGGACTAAATAAAAAAGGTGGTGAAGATGATGAAGAAGGTCCTAGGGGAGGTGACCTTGATTTGGATGATGATGATATTGAGAAGGGTAAGAAAAACCTTTTTTTTTGGTCTTGAATACTACTTATTACATGAGGTTATACCAATTGTTTTAAATTCAGAAAAATATGAGTAGGTTATGCGTTATGCCTATTGTCCTAGATTCATGAGGGGAAAAATTAAAAATAAAAAAGGATTAGGTAATATCATGTTCTGCCTAAATGGTAACTTTGTGCAGGTTTCTTCAGTAAATGCATTTGTGTAGTGAAATCTTGCTGGTTTATTTTCATCGTCCATTATTTGGTCTCAACTAAACTAAGCTTCATCCTAACTAAATGAGGTATTACAATCTTAATCAAATACTAACTCAATTAAAGAGGATAATCTAGATTGTGGAAGAGTCCACGCCTAAGAGGGGGGGGGGGGGATCATGCCTCTTCTTTAAAATAAAAGAAAACAACCAAATAAAACAACTAAATATAAATAAAATCCTAACTGAATTGATTAAATTTCATAAAATAAAAGATTACAAATATATCCCAATTAAAATAAAATCCTCTAGAGATTCCTATCTAGATCTTGTGGCTCCTGTGCTGCATCACACATCCTTCTTCAGGCTACGCCAGTATAATCGGTCATCAACGAGGGTGATGGTCTTATCTTGACCGAAATGACTGGCAACACCACCAGCATGTATTTACCAGATCATGAAATCTCTCAACGATATCCTAGGAAAACACAACTGACTTCCTTTGAAAAGGAAACCATCTCTAAGATGGTAATCTGAATGGATAAGAGGAGGATCTTTACTCAGAGAAGTGAACAGTTCACTAAAATCTGGACAAGTGGAATATTGCTCCTTGACTCGCTCAAAACCTACAACTTCAACACTCATGGTATGGAATAGCACATTAACTCGACTTTTAACACTTTGAGGAAAGGACATCAGTACCTGGCTTAATGCATCTGTGGCAATATTCTCAACACCAGATCGATGTTTGAGCATAGTTGTGTACTCTTGTAGAAATTCAGCCCATGTTGCATATCTTCGATTTAATTTCTTTTGGGCGCTCAAATATTTCAAGTGTCTGGTGATTAGAATATAATACAAATTCTTGCGGTAAAAGGTAATGTCACCAGAGAGCTAGGACAACCCCATAGAACTCCTTGTCATATGTGGAATATCGTTGCTTAGCCTCATTAAGTTCCTCACTACAATAAGCAACAGGGTGTCCTTCTTGTATAAGGATGCCTCCAATTCCAATGCCGGATGCATCAAAATGCACTTCAAAGACTTTGGAGAAATTAGGAAGACCGAGAATTGGTGATTCCGCCATTAATTTCTTAATATCAATAGAAGCCTTGGCTGCACCTTTAGTCCACTTGAACTCTCCTTTTCTAATACAATCAATAATGGGAGCCATGATGAAACTAAACCGATAAATGAACCTCCTATAAAAGGTAGCTAAGCCATGAAAACTTTGCTATGGATATTAGTCGGTTTTGGCCACTCAACAATTGCCTTTATTTTCTCAGGATCTGTAGATACTCCACGTGTCGAGACAATAAATGCCAAGAAAATAACTTGATCACTCATAAACATACACTTCTTCAAATTTGCCAAAAGTTTATCATTCATAAGTGTTTGGAAAACTTGTCGTAAGTGATCCAGATGGTTGGTTGGGTTTCACAAAAGATGAGGATGTCATCGAAGTAAGCCAATAAAAACTTATCATTGAATGTCCGTAGCACCTATTCATAATCTGAATCATATCATTCCTCTTACCATTGCATATAGAGGTCTTCATTGCAAATGTCAATGCCACTTCAAACAACTTGGTCTTTGCTTATCATGTAGTGGAGCTACTTCTAATATCTCTAATATGTTTGTTTCTTAGCTTATTGTTTTTAGTTTTACCATTCATCCAAGTTACCATCCTCATCCCGGCTACACTAATTTTGTTTCTATGTTGTTTCTTCATTGCTGAAACAAATCTTGGTGCGTTGTGAAATGCACAAAAGAATGCTTTCTAATTTCTAGTTGTGAAATTCTGTTTATTGCACTTGTATCTAACTTCCATAGTCATTGATATCTAATTATCTCATAAAACCTTGGAATAGATGCACTTGACTGATATGAAGAGACACTTTGCCTTCATCTTCTTAACATTTTTTTTTGTTGGTAACTGAAAATGTATCTATCATTGATGTGTGTAAAATCATATTGAGTTCAATACAAAAAAGTAAGCTGTAAAAAAAAAAAAAAATTCCTATATGTCCAGCCATCCACTTCCATAATTCCATCAAAGAATACCATTAAACTCTACTATCCCTAAGGTTCACACCTTTAAAATCTTTCCAAACAGACTAGGTTCTGCCTAACATCATGGTATGGCCTGGATCTACTTCTTTTGTCAATAAATGCTCCGGTTTCTTTCTTTCCCTAAACACAGCAATAGCAAAGTGAGCAAGCAACAACAAATATCAGGTTTTGAGCAGAGCTGAATAAGAGACCAATAAAAGAATAATATGCATAATGAAATAAGTTGAAGCCATATACATGTTCATGCTTGAATTAAGTTCTTGCATTTGGAATAGCATGTCAAAGAAAGTTCTTGTGGTAGTTGACCAACTTGATAAATGTTTCTTTAACTTTGTGATGAAACTACTGTATCCACCTGCTAATTCAGATTCTTTTTTGATGGATGGTCCAGAATCCGTAGTAATTATCTTATATGTCCATGTGGCTAAAGAGGTTGTGGGGGGTTGTGTATCAGCGGATTCAGGCACCGGCTAGGAAGGATGTTTCCTTTTGTAGATGTATGTGTGTTTATAAAATTGGTGTACAAAACGTGGAGGAAGATGTTAGAAACATATGGGTTATTAATCTGTCAACTTTAACTTTAAGCTCATCTTTCGTGGATTCCTTTTGTTTTGTAAGGGTTGCATGGTCAGAGTGTATGAGAAAATTACTAATGTCGTATAGACCCCATTGGAATTCAAATGAGATATGGATATATGTGAAAATTTTCCTTTCCCATTGTTGTGGAATGACTAAACTACCCCTGATTGAGATTAACATTATCTGAACAAGTGAGATTAACATAGGAGTGATAGAACATTATTGTTGTCTCTTTGTGTGTTTGTGTATCTTCCTGTGTCTTATTTGGATATATTTGATTTCAACATTTCTTTTGATGGGAAGTCGCTCAGTGGTTAGTAGATGGTGGGTTCTGAACTCAGGCCTGGGGTTCATTACCTCCCTGGACTTCACCACTCTGGCAGGCTGGCAATATCAATGCTGCCATGGACAATAGCAGTTTTTGCTAAAGTATCTGTTTGAAGGTCTCCTGTCACTAACATTTGGCATGGTTTGCAAATTACGAGCTGTTTTTTGAGGGATTAATTAATACTCTTTTTTGAAACCTGCCAGTTCAGGTTCTTGTAAATTATACGAACAAAAATATTGCTTTCATGTGAATTTCAGGTTAGTACTTGATAGCTTACTTTGTTTTGCTTCTCACCTTCCCAGGGGATGATTGGGAGCATGAAGAAATATTCACTGATGATGATGAGGCTGTGGGTAATGACCCTGAGGAAAGGGAGGATTTGGCTCCTGAAGTTCCTGCTCCTCCAGAAATTAAACAGGTAACTTTTCATTGAATTTCTTACCCCTCTAATTGATATAAGGAAAGAACTTCTTAGGAAGGAAAGAATTCTAGTAGTATACAAGGAGGAAATAAAAAATAATCATAAGCTATGTGTTGAAATGAGTAATATATCCCACCATATGAAACTTGGATTCTCAATGCCTGATCTTGAGAGAGAGAGAGAGAGAGAGAGAGAGAGAGAGAGGAGGGGGGGATGATAGTACTTAAAGCGAAAGGGACTAAGGCCAGGGAACCCTCAACCCGAGATATTTCTTTCTTTCCCTGGAAATGATATTTTCAGAGTAAATGCTCATCATGAGATCTGCCTACTTAATCTTCTGTAATCTAGCAAAAAGGTGGAAAGTAGTTTCTAGTTCTTAATGGAATTTGTGACGTGACTCCTCACAGTTTCCTGTGTTGGGGAGACGATGTGTTGTATTCTGTCACTTGGGTTGTGGGCCGCCGTCAAAGGGCCTGCTAGAAGCCCAATAGGGTATGAGGCCCTAAGGAAGAGACTGTGTTGACCTTTCGCCATTGTTAGGGAAAACTTCTTTCCTCCCTCCCGTGGGCGTAGGCATCCTGCTGGACCACATATATCCTTTACATCATGTGATTATTTTCTTTCTATTTTGTTTTGTTTCATAAAGGATCTGATTGTAGGTAGAGACGGAAACCTGTGCGGGGGTAGGGGTGGATTTTCTGCATGGTTAATAGGTTTCAATTTCTACATCCTGGTATTCTTGTCTTTCCAAGAATACTCAGTCTCCCAATAGCTCTTAATATAGAAAAAGAAAAACTATTCTGCCGGGTGGTTTCCAGTAGAGCTACTTTCCCAATGTCCTTCCCTCCTTTCTTTCAACTAAGTTGGGCAAAAATCATAACAGTCCTGCCAGGGCCTCAATTCAGTACAGTTCACTTCTTTTGTTTTAGTTATGATGTGTAATGTAGGTGCTCTAGTGTGACAGTTCCTTTGTATTGAGAGTTTTGGCTGATTGTTGTTTCATTAAAAAATGCTGTTAAGGTGTAGCCATCTCAAATCTAGCTTGGGTTATTGATGCTACTAGTCTTCAATCTTTTCAGTTTGCAGGCTGATAACTAAAATCTTGGAGTAAAAGGATTTTCTGACATTTGTGAGTGGAAATTTATTCGAAAGATAATTGCTTGGCACATGCTTGCAGGATGAAGAAGATGAGGATGAAACTAACGAAGAGGAGGGGGGAGGCCTGAGCAAATCCGGAAAGGAGCTAAAGAAGCTGCTTGGGCGATCCAATGGGCTGAATGATTCAGATGGTGAAGATGATGATGATGATGATGATGTAAGTTCACTTGATGTTTGTCTAGACTGTATCCGATATAATACTAAAAACATTCATAGATGTGTTTCGAGCCTGATGTGAGAGCTGCATGCTTGCTTCTGTGAGATGTATGAAAATGACATTGTAATGGGAATCTGGAAAAACCTCTTTTAATTGTTTTTCAGCTCAATTATGTGAAGACTCATTGAGCTTAGTCACCTCTCGGAGCCTTATAATCAATCCTTTGCTCCCAATGCTAATGCATGCTCAGTGCCACGGTTTTCGATAGTAAATCTTTGTTTTGCCTTGCACAGATGGAAGATGAGATTGGCCTTTCCCCTGTACTGGCTCCAAAACAGAAGGATGTGCCAAAAGAGGAACCAGTTGATATCAGCCCTTCAAAAACTGGACCATCAGGATCTGCACGAGGAACCCCTTCTTCGTCAAAGTCAACAAAGACAAAAAGGAAAGCAGGTGGGGATGATGCAAAGGTTTCTAATGGAGCACCTGCAAAGAAAGGGAAATTTGATAATGTAAGTCACTTCCTTTTGGATAGCTAGACTCGATTTGCACCTAGTGCTTGCCATTTCTTTAGTGACTGTACATGATTTTCTTCTTTTGGCTCAGGAGTCAAAACCATCTGTGAAGGATGAGCCATTGTCCACCTCCAAGGGTAGCGCCCCTCCAAAAGGTTCATCTTCCTCTGCCAAAGCTGGAGCAACACCGTCAACTGGCCCTGTTACTGAGGATGAAATCAGGGCTGTGTTGCTGCAAATGGCACCAGTTACAACACAGGATCTTGTTGCTCAGTTTAAAGCAAGACTAAAATCGAAGGAGGTATGCCATTACCTTTCTATCTTCATGTGCATCTGGGTTTCTTGTCTACACGAGTACAATTCCTGTAGAGGCAATTCAACAGTGCCATTGTTGAAACAATTTGCACGTTGAAAAAAAAAAATTATTTTATTGGAAACATGGTATTATCTGTACTAATTAATTTGTCACATACAAATACAACTTTTTGCTACATCCTTTTGACCATATCTACAGTAAGTTTTTGTTAGAAAATGTTTTGGGATTATGGTTACCATTCAATAATTGGTTGTGTTGTCTTTGTGATTTCTCTTTTGTTTAAACTTATGAGGGTTGATTGTTGCAGGACAAGGCGGCCTTTGCAGAGATTCTGAGGCGAATTTCTAAGATACAGAAGACAAATGGACCCAACTACGTTGTGTTAAGAGAGAAATGATAAATTAGGCCACATACTAGGGCTTCTGTGATGGTCTTAGCATTGCTGCTTTTGCAACATATTTGGGGGAGACACTCGGATGTTGCACTTCTTTTCTCCCAGGCAAGATGCGGAACCCTGGAGCGTGTAAAATGAGGTTTCTTGTAAGTCCTCCAAACTGCGTGCCCAGTGTATTCTGCAGCCTATATTGTATTCTGGTGGATCATTACCTAAGGATTCTCCAGTTTGTTGTCTTATGTTTCTTTGGGTCCTTTGTCTGTGTCACATGCTGTATTGTTCAGCAGTAATCATGGTTCGAGGTATTAGTATCGGATCAACTCATATTTGTTTGGACCTGGTCGATGCTTAATCCCAGTCTGATTTAATATTATTTTAATGAAAATTGGACAACTGTCATTTTCCCATTGGATCCGTACAATAAAATCTTAGATCGGTGCAGATTAAGAAGTGTAAGTTATTAGTATGTTATCAAAGCAAATGCTGCAATAGATTAATAAAACAAAGCTTCTTGTGTTGTTTTCTCATGAACAGTTGGAAGAGTTTCTTGCGTTCTCTCTTCCTAACAGAAAGATTTCAAAGTTTGGCCGGACTGTCTTAGTGCTTGAAAATTGCCTCGCAATGTCTACTTGTTGGAAATTCTTTGCAATGAGATGACAAGAGTTTCTTTTACCCAAAAAAAAAAAAAAAAAAAGACCAGAGTTTCTAAGGGTAATTAAATTCGTGTGGAATTTTTATTCATGATGAAGAAATTCTTGGCCAGAATAGATAAAAACTTTACTGTCATCTGTGATATGTATATAAACTTGGTAATCAGCCTACCAAGGTTTACTTTTAGTAATTCTTTGATATAATTATCAACCAGTATAGTCTATTTCAATCTGTCTTAACCAATCCTTCCTAATGATTCCAAGTTATTGAAGTCTGAAGGCAAAACTCGAAAAAAAAAATAAAATTTGATTCGAGCTGGAGTCAGACTTTGCAGGCTACTCACCCCTTCAAGTCGACAAGGAAACCGTGGACGACAATTATAAAAGAATAAAACGTTTTGAATGAGAAGACAAGGAGGACACTTGTTATCCAAAGAGCGTATTAGAAGAGTTGTTACTCTTCTAGTACTAGTAGGTGATCCGGACTGGAAGACAAGAACTCCTTACCTACCCTAGTAAATTCTTTGGTTAATGAAATCTCTAGTATCCATTTATTACCTTTGATGGAAGATATTCAACTAGTGATTTCAAATTGCTTATCATGGTTTACTTTTTGAAATTCTTTGGACGGGAAGACAGGAGTCCTTCTTTACCAGTAAATTGTTTGAGGTACTGATGAAGAAAGTTTTGGCCTGAGAGATGCAAACTCAAGTCACTTCTTATCTATAAGCCTCCAATACACCAGGCCCAATGCAGAAGAAAACTTATGGTCGAGTTATGAATATGAAGCTAGGTTGGATGGTACTCTATTAGGAGGGTTCCGATTAACTGACCTTATTGTGTAAAGTATTGGGGGGTATCCATTGATAACTTGGCCCTATTATGAGAATGACTAAATCACCATTTTTTCAGGGTTAGTCCTTGTTCCCTGTCTACATATATACAACTATACCCATTGATAGTTATGGTCTGAGATATATCAGAAAAGGGAGCAGACAAGATCGACGCACGTGGAGAGACTCCGTCAACACTATGAATAGGAGTATGATCAATGTTACATTATTTTTTATTCAACCTATTGTGTTCCTAGCTGTCAAATTTCTTACATAAGATCCCTTGCATTGCCTGTAAGTGTCTTGTTGGAGTCAAGGGCCGATAAGTTAAAAAAAAAGGCAACATCTGCATTAGACCTTTGTCTCAATGGTGCCAGACTTCAAGTAATCAATAAGCAGAGGAATCAAGCAAGAAGCTTTTAAATCTTTCCCATCTTTCTATTAGTGAGAGAAAACGCGAGAAGCTCTTCCAACTTTTCGTGAGAAAAGAATGCAAGAAGTTTTGTTTTATTAATCTGTTGTAGCATTTGCTTTGATAACATGTTATAATAAATTACACTTCTTAATCTGCAGCCATTGGATACAGACTGGTACAAATGGCAGCAATCTAATAAGAGCGATAGGGCTGTAGCACTTCTTAGTGCTACAGACGACCTTGACACCTCGCTCTCTCCCTGGCTCCCCACTCTGCAACTCTCTCTTTCTCTCTCCTACCTTCATTATCTATTTGATATGTTCTTGACTTAAAGTGTCTCTAGAATTATAAGCCCGACCTCTTTTGCCTTAGTTTATCGTTTTACAAGTCTACTCAACAACTAGGACCACTGACACAGAACCTTGTGGCAACAACATGATAATGATACAGATCGATTGTGCAACAAATGAGCTTTAGATGCATTGTTGATACTTTTTATAAGGTAACCAAAAAAAAAAAAAAAAAAAAAAAAAGAAAGAAGAAGAAGAAGAAGAAGAAGAAGAAGAAGAAGAAGAAGAAGAGTAGATATCACTAAACTGATATGAATCGAAAAATACAACCGATCTGATCCGGATGAGATGATATGATGATGATGATGACAATGACAATACTGATTTGTACGATTCGGTTGATGGGTCCATACGCATGGATGGCACGGAAAGCCATTATTAAATGTTGTTGCCATTCGTTCCTTTTCGGTTGGAGGAAGTTTCTTGGAAACAACTCTGTGGGCCCCACTTCAAAGAAGCCACGTAATACGACGACTGACAGCACCAGAGAGAAAACCTACTAACTACTAAAGCAAGGTTTAGGGATGTACCTAATTCACCCATTTCAATTCATTTTTAAGGTATTCGATTGGAAATTGAAACTTTACCCCAACAAAAACAAAATAGAAAAAGAAAAAGAAAAAGAAAAAAAGAAAAAAGAAAATATCTGCCACATCCCCTATAATTTATTTTAATCTTATCCATCCGTCATCATTTATGATAATATCCTTGACATTCTTTACTTTTGAAAAATTGTATCCAATAGACCCCATCTCCTTTAAGATATATCCCTCAATCAATGATGTGGTATCATTTTAATTTAATAAATTACAAAACTATCCCTCTTTTTTAATTTATAAAACTTAAAAATTTATTTTCTTTATTTCATATTGGTTATCACAATCTGAAAATTAGTGATCACGGTAAGCAGTGTTGATGGCATCTTTCTTAGTTATGGCAGCTTACATCCCAACGACGACGACTTCTTGACCGTCATAGAGATGACAAAAACCACAGATGAGCATAGAGAGAGTCGGCAGAGATTTCCATTTCAACTGACTTTGTTGAGAAGGCAATGGAATTCAATCTTTTATCTGGAGTTTTAGTTTAGAGGTTAGAGAGAGAGATAATTTTTTGGAATATCTTGAAAGAGAAATTGTGGATTCTAGTCAGAAAATATCTTCTTATTAATCTTCTTATCATCAGAGAAATAGAAAAAAAGCCGCAGAGATCTGAACTCCGACTTATCTGCGAAGACCTGAGCTGGGAAGTCTCGCCTCGAAAGCAGGGGTGATTCTGGGATGTAAGAGGAGGAGATTTTTCAATCAAAGCCATCGCCTTCTATCGATTGCTTCACCGACCGATCGATCACTCTCTTTTTTTCCAATCATACTTCTGTAGCGGACCGATGAGCTGAAGGTCATCCCATTGATTTGGTTTTTAGTGGACTTTTCAAGATTGAAAATCGACTTGGTGAAGAAGACACAAACCTTCTCTGGTGAAGAAGGTTGATTTGGTGAAGAAGACACAAACCTTTTTTGAGGAGGGCAAATTGATTTGGTGAAGAAGACACAAACTTTCTTTGCGGGGGGGGAAGACAAGTTATTCTCCCAAGGTTAGGGAAACCAATAGGCACTGGTATCAATGGTTAGGGAAGGAAAATAAAATAAAAATAAAAAAATCTAAAATATATATATAAATGAAATTTAAAAGTTTTGAAGGTTAAAAAAGTTTTTTTAGCATCGAAACAAGGTTTGGTGTCTTCAGGAGGTGTTAGAGATATTATCACAAGCGATGACTGGTAGATAAGATTAAGATAAACTAGAGGGGATGTAACTGATATTTTCTCAAAAAAAAAAAAAAAAAAACACTCTAATTTCAGTTCCCTCACTTTTCTTGGTTGGATGTGCATCACTATTAAAGGTATTTTTCTAAGAAAATGTAAAGTTTTTTTTTTATGTCTCTGTTTATTTTCATGTAACCTAATAGAAAATATAAAATATAAATAAATAAAATAAAAAGTATGAAAATTTTGCATAAATTTTTTTTCTTTTAAAATAAATTTTACAATGAAATGATAAAGCCTTATAAAGAAAAGAAAATTTACAGTGAAACAAACAAGTGGTATAAAAAATTGAAGGGAAAATGAAGTACACGAGTTTCGGTCTTTATCTCTCCTCGAAATACAGGTTTCTTCTTCTCTTTTAAGTGATCGATTATCGACCCTTCTTGTACTTTTATTATTTCCCAAGTCACATATAAGATTTTAATATACCTGGATAAAATATAACTTAATTTTTCAAAATTGAAATTGCAAGTATTTATCAACTAGGGAAACATTATTAGGAAATAATGGGGTTCGGTGGCAGGCCGTGTCTGGCAATTGTTTGTCGTTATAGCAGTTAGTTGTACAATTTTTTGACTGATTGGTAGACTCTTTGAGAATCTGGGAGTCCCACTCCTTTGTGCGTCCAAATCCTCTCCTCCACGGTTCCCCGGCTCCCATCCCATTCAACCGTAGGAGGGTTGGGGCGGTTGAAACTCCAACCCCCTCCAACGGTTGGATGGGGTGGGAGCCGGGGAGCCGTGGAGGAGAGGATTCGGTTCCCTCCTTTGTAGTACTTCAAAAGTCTCCGTTGTTTTAGTCTTGTCTGATGTCACCGTTGTAGACGGTTTCTCTATAAACATTAAATATTTATCACGTGCTAGATTGGATATAGACACCTAAACTTTGTACAGGGTAATATGTTAAAGATTTTCTTATTGGGACAATGTCACCTCTTACCACCATTTAAATAATTTGAAACATTATTTTTTTGGAAAAATTTCACACACCTCCCTCGGGTTTCCCATTGTTGTTAATAATGTCACTAAATTTTTTAATTTGAAACATAAGTATTAGTCAGTCTTTGTCCGTTATTTATTAGATACTGACTTGTTTTATCATATACCTCTCTCGAGTTTCCCATTGTTGTTAATAATGTCACTAAATTTTTTAATTTGAAACATAAGTATTAGTCAGTCTTTGTCCGTTATTTGTTAGATGCTGACTTGTCTTATCATTTAAAATTTTAGGGAAAAAGATAGTTACCTCTTCTGTAACTTACCTTAATGACAGTTGAATACTCAAGTTTTAGGAAAAGACAAATACCTCCCCTAAAAATATTATTAAAATAAAATAAACCATGCTATTAGGAATATTCTATTAGATGCTAACGGGGGAGTCTAATATTTTTTAATGACCAAATTAACTTTGACTAAAAAAAAAAAAGTGAAGGAGACAATGGCGGTGGGCTTTCTTCTTTTTCTGTTCCTCCCCTACCATGAAGAACAACAACTGCAAGCAGGGCTTGAATGGTCGATGCTTGACGTTTGCGGTCGCAGAGAATCCAAGGAGAGACACCATACGATAGTAGTCGATCTTACCGGCAAGTAACAACTCGTTCTAGAATTCCCTATTTTTATATCTCTCCAACAGTTCACTCTTCCCATGAATTGCATAGCACGATCGTTCTCCGTCGAGCTTTTCCGGATGCAACTAATGGCGGTTGGGCATTGTAGATGAAGATGAAAATGACCATATAAGCCTAGAACCAAAGTCGCCGGATTTGGATATTCAAGACAGGGAGAGATCATAGGACTCGGGCTCAAAGGAGGAAGATCAAGAACCCTAGTTTCTCTGGTTCTGATGGAGTTCGGTTGAAGAAGGATAAAGTCTCGATTGGAAAGAAGAGTTATAACAAGACCAAGCTCCTAGCCAGGGCTTCTCTCAAGTTAATTTTTTTGGCAGTTTCCCGTTCAATTAAAGTTTAGTCAAACTATGGTTCCTGAGTTCAACCAGCCAATGAAGATATACTCGAGCCTGTGGAATTGGTTCCTTTGATTCTTTATTTTTTGGTTTTCCCTGATTCAACAATTTGTGCTTTCTGTGTTCGATTTGAGCTCTGCAAGCTTTGCCTGTGTTTCTTTGTCTTCTATATCACTGTTTTGTGGTCTTGATTTAGGTTTTATATACCTAAATCTGGTTTTGTCTGATTCTTGTCTTCAAATTTTAAAAATCTGGGTTTTATCTTAATTTAGGTTTTTTTTTGTCTGGTTTCTAAACCTAAATCACCTATGTAGTGATTCTTATCTTGAATTTCTCTTCCTTGTCAAAATCTTTATGGTGTTCTTGGTTTAGGATTTTTCCTAATTCATCCATTGTGTCTCTTTAGTGATGTTCTTGGTCAATTCTTAAGGAGATCATCGGAGACGGATGGGAAAATTGTTCCCATCGATTGGATTGAAGAGACAGTCGAGTGGGAGCAACTTTGAGGGCTCTTTATCTGGGGGATTACTACTGTGTGGCCGAAGAATAGACTGCCGTCGGTGTTGGCCGATGAAAATATCATTTTTTCTCTTTCGATTTTGATAAAGGAAAAATGTGTGGATAGCAGAGATGGATTGAGAGAGAGAGAGGGAGAGGGAGAGGGATAGCAGAGACAGAGGAAGAAGATGGTCCTAGGGGTAGAGTTCTCCACAAAAAATATAACTTTAACACCGTTAAAAATTGAGGTCGTTTGTCTTTTGTTAAAACTTGGGTGTTCAACTGTCATTAAGGTAAATTAAGGTAAGTTACAGGGAAGAGGTAAATGTTTTTTACCCAAAATTTTAATGATAATATTACTTTAAGACAGTTGTAGAGTAACAATTTTACCCTTTCAAAATTTAACAAATGAGGATGGATTGTTCATTTGATCTTCTCTTCTCACCGATCTGCGCACTTCCCCGACCTTCTCTTCTCCGAACAATATGGCAGCCACTTCAAGGCCACTCTCTCACTCTAGACCCTCGATCAAGCACAGAGTTTGCGAAGGCCCTAGTAATTCAAAGATGAGGCCGTCAAGGTAATCGACCTAGTCCTCGGAATTTGATGAACCAGTTCAGATTCGGGTGACGACTCTTTCGATTGGGGAAGCCATGAGTGAAGGATCGGGATTGATATGCTTCGTAGAAGCATTTCCTTCCTCCGTTTTTTCAAGAACTTTTGACAAAATTGAAGGAGATGAGTTGGATCTAGATTTTAGAGTAGCAAGAGCTATAAGAGATAAGGACCTTCACTGGTAGGTGTGCATTCCCATACACATTGGGGTAGAGAGAGAGAGAGAGAAGTTTTCCGTAGAGGCGGGTGGACATATGAACAATAACTCGATGACCAGTTCACGGGCTTGATGGAAGTGGAAGGACGAGATAGCAGAACTAACTAGCAAATATTAGAAGACACCAGAGAAACTAGGGGTGGTGTTCACATTTTTAGTGTTTTCCATCGGATTGCGAGAGAGGAGAAGCACCTGTGGAGAGAGCACTGCCGGGGAAGAACGCAGTCAAACAAGATGGAGGAATAGTCGGAGAAGAAAAGTCTTTCTTCAACAGTGGAAAGGAATGAGAAGATAGAGGTTTGAAAAGAGCGATGGTGGTGTTTTTACATCGGAGGGTAAAAAAATCATTTCAACTTTCATATTAAGGAACTTAAGAGTGTGGCCTGTTGTTGAAATTAGGGTAAACCTCGAGAGAAAGGGGCGGGAAATTTTCCCTATCTTTTTAAACTTTGTTGACCCAAAATAATGTCTTTTTTTCTTACCCACCACAAGAAAGAAATGGATGAATTATACATAAACAAAGACAAGTCAATCGAAACCATGACCTCCTAAGTGCTTAAACTCTATGTGAGACAACGACCAACTGATTTTACATTTTACCATTTTAATCGGACAGGTATGGTTATATACATAGACATGATGATACTTTAGCTCATGGTGTGACTGGGTGGTCTTGGAATATGCAAAAAATGGTCTTTGAAAGAAGCAAGGTTTTAGTTCCAAGTATCGGGTCAAGGATCCGACACTAATCGGATAAGTTACAATTCCAATAGTGTACTGCCATGTGATCGATATTGATTAAAAAATAAATAAAAATAAGAAAAAAAAACGACGAATCAAAATCCACTATGATCAAAATCAACCAATCTAATACCAATTACTCAAACTAAACCTCAAGCCCTTAATCCAATTATAATCAACTTTCCTTGGGGATGAATAAAATTTAACCAGTTTGAACCCCAAAATAAAATAAAAATAAATAAGAACATCATCAAATAAGATGTCAGAAAGAGACTATAGTCTTAGTGAGTGACCAAGCTAATTAATTCTTTATCAAAAAAAAAAAAAAAAAAAAACTTTATTAATTCCATCGAAAGAAAAGAAAAAGAAAAAAAAGAAAAGGGAGGAAAAGAGGAACTCATAAGCCAATAACAAATCTAGAATCCCTCTCAAACTAAAAGAAAGGCAAGAAGAATAGCATCAACCCAAGCCATGGCAGAAGAGGAGACGCCGGCAATGGAACCGCTGCAGACGTAGGAGCGAGGGCACCGACGGTATCCACAAGCTTATGAGGAGAAACGGTGGTGGTAAGAGGGTTCATTTCCATCTGGTTTGGCTGCCGCGGTAACACGTCGACGTTGAGTTTCAGGCCATTCTTGCAGCTCTCCGGCCGGCCGCTGGCGAAGAATCGGCTGCCTTCCCCTTCGAGACTGATCTTATCTAGACCATCGGTATACATACGGATAGGGTTGGATACATCGCAAGCCTCCATCTCCTCCTTGCTCCCTATCTCTACTATGCTTTCTCCTGCTGCCGAGTATGCAAACCCTAGAGCATCATCCATTTTCCATTAGAAAGAATCTAGAGAGAGAAAAAGAGACAGTTATAGAGAGAGAAAAAGAGGAATTTACAGATATTATCTCCAACACGGAAAAGTCGATCGGCAGACCAAGCAGCGATGTTGGAAGCGATATCCCATCCACGATCTCCACCAACAACGTGATGAATCTCTGCTTCTGCGGCTGCTGCTCCTCCGACGCTCACCACTACAATAATCAAAACCAACATAAGACCCATTTTCATTCTGAATGTCTCTGCTTTAATGATTATTTGGTTCTATAAAACCCAGGCAAGAAGTGACAGATCAGAGAGAGAGAGAGATAGATAAAGGGGGAAGAACCGAAGAAGACTGGTAGCTTGAGAAATAAGCAGGTGAGCTCGAAGAAGAAGAAGCTTTTGCAAGCTTTTAGGTCTTCACGCTTTCTCTGGGTTCTCTTCTTAACTTCTCCGTTATTTATTAATTTATTTTTCTTTGGTAAGCTGGGTTTTGCTATATTAGTGGTTGTTAGTGCCTCCGAATTAGAACCTAAAAGTAAAACTAAAACCAACCCTTTTTCAGCGAACGAATGGTTGTTAAGTATTTCGTATAAAAATCCTCTCTATCCTTTCAGTTGTTTAGTCGAACATTGGACGGTTGGGATACATCGGACACATATCTGTAGTGAAATAAAATTCCACTCAAAGTAGATCTGTGTGTATCCCAATGCACCACGAGTGGATTGGGATATGTATTGATCCACTTTGAATGAGTGAGATCTTCACTACACCTCACTACATGGGGCTCACTGCAGAGGATCTTTTTCTAGTATTCCCACTCCACAACAGATCCAAATCCTCTTCGGCAGCAACTGTAATTGCTAATTGATCTAAAAACTGGAGTTCAATCGACACACATATCAATACATCAGTATGTGTGCCTGATGAATTCTAGTTGTTAGATCACACTACCGCTGGAGAGAATTTCTATTGCTCCGCAACTCTACATTAAGTGAAACAGATCATACTATCCAACAGTTCAGTAGTGGGTCCCGCACTACATTAATATTTTATTAATTAATACTAATAATTATGGAATTACAAAAATATCTTATCTCTTTTATTTCTTAACTCTTAAGTCTTGAGTTTTACCCAACCATGAGGCATCTTGAACTACCAACACCCCATCCCCCCCTTTTTGACTCTTTTACCCCTCTATCTTATTCTTACACAATTACTTTGCCAGTTGTCTCTTCTCTCTCTTTTCGTTAGCTGCTACATAAATGATCCGATACGGACCGTAATCCATCGTAATCCTCTTTTGTCACTGGCGTTCCTCCTGTTGCAATCCAACGATTGTAGTCACTATGTTGGTATGTTTGTCGAGTGATCTCCAGTCGTTGGATCACGGTCGGGGGAACTCGTAACGTGAGAAGATTTTTTCCATCTGATACACCTGGACTATAGACTAATTACACGTACCTTTTTTCCACTTGATACTTATTACATGTTTCTGAAATTAGGGATGATATGTGTAATTGTTAAAAACGATTAGATGATCAGTGTTATTTATCCATTGTCCAAGGGTAGTAAGTTTAATTTTTTATTATTTTTAAAATTTATTTGTGATGTGTGTCAATGATGCTAGAGCATTCGTTGCCACGTGTCAAGCATCTATGGTTTAAAAATATAAATAAATTTATTTTTATAATATTAAAATAATGATATTGACGATACAGCTATTCCAACCGAACCGTAATTATGGTTGGACCGGAGGATGCAAATCTATTGAAAATATACCGACCTGCCTTCCTACATGAGCAACCTCCTAAAGTATCTTACATTCTCAGTCCCATTCTTTCCTCAGTTTGGTGGACAAAGGTCAGCTGGGGATGGGGCCTACAAATATAAAGAGAATGGGATTTTGGATCATCCTGTTTGTCACTTACTGACACGTGTAGAACGGTAAATATATATTTATTTTTTATTTGTGTGCATTACTCCCATGGCAGAGGCTTACGTGGATGCAACGTCAAGGCAGCCTGGTTCTTCTCCCCGATAGAATACCTTCCCACTGATCCATTATTGTCCACGTCCGGTGGGTCCCACACCCACGGGACAGTGATGGATCTCATTGAGGCTATTAGGAGAGGATTCTGGACTGTTAGGTGTAAATATCAACGATTAATAAAAGCGCACCCACAGGACGTCGTGGGAATAGTCAATACAATGAGGACGAGTAGGTTTTTTCGCCGAAGAATCATCTTTAGGGGCATATTCGTCAATACAAACTCAAGTGAAGGGTTAGATAATTCATCAGGAATTCCGTATTTTACTCCAAAGGCGGTCAATGAAGTCAACATCTTGTGATCCTATGAATAGTCTCAAACCCCAAGGTCGTATCATTTGAATATTTTTATACATTGGCCTACATTGCTCTGATACGTAATAACTCCACAATTTTCCACCTCGGTATTTTTACAATCATAACACTTCTTTCCCCGCTTTCATTATTCCTTTGGTCGATTTTTCGAAAGATCCAACCCAACTGTTTATTTGTGGTCCTGACTTAAGTATCAGAGTGGCTCCCGGATTGTAAATCCAACCTCCTTTCCCCGTTTTGTCATCTACAAGTCAATCTCATCACAGAAGATCCAGGTGTGTATACTAGCAACAACAAAACCTCTAACTCCAATCCACACATACACTTGGGCCATCGTACACTACATTCTTGTGAATACTGCCCAGCCCAGTTGTTCATGTCTTATCGATCGAGTGCAATACTTAAGAGGTTATGGGTTCGACTTTCTTGTCTTCACTTTGTGCCTTAAGCACCTCTTCCCCATTATATTGACATAGCATTTACTTTGTTGCATCAATACCCATTGTTAAATATTCAAAAGTAGTGGCTCTTGATCAAGGTTCATTGTCACCATGTGTCTATTCTATTAGTCCATCACCACCTTAGCATTGACCCCTTAGCAATGGTGGTTGCTTCTCGTGTTTTACCCAAAATTGTTAGGTAGAGCTAGAACAAGAACTAGAACTAGAACTAGAACTAGAACTAGAACTATATCTTCATCCGAGACTTTCTTTTTTCGATTCAAAGGAGGGGAATAGGTTCTTCTGGTCCAAAGAGTGAAAGGTCAGAGGTGAAACCTATGGTAATAGAGGCACCACAGGGGCAGTGAAAACTACTAGTAGATAACTCTCCCTACCGTACGATTTTGGCATACTCAAGCTTGATGGCCAAGAACGTCTTATTATCCTCCTCGTATAGTCAAATTACATAGATGGTCCTTCATGGCACCATTCCTGCTTATCACCAGGGTGATAGGGAGGTGCCTTCTGCACCTTCCACATGTCCGCGAGGCTTGTAAAAGAGCTGAATCAATGTGTCTGGAGGCATCAAAACCTATACTTTCTATGAACTCGAAAGATGTATGTCAATGGACCCAATATCTCTTTACCCCGCAGGTTTCAGTGCTCGAATTGGATACCCAGAATAGTGGGCAGAGTAGTTCGGACATTCACCAAGTAGAAGGGAGTAAAATAAGATCTCAGTGGTTGGGGAGATGAACATTAACCTCCCCTAATGGAGAAAAACTCCCCTAACTATGGTGAAAAGCATTCATAGGAATGTATGAATGCTGCGGTTACATTACATATATAAGAAAGATAATAATATCAAGTGTGAGTCAGGGCCAGTTAAGCCCCAGCCCATTTGGAAGAATTCATGGTAATTGTAATGGAAGGTCAAAGATAGGGAAAATAAGTAAAGCTCTCGGATGCAACTTGAACTGGGCTACGTGATGATGAACTTTAGTGTGGCCAGCCCAAAGGCTGGACCGATAGCTCATGGGCCGGCCTAATTTGAACCTTTTGCTGACTCTTCCCTAACCCTATATTTGTGTTCTTAAGTTGTTGTATAAACGATCAGACTGTGTTTCTCCACCCACGGTGAAGAGCATATCTTCATCCGTAGATTACGACAATCTCCTGGAAGAGTGGGAAGATAATTTAGACATTTGTTTAATAAGAAAATGAATAATAATGAGATCTCAGTGGTAAGTAATGTTCACCTGATGGATAAATTTCTTTTCCTACACCATTAGTATAAACTGTGCCTCGAAGATCATGCTTTTAGGATCCAAAAGCGGCGAGGCTGCATATTAGTGCCACATTATAAGGATATGCGAATTAACAAGATACCCATTGCAAATGTGGGCCTCAACTTTGTGGCATATGTAAACCATTGTTTACGAGATAAGGGCCCAAATATAAAGCCTTACAACACTCATCTAGGCCTCTGCCAGGTCCTAAATCCCTCTGGGCCGATCAAGGAATGGGCTTGGTCGATGTGGATTGAAGGATTTTGGGATTATTTATCAGTAAAGTTTTCTAGTGGGAAAAAGATTTTCTTGTTGTCCAGTCCCTTCAGTCGTGATCCTGTGGCTTGCATACCGGGTGAACTCTAGCCACTGGATCACAACTGAAATCCCTCCAACGACAGGAGAGGATCTGAACCCTTTCTAGTGTCAGCTCAAAACACAAAACATGATGGTCCAGAGGTTTTGCCTAAATGTGAGTTCAAAGTTGTAAGAAAAAAATAATAATAATTATATGTATGTTACTCAAATGCAGATTTCGATATGGCAAAATGGTATTTTTAATTTTATAAACTTTCAATTCATTAATCATTTATCATTATTTATTTTAGGTTGAAATTTGACTAGTGAGATGGGTATGGAACCCTATATCATATAGACCTATTTAGTTGAACCAATTATCTGGCATGTCATAAGAAATTTGATCTTATTGCAAAAAACAAACTTCACTATTTCTAGATGTTCACAAGAAACGTGACCATACTTATTTTCGAGAAATGACTATTTGGTAAATTTTTATGACCATACAATAAAGGGCATCCTAGTGCACAAGGCTCCCGTTGCCATAGGTTCTGGGGAGGGGCACAATGTCAATAGCCTTATCCCCGCAATGTGGAGATGTTGTTTTCTATGTTTTAACCCTGTGACCATTAGATTGCAATATGACAACATTACTGACACACCAAAACTCACATACTAGGATGTCTTTATTTTAAAAGAATTTAGTAAAAAAATTTCTATGGCTATACAATAATTTGTTAAAAGAATTTAGGGAATTTATTTACTTTTCCCATCCCTTATTTTAAGGGGATTACGATGTGAGGGCAATTAAATGTGAAATATTTAGAAAGAAGGATCATGCGATTTACCTTGCCCTCCTCCCACAAAAAAATAAAAAAATAAAAAATCCTAAACTGTTACTAAGGCCCTGTTTGTTTGCAATGGAAATATGAGCTAGAGTCGCAATTGGCGCATTATATTTTGGGTTCTGTAGGAGTTGCAAAGCTTGGGACCTTGAAGATGAGAATTCAGTTAACCCGGATTTTCTTCTTTGCGACTAGTGGAGATAAAGAACCCGTTGGTCTGGATTATATTCCCACCCCACTAAAACCTTGCAAATAAGGATCGTCTAAGAAGTTTGTGGTGATGGTAATCTACCAAAGCTTTAATTTTAATGATCCCTTTTTCGGTAGGGCTTAGATGTTCAAGGCTTTATTTTCTTACTTACACCTAAAAAAAAAGTTTTATTTCTTGCTTGGTGAATGGACTGAAACTTAATATCTAAGCAGGGGACTTTGGGCTCCACCCATATAATAATTTAGTCCCATTTGATTTGCCACATGACAAATATTTTCCTGAAGAATCAGGTTATTTGTTCACCGTAGAACATAGCCCATTCAATCTTGCAGTGCGGACCATGTATATAATCTTTTCGGCCTTGTAAATGCTGTTGAAAGTAAGATGTCTTTTATTATGTTTCATGAGTTTGTGGGCTAACTCCAAAGAGCTGTCAAAAGCTCAAAAAGCCTGAAAGGTTCGAGATGTGAGGACGAGCATTGTGACCTTATTCTTCATTGATAATGAAGTATTTTTATAGCATCATAGATATAGACAAGAAAACAATATTGAACCATGTAAATCTCTATAACATAATTATTGCTGCTGAAACTGGATCTGCTAGTGTGCTCGTGTCTTGCAAGACAAGTACAGGAAGTTAATGGAGCCGGGACAAAGTTCTCGAAGTCCGCTCCGACGGTAAAATCAGTAACAGAGCAAACAGTCCAAAGCTTCACCAAGATGGCAAGCTTGGAAGGTGTGGGGAGAAACAAAATTTAAGAAAGATATATGTACGGAGTGATCGTCAATAGAGAACTCAGAAAATGATAGCATTGCATCGCCCTACCTCTTGGTCGTCTGTGAGTTTATATAGAATGAGAGAGAGTTCCAGATGAGCTTCCATTTTAACTGCCTAACCACCAGAAGCGTATGCGATATTCTCGCATTGCCATAGAATAGGGATCCAACGGCCAATCTTAATGCCATGTCACTTGTGAACAGTTTCTGTATCTGTTGACATGGACGTTCCAAGAATGATTAAAGAACGACACATGCGCGCCACACGAACCGGTAGACAAGCAAGTTGTAATGAACATGTGCGATGGGGGACCCACTGACTAATGGCGAGATCCTACTATCTCGGCGAATTGATCCAGCGATATGCAGCTCGCTAACGACAATAAGAGCCATCTCGCATAGAAGGGTAAATCGAAGTACCCAAAACACGCGTCACTCTTCGGCATGTTGACGCCTGAGGACACATGTCCTCTAGTTAGTGGAGGACGAGATATGGTATTAACAATAATGTGATTGTTTTTTTCCATTTCGTTTACTTTTCTGCATCGAGTTAGGGTTTGCTATTTGTACAAATAGTGCAAATAAAACAACAAAATCAGTCATTAATTCACTTGGTAGAATTGGTTATCAATCAAACCTGAAAGTACCATTGTCCATATGTGAAGGAATCACTTCTTCTCCTATTATGAAGAAGTTTTGTAGCTCTCTCTCTCTCTCTCTCTCTCTCTCTCTCTCTCTCTCTCTCTTGTGAAGAAGTGGTGTTGCTCTCTCTCTCTCTCTCCAAAAAAAAAAAAAAAAAAAAAAAAAAGTAGTGTAGGGGGAAGAAAGGGTAACCTCCATAGGTTTATATATTGAAATCTTTCTTAACTGAAAATAACTGAACTGGAGGTTATCGTAGCGTTAAACAGGTGCATGTAGATCATGTAGTATGTACTGGAATACACAAGTGAGGATTGTAAGGAGTGTACCTTTCACATACAATGGACACAATCATAAGCTACAAAAGAAACTGAAATGAAGAGCTAGGGTTCACTTTATTTACCAAGTTCAGATTCAAGGGAACATAAAGACACAAAACCATCAAGTGTAAAGGTGACTTCACAGTCAGTAATAACACAAACCCATCAAGTGTAAAGTTGACTACTTCACAGTCAGTAATAACAAACATACACAGACGCACACACACACCCACAAAGGAGAGATAGAGAGAGAAAGAGAGAAGATAGAAAGTGAGAGTGCAGGCCACCATGAATGGAAAGAAACCCATGTTTGATACATCCATCCCTGCCTTTTGTGGGCATAAGTGGATTCATTCTGCTGGTTGCTGTCTTTTCTTTTATGCAAAAGAGAGAGAAGCAACTATGTGAAAGAACTGGAGCTGTTCTATAAGCTCTTTGGCATGGGCAGTGGCCCTACGCTGAAGTCTCTTAAAGAGCTCATCACTGAGTTGGTCTCCTATGTGGGCATCCACTAAGACCCCACAGACACTCCTGCAACTGTTGACTAAGGCCTGCCCCACCTCAGCTTCATCATCTGGCCGGCTAACCACCAGGGGGCTTCCTCCCCTGAACACTTCCAGCTTGTTAATGGCAAACGACCCGCCGGCTTCCACTACCTCCTTGAAGTCTTGCAGGCTCGGTGCATACACCGGTATGTTGAAGCTGTCTCTTTTCTCGCTTTCCACTAGACCCTGTGATCACAGATTAACAACCCAAAATAATTATTCCTCATAAAAAGAAAAAAAAATCTAGATGTCACCATTTCAAGTGAAGTATATTGATTCACTATTTACACATGGCTAGATTTGGTATCTATTCTTAAGTGCATTCTAGGTCAAGAACACATTCTGAGATTGACAAAAAATATGTTTTGTTATGCATTTAGTCTCCTTTGGGATCATGGAATACATCAAAGAACACGGTCTATTTTGGAACAAGTTCTTTAGGCCATTCTCATTCTATGTAAAGAATGCATCCTCCACATGAGGAATGAAATTTACTGATATTACAAAAGATGTAATTTTCTATTAAATTCCATTGGATGGCAACTTGGTAGATTTTTTTAAAACTCACTTTTCTTGCTTATTTTGGGCTAAATTTTGATTATTAAGATGCATGGGGGGTCCTATATCACATGGGTTAATCGATGTATGACAGTCAAGTGGCAAACACTGAAATATCATATTTCACTAGGCATAAAAGGACAAAGGAAAAATACTTAACATTAGATCAACCGGCCGTCTGATATATACTCTTAAAAAGGCAAAGGTTTTCTATCTGGTTGTGTGGATCCTATGCCAACACAAGATCCAGTGGGAGAATAGACACAAGTATAATTTAAGATGTAAAGAGACACAGTTGAACATAACGTTTTTCCATTCTTAAAAAATGGAATGAAAAGTTGACGGACCCGCATCCTCTTTATCGCTCAATCGTGTCAATTGTCCATCAAATAACGTGGATCACACATGCCGATGTACCTATCTGATGAACAATCAACAATCTAAACATGTGTACCAAGGTGGACAAGAACTAAAGCGTATGACCATGACCTATGGTATGAAGTTTGAAGAATTGAAAATGCACTGACTTCTTAGCATTTAAGGTAATATTAATTTCCCTATTTTTTATATGATAGCTTTCCTTTTCCAAAAAAAAAAAGAAAAAAATGATTGCATGTTGTGTCGGGATGATACATCCGGCGCACTATCATTCAATCTGGTCAAAGGTTCCTACCTTCCCCTTGGCATCTCTTCTTTTGTTTCGTCAGATGCTTTGACCCAAGAAAGATTAAGAAAGATTAAAATCGTACCTCTTGGACAAGATCATTCCAGGCTTCCTGAAAGTGGGTCCCAAAGAGTAAACCGGCCCCACCTTGGTCAGCGGGGTCCACAGACGTTCTCCCCAAGCAAACAAGAAACATGGACCCACCCTTCTTCATTTCATGTGACCTTGACCTTAGGAATCCCGCCAAGTCCGCTTGGAACTGTTTCTTGTAAGCGTTCGCTGTGCTCTCACCTGCACCGTGGATGAATACCCTTCCTTTGTTATAAGCCGTCGATCTCTTATCCATCACCATCTCCGGCACCTGATCATGGTTTTCATAAATATTTAGAATTAGTTGACGCTCAGATCATCCTTTGCCTTTTGATGCTTTGATATATGCTTACGTAATATACTTTGTCTGGTTAATTTGTAACTGATTCGATTACAATCATACATGGTCACTGGATCGATAGCCCTTAGATCTAACGTCCCAATCCCCTCAAATGCCCAAAATAACCTCTCTATTCGATTCACAGTCTGGATGCATTAAGACAATCGATCGGTTATAATAAGGAACAGGATCCTCTATAATAGGCTGTTAAGCGGCAATGAGATCCCGATAGCTCATAGTGTATCAGTATATGTTTCAATGTACTATGAGCTATGAGCGGCCGTGATGCTAGAGGATCCTTACTCCTATAATACACCTTTGGACTTAAATTTATTCCAAAATGGGGGGCAAAAATGTCAAATTGGTTTTTCATGTTCACCTCCCAAACTGATGCAGTTAAGCCTTAGAGGGGTAGTTTGGGTTTCTTAAGAAGAATAATCTTTAACATCCAATCGTTACAAAACAGGTGACAAAGATCCATTGTAACCTAGTAGATGGCAACTAAACCATGAAAACTTAGTCGCCACCCAAGTAGGTGACAACTAACTTATCACCAAAGGATCTGAACCGCCAAATCTTACATATGAGATAACCCTTCTCTTTTAATACCAAGATTTTCATGATGTTCAATGAGTTTGCGTTAAAAAGGATTGGTGACAATGCTTTTGTCACCGGGTAAGTGACAGAAAGCAGGACACAACCCTAACTTAGTTACCCTGTTAAGGATGGAATGGAACCTGAGAGAGCCAATGCAAGGAGAAAGCTGAGTAGAAAACATCAATGGATCTAGCCGGGAAAAGACGCCTGTAGAAAGACCCAGGAACACCTGCAGCAAAGTAGGAACGGTGGCCGTCGGCGGCGAGACACTCCTCCATGCTACCACCGTTGATGGCAAGGGGAGGGAGGAGCTGGAAGAGGGTGTTGAAGTCATTGGAAGGAAGGTCGGAGAAGAAGGCAGAAAACTCTGGAGGTTCACAGCCTATGGCTTCATAGCGCTTGGAGATGTGCTTGATGATGACATCCACGATGTAAATGGTGTTTCCGCCGCATGAACACCCAAGATCTGCCACTGCAAATGGACTCTCTGTGGTGGAATCTAATTGCACCCTGTCTAGTGTACTCTCCAGCAGATGCAGCATCGATCTTGCATGTTTTGCCTGGGCCAAATTGAGAAAGTAGCAGTAAGTAATTATTTTGACCATTAAAGATGAAACTCATGGAAGGAGTGTTTGAAATTTAATCAAATAAGTAAGTGAATTAAAATATTATTATTATAGTCATAGATGGGATGAGATGTGTTAATTAGATGGGATGAGATGTGTTAATTAGGGTAATTACATACTTTGGAGCCATTACAGAGAAATGATATGATTTAGATTGAAGGATTTAAAAAAGCTAGGGCATCGAGAGACCTTAGATGAGTTTAGGTGAGGTAGTAAGCAAAGACATACATAGCTTAAGCTTGAAAGAAACATTACATTACAGCGGAATGATATGATTCAGATCGAAAGATCTAGAAGAGCTAGGGGCATAGACAGACCTGAGATAACTTTAGGTGAGGTAGTAAATAAAAACATGCGTAGCTTAAGCTTGTTTCAAGTATGATCTAATGAGTTGGAGAACAAGAATTAATGTAACCGATCCTATTTAATTGGGATACAATTTTACTGTTATTGTTGTACATAACTAAGAGACATGCTAAGTTGCACCAGGGCACTCTCTCTCTCTCTCTCTCTCTGTTGGGGTGGGGTTGGAAGAGGAGGAAGTGGAGGAAGTGGGATTTGCTGTGAATGAGTAAGTTGGCATAGAAAGAAGGAACTGGTGGAGCCATTTTTATGATAAAAACAGAACATGAATCAGTAAGATCACATATATATTAAGTGTAAAAGGAAGCAGGAATGAGAAATTGGGAAGCAAAGGTTCAACCTGAGCTTGAGAGTTGCTGGCATAGCTAGTCTCTCCTTTACCTCCCTTCATGCTGAGCATCTTCTCAAGCTTCCTTACAGAAACCACAAGATTATCTCCTTGGAGAGCCATCACTCATTCACTCCTCTAACTGTTGCTCTGCAGCTGGGTGGTGAAAAGGTCAGTGAAACTGTGGAGAAGAGATCTAACCTTGTGTAACTCTTCCAATACATATAATATATAGAGTGAGAAGTGAGAAGAGAGAGAAGTGGAGAAGAAAACTTGAGTGCAGGGCAGAGACTGTTTTCTTGTTTGTATTTTGGTTTTGGTTACAAAGAAGGAATCATTTTCAAGTCCTTTTCTTTCCTTCTTCTTTCTTTATTGGTCAGAAAAAAAATAATAAAATATTATCATTATTAGAATAAAGTGCAAAGGTGACGAGCTAGGGGACGCAAATACTTGCATGCCATGCGTACATGCATGTCAATAGCAATTTTGTTTCACAGGAGCCTCATATCCGCATGAGAATGACAAATATCATTTTGGTCTCTACCCCAGAAAAAGATAAGAATAAGAGATAAAAGGCACCAGACAAATGCTCACATGACATTCATATGGATATACATTCATCTGTAGGGCCCCTCCCTTAAATCATCTCAGTCAGATCCTCTTGCTCCAAAAAAATCTTAAATTCCTTCATAGACCCTAGCCTCCAAGAGTCTAAGAGCTGAGGCATGTGAGTGATAAACTGAATCTCCCCGGTCTCCACCTACAATAATTAAAATTTGTAGTTCACATGCATTTACGTATACCCTTCACAAGAGCTCTTATCACCGTTTATATTCGATGGATCCCATATTCAAGAGATCGATCACACACCCATGGATGGTGATGAAATCTTATAGAGAGTGTAAGACACGTGCAGGGTTAACTGGAGTACTCTTTTATATTATCATCTATGTTCCATAGATAGAAAAATATGTTTGTTACTATGCTTTTGAAGCTCGTAATTATCTCCATAATCTACACTAACTTGTTGAAGTTTTTAATGTGGGGTCTACCTGATAATGACATAAAGAAGTTAAGTTTGGTTAAATTAATATGTTATATCTATGATTATAATTAGATTAGAAGAGTAATAATAATAAAAATGTTATGTAGTTACCCTACCACTGCTTCCTTTAATTTCTTCAGTAGTTGACTAACTATACCTGAAAAAACGGAATCATTACATGTAAAATATGTTCATCTTCTTGCATCCTCATCAACATATAGAGTTGATGAGTACTGATCACTGATATGGATAATAAGATAATAAAAGCTAATATGCCGTCTGATTTGAATCTATATTTGTTGGGAATTTAGTCCTATATGTCGGTTGTCAAATGATCAACAGCCCATATATACACTGGAGTGTCTCCATTTACTGGTTTGAACTTTTGTGATTGAAACTTTACATGGTATAAAAACGAATTTTTACCATTTCTACAATTCAGAGTGGATTTTCAACGTTTTCAGTCTCCATGTATCCACAATACGTACTGCCACACATGCGAATGGGAGTTTGGTCCCACACCAATTACCAAATAGTGAAAATCTCCCTCCTCCTTATACCACAGTTGGCAAACCAGGTTTTGACTTGGGCGAGTCACCTGAGTCGAGTCGTTTTTTTGGAAACCTAATCATGAGTCTTGAAGACTTGGCTAGGGTATAAAATAACGAGACTTGCTAAATTTCAACCGAGTCACGAGTTACCAGGCGGGTCAGGTTGAAATAAAATTACCAATGATGGTTGGTAATATTGTAAATTAAACAGTTAACCATGATGATTAATTTAAGTTATTAAGCCATTATGTTGACTTGACTAAAGTGAAAACTAAAACCTAACTAAAAGTCTAAACTCTAGAAGACTAAAATGTAAAGTTAAAAGTAATTAAGACCGAGTCATGTTTTCCATAATCACATGTGGTTGGAGTATGGACTATTGAATAGTTTTGCAATGATTTATATTCAAAATTCGTTGATAAGTGATTTTTTTTTTCTGATTTTCTTGTATATTTTTTATTTTTATTAAGTAATAATTATTTACAAAATTTTAAAACTAAGGTAAACATGAATGTCTCTGACCAGATTTGACTAGAAATGTTTTCTAGAAACGAGTCGAGTCAAAAAACATGGTTTGCCACCAGTGCCTTATACACATGGGAGTCCCCTCTACCCACTTAAAAGTTGGAAGTAGTAGGTGGAGGGACTCTTAGGTGTATATAGGCTCTTATGAGACCAAAGTGGGACTAAACCCTAGCAATATTTTTATCTGAACACCCCGTTGATGATCCCACTTTGGATCGGCCAAAAAAAATGCCTAGAATTGCCTCTCACATGTGGTTTTACCGATCATGGGGGCTGATTCGGAGTGCAACATAGGATCAGCCTCAGTTGATTCCAGTCTACATTGAGCCAACTCGGTTGATCCATGCCGTGCTCTAAAACATTTTTTCTTGAATCATAGAATGCGTTAAAGAATAAACCTCATTTTACAATGCACTCTTGAAGCTATTTTACATTTTTTTTTTTTTTTTTTGGATAGCAGCCGTTTTACATTTAGAACCCATAATAAAAATGCTCTGTGCGCATTTTATTTTATTTTTAAAAATGCATTCTAAGAATATTATTAGAAATTACAGAGATTGATTCCATGGAGGTTGATGTCGTTTGTAATGATGATTTAATCGAAAATAACGTCGGTAGGGTGGAGGACTTTTTTGAGAGAAAATCGAGATGAAGAAAGATGCCATTAAAAGCCAAATGATGGTTGGTTTTTTCTTGATTGTTTTGTAACTATCAACCCTAAATTCATGGTTTCCTTAGTACCAAAAAAAAAAAAAATAATAATAATAATAAATTAATGGTTGTTGGTAGTCGAGCATTATAATGGTGGGTCTCATTTTTTGAAAATTTACTCCCTTTTTTTTCTTCCTCTGGAGACCCGGGATCTTGTTCTTCTCCCTTTTACTTCCATAACCCTTTTTGCACGTCTATGTCTACAGTCTACAGTCTACACCGCGTGATAGTCGGCTGCTCATGTGATTCTAGACCGGACCATTTTCTTCTGCCTTTTTTTCTAACCTTTAAGCTTTATAACCTTTTAAATGGTTCAAAAGTTTCCCTGGTCGGCAAGACTTACTTAGTGTGTTTGCTTCAATAGTGATCGACATGGATATCTGATTGATACAGTATCATTTTATTGAATTGGTAATAAAGACTGATACGGATTGACGTTTAATCAATACTGACTGATACCTATTCATTATTTTTCAACTCAATTAAATCTCTCATGTAACAAAAGTAGGCAATTGATCAATGCTAATTCAATCCAATGATGCAACACATTGAAAATAGGGTTAAAATATTAACTAAAATGAACAATGTGCTCTCAAAGTTTCAATGAAGAGAACCAATGAATGGTTTTTCTTTCATACATTGAGTGCCTTTATCTTTGGAGCTGACCTCAAATGACAGCTCTAATTTTTGGGTGCCTCTTCCTCCTACATATTTTAAGCTTAACACAGATGCGATCAGCTTTGCCTCGAAATAGCGGTAGGTGGCTTGGGTTACATCTACCGTGCGAATGTTGGGTTATCCATGTTTGCTATATCCTAGCCATGTTGTTTCTCTGATCTACTTTTAGGAGGCATTAGCAATTTGTGCTGCTTTGTTAGTAATGATTAATGAGGGTGTTGAACGTCTACAAGTTGAGTCAGATAGTTAGGCAATTGTAAATTAATATCAATTGCGCCAACAAAATATTCCAGATTACCGCTATGTCTTGATTCTTGAAGACATTCTACATTTACAGCCTTATTTTGAGCACTGTAATTTTTTTTCATATTTCTAGGGAAAATAACAGTATTACTGACTTCCTATCTAGGAGGGTCTTGTCGTTATCGTGTACGACGGTTTGACCTAACTCCGATCCTTGGATTCAGGCACTTTGTGGCCTTTATACTCAAAAAAAAATTATAAATTATAAACCAAGGAGCTTACCTCCAAATAGGGGTCTATGGATAAGTCTGTCCGAATTAGCCAATCTCTGTGAAACACGCGAATTTGAATGATTTGCAAGAAAAGATTCCAATAAGATAAGGCAATTTTGAGGCCAAACAGGACAGATCTCAGACTCCAATTGAGGCCGATCCCTTGCTTGATTCCAAGTTCTTGAATGCTGTGTCCAAACCTCATGGAAATTAAGACTTTCTTTTCCATTAATATAGTCCCATAAACATCCTCATAGGTCTCTCTTTACCAAAAGAATATGCCACACAAGATGTTAGGAATCCATAAAATTGGGTGATGGAAAGATAAATTATTACATGTGACTGATTGATTACACTAACATTTTCATTATCTATATGAGGTTAGTATCAAAAATAAAAAAAAGGAATCATTCCCCACCAAATTAACAAAAAAAACCTTTAGCCCTATCATGCTATTTCCCACAACAATTGATTACTGATACACCTATGGGTTGATCCCAATCATTTAATTGGTTGCACTTAGGAGATCACTTTCACCCTATTCGGGAAGAGAGAGAGAGGGGGAGCTAGAGCTCATATAGATATTGGTTGATACGGATCGACTGACCGAATCAGAATAGGTATCAATATTTGATCAATATTGGTTAATATTGGCCGACACGTAACTAATAATAGTCGATAATAATCGATACATGACCTAGTTAATATCTGATCTATATTAACTAGTACCCATATCCGATACCGATACTAGTTTTGATACAGTGAAATAAAACTATGAGAGAGAAAAGTTGATCATAAAGAAAGAGCAAACGAAGAACTTTTAGGTAATTCAAAAGGTAGCCCAAACATTGACTAGGGGATGAAATCTGTGGATCCAATATATAATACATGTAACGACAGGAGAAATGGATTGATTAGAGAGTGATGGAAAGTTAGGAACATGAATTCTGACCTTAGGAACCTTTTTGTAATGCAGTTCCTGTAGAACATCTTATCATCCCAATGCAATATTTAGTAGGCATTTCATGGGGACAGTCTCCCAGCTATTACTCAAACATAGCCATGTTTCTGTATTGGATTTTTCAGGCAAACCAAACATGGTTAGGTTTTCTTCATACTCATCTCTACACTCTATTCCATTATTTTATTATATTTTTTCTCTTAATTGACCGTTAATAACTCAGACTTGTGCTGCTGGTTCTCTGGTTGACATGGTTAGAGGATCGAGGTCACCATGGATTGAACACTGTGGACTAGAGGGGCTATGGATGTTAAATAGTGCACTGTGATGTATAGGAGAATATAATCGAAATCAAATTGATTAACTAAATAGTATCGAAATTGTTATCAGAACAGATTATTAATAGGTTTTTCATTAACAGTTTTGCTTGTGGTTTATAGGCGGTTTAATTAGGGAGGTAAACTGATTGAATTCAAATCAGATACCCCATTATTCGAATTTGAATTTGTTTACCAACTATCCTATCTGAATCCGATAGATTTTTAAAAACAAATTCGAATCCAAATTTTAACTGGATATCCTGTTAAAATCCGATTCAAATCCAGAAAATAGAATTAGAATACAAATTGCAAAGAAAATGAGAAAAAACATTAGTTTAAAACAAATGTATCACCTACCATATAAAAAATAAAAAATAAAAAACGTAACCCAAAATGGCTATATAAATATTAAAGTTATATGCGCCTTAACAGTTTAAAACCTAATGTTATATGAGTCTTAACACTAAGTTAAACGGAGCGGATATAATCCTGTTGGTTTGACTGATATCCGAATCCGCATCCGAATTCAACCACTACTATCCGAATCCGATTGTTTGAATTCGGAATCCCCTAAATGGATGTGACTTCGCGAATCCGAATTGGATCCGGTTTTTTGTCTATCCATTTACATCCTTAGGTTTAATGCATCGGTTCCCCTTATCAGTTTCTAAATGATTCGGTTGCGATTAAATAGCGTAGTTATCAATTTCTCCCAATATTTGAAAAATAATTTTACAACATATCATAACAGTTTAACTAAAAACTGATCCATTTATTTTCTGATTCAAATTTAACTTGTATGTCGATTAAATGTCATCTCAAGGATCATTAGCAATCGAAGTCTTATAATTTATATCCAAAGGTTTTTGTCGAGAACTAAAACATCAAAATAGGATTAATGGTTTGAAGACAAAAAGACGAAGAGTATGAAAGATTATATGTGTGTTATGATTTTGGTTTAGACGGAGAGTATGAAAAATTATGTGTGTCATGATTTTGGTTTAGGCTTCTTGTAAAGATTGCTTGTCTATGAGACTGCGACAGATGAAAACGCATAGCTTGAGAACATTTTCAGCTCCACATGGTGTCTTGGAATTTAGACTCTCTCTCTCTCTCTCCAGACCCAAATATTCACACATGCACAAACATTGAGCACAAATGATATAATGGGGTCTAGTCCAGCCAGATAAAAAACAGAACGTGCTGGGTCTCTGGACCCATTTCATCCCACATTATCAAACCTTAGAAAATAAAAATACATTTTTACAATCCTGCTTTCTATATATATATATATATATATATATATATATAGAGAGAGAGAGAGAGAGAGAGAGAGAGAGAGAGAGAGAGAGAGAGAGTTTTGATTATATATCTTGGTTTTTAGGTTTGGATCCATTTACGTATTACTTATCCAGTTACAACAAATTTTTTATTTTGATCTTTTTCACAAACTAATCCTCCTTTAATATGTACCCATGTACCCAGTTATGTTGATCTGTTGAATCCCTCCCCCCCCTCTCCCCGGTCTCGTCTCATATTGAGTTTCCAACCAGTGACACCCTTCCCCATCGGATACCTAATTCCCCATTAAACGACCGCAGTCATGGTTTTAGGTACCTATATCGGTATCGATTTTGACTAATAAAGATATCTTATCAATACGATATCATTTTATTGAATCATTATGCGAATTAATATCTAATCAATACGGGTCGATACATGCCATTACTAATCGATATGTAAACGATACTAGCTGATACAAAAAAGATACACCACATCAACATAAAATTGATACCTAACTAACATTGATCGATACTTATATCCGATGCTAGCCAATACCAATAAGATAGATCCAAATCCTCTCATTGCCCTTCATGCTGTCATTTACTGTGCGCATATATCATTATATCAGTATAGTAAACAACAATCATTAGATTTTTTCATACCAACATGGAAGACAGGAGAGAATTTCTATCTCAATAAGATATTCCTTCAAGACATAAAATTTTTTTGAGGTAATTATGTGTGGATAGGTGCTTAGATTATGTATAGGCAGCCATCACTTCAGGCCTTCAATGCTCTTGGGAATATTTTTATATAAAAGAAAATATCATATGATGATGATGATTATTGGATGGGAGGATATTCAGGAGGTGAGAACATGCATCAACGTAGATGAGAATCAAAATCCACTTTTTTCCATTTTTTTAATTTGATTTTTTTTTATGAAATCTTAACGGTTACGGTTAAACCGTTTCCTACCTAGCTAGATAGGCCCCAAAAATTCTTGAATTTAGAGAAGTAGCTAGCTCTCATCTTGTTCTCTCGCTTTCCACACTTCCTTTTAATTTTGTCTTTTTTATTTCTTATTTTATTCTTCAAACTAAGATGTGGGTCAAAAGATAAAAGTTACCCTCCTATGGGCTACCCTACAGCTATCCCCCAAAAAAGGGTAGACATTAAAGGAGCCCTCACAAACACTATATACAGTTATACACTATAGCTACGGATTTATGAGTTAAAAGATCAGTAACATACAGACATTATGAATGTTGTGCAGCTAGAATCTGCAACACAATCCTTTGAGGTGGGATTATGTCGGGTTTTGGTCTTTGTGATTATTCTAATACTTAAGTCAGGACTCCGAACAGCAAATAAGTAGGGCATATGAATATTTGAGAAAGTTCGATCCATGGTAAGGGAAAGAGGTGCACATTAAATATACGTAGTGAACTTGTACATTCAAAATCTATTTATAGTAGTCGGTGAAGTAGTCTATATCGGATTTACCATTGACTTAAGCAAGAGGTAGCCGAGGCATCCTCAGCACACTATTAGAGGAAAAGCCTAGTTTTTCCCCCACTGATTTTGACAGTATTGCGCAAGAATAAGTCGACGTTTCACGCTTCTATTGGTCATTGTTTTGCAAACTTGTCACGCTCGCATTGGTCAATACTATTTGTACCCAACAATGAATTTATGTTTTTTTTTTTTTTTTTGAAGAGAGAGCTTCAAGGTATAGTCGAAAGATCTTACTTCTAGCCTCCAACCGTAGATATTGCCATATCATCCCACGAGATTGAGTTGTAAACATTAGCATTAAACTATATTTAACTTTCTTTCCCTATTTAAATTTCTTATTTTATAGAATATGTCCACTCCCAAAAACAGGGAACTCCCCCCTCCTGCATCCTTACGTTGCCAACCGTTGATTTGTGTTTGTTAAATTAATCTGGTTTAAAGATAGTAAGCAAGATTAGAGTTTGAAGAACCAGAAAAATCAATGACTGTCACCTATTCAAGAACGAATTGATACATTGCTTTGGTCAAGAAGTTTTGCCATTGTAGGGTCATTGTGTTAAAGAGGAATGAGAAACTGAACATGACAAATTATAATAGAAAAATTAGAGAGAAAAAGAAGGAAGACTTTATATCTTCTGAGTTCGGATCACGTGCATGTACATGTGCTTTTTATGGGATACTATCACCATTGATGTGGTGTGGAACTCACCTCTAGAATGTGAGGTCTATTGGATATAGACAGTGATAAGATCCCAAGAAAAATACAAGTACATGAAAATAAACTATCAATGAATCACCAAACACATCCAATTCCACCTACAGTCATCTTGTCATGGAGAAAGTGTTTTATAACAGACTCAAAAAACAATATTTGTATTCATTTTGTTAAGGGGATTTCACAATTTGCAAGATGGAAAGGGGAATCTCAGCAATAGCTTGCAAGTTCACACTTTATATTGAATAACCTTCTCTTTTTTCTTTTCTTTTTTCCGAGTGACATGGATTTGAGAACAAAAAAAGGGGAATCTATCTACTCTTATAAAAAGGTTTTTTTTTTCCTTGGTAAGGTGAGGATAGGGAATGGAATTTCCTAATTTTAGGGAGTGGAATCTCTAACTCTCTTATATATAATAAGGAATTTAAATAATTTCTAACTTTCTTAACTTTAGAAATTCAAATAAGAAAGGAAACTTCACTACAGTTTAAGGTTAGCATTCGTAGTATAATGACATGACAATATCTATAATTAAGGGCTAAAATTAAGATCTTTCCATTTTAAGCATTTGTATTTGCGATGATATGGCAATATCTTTGTTGTGAGGATCCCTTGTAGTGAGCTGTAGTGAGGATCTCATCCTCTCAAAGTGGATTAACATATATTTCAATGCACTTTGATTGCCTTGGGATATATGCCGGTCCACTTTGAGTGGATAGGATCCTCACTACACCGCTAACCTCACTAGAGAGGATCTTTCCCCCCGCCCTGCCCCGCCCCGCCCCTCCCAACCTTTTTTTAAATTTTTTAGTAAACCAAAGAAACATAAACCAAAAACTTTGGATTAATTTTTCATTACTAAACCAACATCCATATAGTTGTATGGTTTTCTACTTTTAAGCACAAGGATGTTGTCATTCTGTATATATGTGTACATTTTGACACTACAAAAAAAAAATGTTAATTAGCTACACTATTCTTAAATATTAGCGGCGTTTATTATAAATGCCGTCAAAAATCACTAGTAGTGGTTTTTGACCCATTTGTAGCGATAAAACCATTCACTGGAGGATTTATACCGTCACTAACTTTCCTTCCAACTGCGGCAGCACATTTACTGCCGAAGCAAGATAAAAAAAAATATCTATTAAAAACTAAATTCATTCACGTGATTTTTTTTCATCCATTACTTTAGGATTAGGCGGTCAAATAACCGCCGCTAAATTGTCCACCAAATCAACGAAACCACAGATATGAGCACATTCTGTCGAATATGTACTGGCGGCGGTAGATATTATCACCGCTAAAACTCCCTAACCTAAGGAATATTGACCTTCTATATGCAGTGGGACCCACCTTCTAGAGGTAAGTCCCACACCACATCGACGATGATAGGATCCCATGCAGGTGACCTGAACTCATTTTATTTTATTCATCTTATTTCCTTTTTCTCCTTCTCCCGCCTTATTTCTTGCCTTACCCTGCCATTGCTCTTTCCTCGCAAGCCTACGAATTTGTAAAGTGTAAAAACCCAAAACTCTCTCTCTCTCTCTCTCTCTCTCTCTCTCTCTACCTGCAACGATAATCTCTGTGTTGATGTTGTAATCTTCTCCTACCTGCAAGCATTTTTCGTTGATATATTTCTCTATGTTGTTCTGAGTTCTCTGTGATATTCTCTTATTTTATCTCTTCCTAATGGATATTGCTAACAAGGTCGTTGGATTGTGCAGGTAGAGCTTCCCCAGAGTTGCTGGAAGGAGTTTAGGGTTTGATTATCACCTCGAGCGAGGTTAGTTGCGGAAATCCCCATCTCTCTCTCTCTCTCTCTCTCTCTCTCTCTCTCTCTCTCTGGAATTAGGGTTTGATTGAATTTCTCTCAACTCTCATTTTTTTTCTTATTAAATGATTTTATGTTCCTATTCTTCATTCTTTGTGTAACGAGGTCTGAAGATCAAATCCCACATTCACTCTTGACCATATTGTGTAGAGAGGACATGATATAGATTAATCACATGTCAAATTTTAGAGTATAACTCAATCAAATACCCTTTCATATTAAAATGTATTCTCATGTATGTCCATGCATGCTTACTGGTACTCTAACCACTATATGATCTCTCTTAAATTTCTATATTTTGTTTTATTACTTGAAAACTTTGTTTGGACTTTAACTTGACATGTGAACAGAAAACCTTGGGGTCTACCTGCCATATGCGAATATAAGCAAACTAAGAATTTGTTTCTAACCCGCTAGTTTAGGAATACTACACCTAATAAATATATCTACAAAATAGATAAATATCGTGTGATATTTTGCTATAGTTCTTATAAAATAAAAATGTCATACTGTATTTAGGGAAATTGAAGTACACATTGACGGTGTATACTTCTGTCTCTATCTCTCTCTTCCTAGAAATCCAGGTCTCCTTTCTTCCTCCTCCAAGTGTTCGGCTATCGATCCTTCTTGTACTCTGGCCTGTTTTCCCTGTTAGCATATAAGATTCCAATATACCCCCTGTAAGGTATAAATCCATCTTCCTTTTATATATAACATAATAAAAGTACTCAGAGGGACATTTGAAAACCCTTAAAATCGGGTACACAGTAGGTGTTTTGAAGCTTAGGTTCCATTTGTTTTGATGTAAAATTTTACATGTCAAAAATTGTTTCCAATGTTTGTTTTCAAAAGATAAAATATAGTGAATTCTAAGGAGGGAAAAAGAAGTTCATCTTTCTTTTACCTTCTAGAAAGTAGAAACAAACATCGAAAATTTTTTAACATATAAAATACTACACGTAAAACAAACAAAGCTTTTGTTACATGTGATAGTTCATTTAACTCAACTAAAACTGCTTAGTTTAACCGAATGTAATATTATTCAAAATCAACAACTTCTGTTTATTTCAACCAAAACATTTGTGGTACATTGAAACAACCATACCAACAGATTTCAGTGAAACAAGTGTTTCGTGTTCAGCTACCAAAACAAAAACAAAACAAAATAAGGACCTTTAAGCCTAATTTTCATATAGTCGGCTTTTTTTTTTCCCCTGATAGATAGATCATGAGGAGAAAAGAATTGAATTCATGACTTCTTAATTACGAGGTATTGATCCTCACCAACTGAACTAACCCTTAGGGTTTTCTACAAATCTTCTTACTCGCATGCTAGGTTTCATAAACTTTTTAAATATAATTGATTACAAGTGATAGCTGAAAAGTGAAATCAGTCTACTTGGGAGTGATTTCTTGGAGTCAAAACATGTTTAACATAACGTAAGAAATGATTTTGAGATAAACTAGAAACAAATTTGCGTTTTGAATGGTATATTATCAGAAATCATTTCTAAAACTTTTGTTTTAATATTCAATAATTAAAGAACATACATTATTACATATAATGATATGCATTACATTAAAAGTCCTATTGCATTAACAATAATAAAATCCAATAATTATAGAACCATCATCATTATATATAAGTTTGTTCTTTCCAATATATTAAACTGTAATAACTTCTTGCATGCTATGTAAATAACAATGCATGTCATCTACCTATCAAAAAAAAAAAAAAAAAAAAAACAATGCATGTCATAATGAAAGTCATATGACCATAACAATTATGCAATTGAAATTAACATAAAGTAGAATGCGTTCCCAAGTAAGGAAACCACAATGTAGAGCTGTCTACCGTAATACTTTTTTGTAGCGCCATTCCCAAAATCATCCGACCTCGTCCACATGAACATATGGGAGGTTGTGGACATTCAGTCATTTTTTTGCGAGTTGTAATTATTGATGTTGAAAACTGATCTAGCTGACTTGTACGCCACACTGACAGATTTATCCACAATGTAACCAAGTTGTTGGTGTTTAATCAGAGTTGACCACAATATAGTCGAGTTGCATCTGGCTATAGACGAATTACAAGAAAGATCTTGGAATTATAGAAGTAAACACAAAGGGGTGGATTGGGTAGTCTGGTGGCCACTCTGATACTTAAGTCAGTCCTCAAATCACACGGTATGAAGTATTATACAGAAAATACTTCTTTTGAGAATGGGATAAAGTTTGAATATCAAGAATGGATTAGAGAATAGAAAGTTATCTGTTCTATACCTTTTAATTCTTACTTATTTATAGACGTATGTGCAATTGGCTGGAGTGGTCCGATATACCCTAGTAGTGGGGACAGATGTTAAACTGTCCAAATGACGGTTAGCCATTGGATGAGGATCTGACCAGGAGAGTGGTTATTGATGTAATGGTCAACCAGAATCGGCAAGTAAGCGCCGATTAGAGAGTGGTTTCCTACCAAAATGGAAAACCACCTACTTGAGTATGAATCCGACATGTGTTGCAATAGGATGCCCAGACTCTGGGACAGGTGTCGTTGTACTCTTGGTAAACGAGATATAGTATTAACAGTAATGAATAATAAAATTAAGTATAGATTAAGGGGGAATTGAAGGAAAAACATAACAGTAGTTCATTTAGTCCAAAATCTGAAAACCACATATTATCATTGTGGATGCAGACATTGGTCCCTAAAATCTGAATTCTCAACAGTACACCAATGGCTCATACTGATGACCACAATGAGTCATTGCACAAAAGCATCTTAACAAATTTCAAAAACGATGAAGACCCCCCTCTTCTTCTTCTAGCAACTTCTGTTTCTATTCCCTTTTGGAATAGGACAGCTATTCAAGATGTAAAAGGTCAATCTACATTATCATAAGAGCTTTCAAAAGTACATCAATCCTCACTTGCTTTCTTTTGGATTAGGATTCGAATCTTCAAGATAATTGTAGTAATGGTTAGGATCATGCCAAACACGATCAATCAACGAAGGACATGTGGAGCCACACTGATTGATTATGCTAGTGGACTTGTGTCCCCATCCTAATTCGTCAAATCGAGCACGATTCGATGTCCTCAAGTAGTTACGTACGGGCAAAAATTGAGCACGTTCAAATAAGAGAAGGCTAACCCACGTTTTGATGGTTAGCTCCACGTGTCAGCCCCTCGGAGGAAGTTGAGACAAACAAAATCATGTCTATAAGGAGTCTAAGGGCGGTTATCACTAAACCGACCCTTGGATCTACATCGGACGACTATGAAGCTCGCCTATACAATCACAACCCTCCAATCTCGGAAAGGGAATGGGCATAGACTCTCAGTCCACTACAACAGCTCCTCAAGGATCTCGGAAAAAGTCTCAGGATCCGTGCAACTGCGAGGAAACATCTTATAATCCATAGCCACTCCATGCTCAATAAATACCCCTACTACAAAGGTAAATGCACCTAACTTTTGCATACCTAAAGTTATGCTGTTGAATTCACTATCAAGCCTCCTCTGTACTTTGAATTCGGTCAGCTTTACCCGAGATCATCTGCTTATTGCCCTTGAGCTAACTTAGGCATCGGAGTGGCCCCGGATTATCCTACCCTCCCAACTCTATTGTCTTTCTTCTTTCTGTGACAGGTGTCGGAATCAAGAGTTTGACCAATTTCAGACAATAACAATACCAACAATCATCAAGTTCTTCTATATGCAGTAGAAACAGCAATACCAAATTAAGTCACTGATACAACACATTTGAACACAGAAACCTGTAAGGGAGAATCGATAGTTGTATCTCCTTGGTCATTAATATGTTTGCTGGTCTCTAGGGAGAATTGATGATTGCATCTTTGATGCACTGCCTAGTAGTGTCCCATAATGATGCAAAAAATCTCATCAGTTTACAGTGTCACATTAGCCAACAGGTTGAATCTCCGACACCCATTATCACCAGTCGCAGTTGGAGGGCTGTAGCCAAACTAAATGGTTCAGACACTGATGATTGTTCCTGTTCTGTAACCATTTTGATACTATTATGCTCTCTCTTTACAACAATAGCCCACATGTAATATAGTGCTTTAAGACCAGGAAGAGCAGGAAATAATATAACTGAAACCAGATCAACCTCTCAGACTAGTAATCCTAGCAACGTCAAATTACGATGCACCCAATGTATGAGGTTCTCACTACCGCAGGGTCAGGACTCAGGAGTGGCTCATCTTCACAGCTTTACCTCCGTCTCACAGAGTTTGTTTCTAGTTTTTTACCTAAGACCACCCAATTATAATGGATACACCAAGGCCCATCCTCTAGCAACATCGAACTACACACCACTGAAATTTAAAATGACCCAGAATCAAAGCCTACAATAGTTCAAGTGAATGGTTTCAACCTCCAAAATGAACCAATGACTTTTCTACCAGACCAATTGATGGACTTAATTTGAATCTCTTGGTTAAGATGGTTCTATTAGAGGACGAACCTTAGCGTGACAGTAAGTTTTCATGTTGCAACCTATTGGTCACGATTTCAAAACACAAAACAGTCTCCGCTGTGCGAGGGTAAAACTTTGCATTTTGCCCCGACCCAGACTCTACAGTAGCAAAAACCTCATACATTAAAGACCGCCATTTTTAGTCAAGATATCTTGTTCTGGATGACATACATTCAACAGCTTACAACTCCAATACAAGAGTGCCCTAGGGCATCACAAATCAAATTAGAGGGGGCAGGGAAATAAAATTATTCAAACTTTATTTCAGATAACAAACTGGTAACTCAACATAGCACTGATTCCGTGCATTCAAATACAGTATTCAGTCCAAAACCAAAAACAAAATTTTCTACACAAGGACTGCCAAACACAGCCTAAATGGGAACAAAATTGTGGCCCACTAATGTACAGTAAAATTGGAAGAAACCATCCCTATCCATCTGCATGCCTGAACATCAAATCTTCCAATGGTATCTAAATTTAACACAAAATTCCATTAAAAATGGGTTTAAAATTTGTGCCCAGTCAAATAGATCCAAATCAAACCAGTCCCTCGTTCACATTCCAAACTTCAAACCAATATGGTGAATAATTTAAATTTAAAGCCGAAAGCTGAAACTTGACGGATGACCTATTTAAACCATCCCCTTGAAATCCAGCACTGCAGAATTACCTTGTCAACTCTTACACATGGAAAACTAGGAGTGCCTACCATGATGATACATTACCTGCATGGGATCCAGCTGATCCGGAGGCCTAAAACCATGATCCTGACCAATTCAAGCTACATTTTGAAGATTTCTACATTGTTCAAAGGTCTACATTGTTCATAGGTTTTGTATTAGAGCGAGGACAAAGATTACATCATACACAGATCAAGACGTACTAGGGCATAAGAATGAGAAATGAAAAAAGCAATAGAGTGCCTCCCAGTATCACATCATATAGCAAGACCAGTCTGATGATTACGATTAAGGGCACATCCCCCTACCTAGACAACTGCTTTCTTAATTCTATTGCACAGACTGTCGACCTACAAAAGCCTCCTCTGTGTTTAATTATCATGGCGAAGCCGGAATTTGGTCAGTACCTGACACACAGGACGCAGCATCCTCCTTTGATATTGCAACATAATTAACTGGAGCCACGGGCCTGTGAGTTTCTCTCTTCCCATCTTTGGTAGTGGATCTGACACCATTTTGATTGCCATTCAAAGATAGTCGTCGACTGGGAGTACCATTTGCACCTCCATTGGCTCTTGGAACTACCTTCTTTGTACCAAGTGGTCTGCCAGGGCTTGGGCTTGGCCTTGAACCAAACACAGCTTCTTGTTCTGTGTTTATTTGCTCATGGAACTTTTTCTGGTCCTGTACATAGGGTCCACCATTACCAACCAAATCAATAGCCAAATGCATGAACAGGGGTAACGGGGTTACTCACTACATTGAGCAGCTCAGGCATATCCATTTGGGCCATGAAGAGGTTGGATTTCCCTCATCATCATATACAGCAAAAAGAAAAAGCAGAGTGAATTTCATCCTACTTACCCTCATTCTACGCTTCTCTTCTTCCCTGTCATTCCTGAGCATGGCATATTCATCCAGCATGGCAAGGAGAGGCACACCATCATAAGCAAACGACATACCACGATCCTCCTCCCATGCCCGAATCTTTGCCACCAAGGTGTCAACCAGAGCTAAAAGGGAAAGGAAAAATAAATAATCTTGAGGGTAGAATCCAGTCAAACATTAGAACAACTTTATGATGCCTTAGAGATGCAGTCAGATAAATGAAAACGAAGAAGATGTCAATGCACCCCTCAACCCATCTCCCAACCAATTGCCAAACATTCAAAAACTTGAGGCAACGCATGAATAAAATCAAAGATACACTGAGAAGATACCTGGAATTTTATTAACCAGAACGCGAGCTTTTTCCGCGCGCTTGAGATTTAGGTGTGCCCCTCTGCTTGAATTATACCTGTTTTCATCCTGTTACAGTAGGCGCATATTAAAGAACTAAAGTTCCACATAAAATGAAACTACACACATCAATAACTTGATGGTTTTCACACACATACACCCAGGGGAGGGGGGAGAGGGAACTTGATTTGCTTTATACATTATCTCCATTTCTCCAATAAGACCATCTCTCTGCTGAACAATAGCTTCATGAGCATGAATGACTGTTAGTAAAAATCTCGGCATGAAACCCATGCATGGATTGAAACAGAGATTTATACAGATGGCTCTGAGTCATGAAAGTTATATCACATTCACAGGTCCTGGAACAACAGATGGCAATGTTAGTTCGGACTTGTCATCAGATTAGTTGAATCCATTGGCAGCCCAATCTCACGGCATGACGTGATTCAAAGGTAGTAAGTATTAAAGGCCAGACGCCAGCTGATTCCACCACCCAACAATTGTATTACCCAGGACTAAAAAAAATTGAATCACTTGATTGAGAGAATGTTGATCATCTTGGCCTCTTGGGTATAAGAAAGCCCCACAAGGCAGATTTCCAGCCAAAGAAATTTCTGGGTGATCAAACAGCATCACTCAACACAGCCAAACTTGGTTCATGTTACAGAAGAACTTGGTTCCAGCTCTAGGTAGCAGGACTAAAAGAGTGAACCCCTTTGTTAAGTTCAGCTAAAAGCAGAACAATACGTGCAATGGGGCCAAACATTTCAACAAATGACAACTCCCATCAGAATAGAAGTCGCTCAGGTAAGCTTGATGTGTTGGATTTAGTCTGTCCATCAAACCCACTTTAGTAATTAAATATTCATTAATTTGCATGATTTCGTTGAATTTTTTGTTGTGTTTAGGTTTATATCCGAAATCGTTCACTAGGGACAGCTCTAGGCATTCTGTTCATATGGTTGATACAGTGTGTTCTCAAGAATGAAGACAAGTGTGATACATTTTATGTATGTTGGACTGACTCAAATGAGAATACTTAAATGGATTACTGTCTGTTGACCAAGGAACAAGATTCATATTAATAATAAGGAATTGATCCCCAAGCCTGCGAGGTCCTAATCATTGTTGTTGGGTATCATTGCTTTTGGTGTACTCGCGGTTCATAATATTTACCTGTGATCAAAAGAGACGCTCAACAAGAAATCCACTACCCGTAATAGGGTGAATATCAAGATAGAGATCATTTGAACATGATTGGAAAAAATTCCAAACTCAGTAGCAAGCTTTGTAGATAGTTGGCAAAAGGATTTAAAAAATTATTCTCTATTAATAATAAATTTCAAAAGGTGTTATAAATTGTCTTATGCCCAATCGGTGATTTAGATTCTCCGCATGATGTTCCGATGGACTAGGACAGTGAAGTAACTATTTCCATGCACGTAGGCCTATTATGCGATATTGTAAAGTGAAGGGTGAAATCATAATAAAACCATTTACTTAGGGGCTTAAATGCTATACCTACTTTTAGGTATCCTTAGGCGTAAGTATCTTTATTTGAGAAATAGAGATGGATACACATGAGGAAACCAAGGTGGATTACTCAATGGATCACTCCCTCTTACCTGGTTAAACATAATAGGGGATTTAGAAAGTTTTGGCAGCTGTAACAGAAGGGAAATACCTGTCCATGTCAGGTTTTCTCTGTGCTCCTTCCCTGAGCAGAGAGTGCTCTCCAGACACTCTCCCGCAATTTTGAGAGAGCCCAATCTCTCTCTTGTGATTTGGGTTTTCTCTCTACATTGCACGAAAAATTTCTTCTCTGCGTAGACAGAGTTCTCTGTTACTTCTTGAGCAAGAATTGCTGCTGCTATTCACTTTCTTCTCCCTGTGGATTGCTTATTTGTCTAAGAGCTGATTTCCCTAGGAGAATCTGCATCTGTGGATTATCAAGTAACCCTAGTCCCTTCCAATGTGACTAATTCAACACACTATTGCTACATGAGGAAAGATCAATGAATATAAAATTTTGAAGTACTAAGCAAAACTTTGAAACCCAAGAAGCCAGAAAATCTGCACAGAATCTTGTTGCAGACATGCTTTTCTGGCACAGCTCCTAAAACCTACATGGCATACTGAGAGAGCATAAGATTATAGGATGAAGAAAAGAGTATAATTACCCGACTGTAGTCTTCAAGCCAACTCTCTTCTTCACAGGCTGACATCCATTTTTCAACTTTGTCCAATATTTCTTTTCTGCTGAGAGCCTCCTCTTTTGCTTTTACATTCTGATTATCCATGTCAGCCAACAATTCCGAGGGCTCAATATTCCCGGAATCAATCAAGGCCATGATTTTTTCTTGAGCAGCCTCCGAATCTATTTCTATGTGAGCTCTGGCATATATCTCTTCAAGCTCAGCTTGTTTTTTGAGAGCTATCTCCTTCATCCTGCTGGCTTTTAGCAGATCTAGCCTTTCAACTTCCACTTCAGCCTTCACATTGGGAAAGATATAAAAGAAAGAGGTTACACTACCTTAATCTACACAAGATAGTCCTCAGCAGAAAAGGAAAGGAGTTAACATTCTAACCTGCTCAATTAAGTCAAGGGCAAGGGCCCCAGGGACAGTGACCTCATCTACCGTAGCTGAGATGTTACAGGTAACATGATCAAAAAAACTCCGCTCCTCCGCTGGAGTATCCATCAGGTTCCATAGATCAATTAGCTGTGCTGCCAACTCTTGAAGCTGAAAAGTGGATATAGTTAGCACAGAATCATTGGATCTGAAAACATGCATCCACATAAATAGCTCATCAGATAACAAGGTGCAAGATCCTGGCAAATTCGTTGCATTTAAGAGAGCGAGGAAAAGCTGTAGGTCTCAATAATTTCAGAGTGCATAAAAAGTAAACCCATGTATATAATGCATGTAAAGTTTTTTCTTTACAATTTATTCAAATATCTTAAACAGAAAGGTAGCCATATTATTTCCACACTACATGACTCCCTGTTACTCGCATTTTATATTTGCATACATATGTAGATACATCCATATACTGATTTTGTACCACTGTATCCATGCCTACCGGAAACGAAATAATACACAAAATTGAACAGCACACAATGTTTTCCTTATATGTCATAATGATAGGCGCAAACAGACACACACCAAGTGGAGAGTAGGAAAGAGAGAAACCGAATCTCTCCTTCATCAAGGGTGGGAGAAATCATAGATGAATAAAGTGGCTATGTAAATGTATTTCTTGAATAAGATGTATCAACATGGAACAGTGAAAAATTCACCATTCAAACCACAGAGTTCAGTTCAGGCATAATATAGCTCCAACTAGCTATTAGCCTATTAATTAAACAAAATGCCTTGACCTGGATTACATTCAGTATTGTGTACCCATGTTCCTATCGTATATTGGCTAATGGTATGCAATTTCCCGAGGTGAAAGATATGACAGGCAGATTACACCTCATAGACAGCGTTCACACCACGCGAAGGCTCTCCCTAAACACGTACCAAACCAAGAAAGAAGCGCTCCACTCCGAAAGAGAAGGAACGGAAAGAGTAGGTGGCATCTCTCGTCGCCTTCATGGATTTTTGCATATGAATGACCGAAAAAAGAGCCAAAAAACTATGTTTGTTTCGGGATCGGAAAGGATGGCCGATCAGGATCAAAGATGACCGCCTACTACTACTACTACTGACCCATCTTTCAGAAAAGACAAGACACAAGGAACACAAGGAGGGTGACACAAAAAGAAAATCACTTAAATGTGCCTTTATTCTACTACAGTACTACCTACAAAACGAACTCTAGAATTAGACATTTTAATTTCCCCCCTTTTCTTTAAACTCCCATCCACTTTGTGTCAAAACAAGCAGAGCTTAACCTAAATATTTTTTTTCAAAATTATGCATGCATGCCCATATTTATTTAAGTAAATGTGTTTATATTTACTAGTGGTGCTTGCAAGCTGCTAGTCCCAGCCTAGATATGGGAGGGTGGATATGTTGGATTTGCAGCCAGAACTCAGAACCTTTAGCTAAAGCTCTTAGCACTTAAACATCATGGGAAATCTCAGTAGCCAGGTTTTCTATGAATACTTTGTTTGACAGCATCACAGGAGCATATGCGTAGGTAAGAAGGCTCTCCAAAGAAGAATCTAGTCTTGTTCAGGAAGCTAAAGTGTAAAGAAGTTATAATTAAAATAATAAAAGAATTACCTTTTGCAGTCTCTGTTTCTTGTCTTCTTTTAGTGTTAGTACAGTCTTAGCCAGCCTGGATAGAGTGTCATTGCTAATGCTCTTGGATTGCACACCAACAGAATCGTTTAAGCTCGGATGAACTTCAGTAATTGTACCGAAGAAATCCATCCCTAGGACAGCACAAAGATCATGTACAGTGCTTACGAAATCAAGAACCTTGTGTAGCCTATCACTCTGCAAGGCAACAGGTCATTTTCAAGTTCCAGAAATCAGCTACTAACCACTTTGAACTAATGAATCATTAAAGGAGGAAAAACAGCAACCTTTTCTTTCTGAAGTTCTTGGAGTTCAGCATGAAATTCATCTAACTTCTTCAAGGTCAGGTCAGATTCATCAACTGCAGGAGTCCCTCCCTGCTCACTAAGTTTTAAATTTCCAGCAATCTCTGCACATATCTTCTGAATCTGTGACTGTACATCCGAGAATTCCATTATTCTCTCCTCTTTCTGCTTCCATAGTTCTTCCAATACCGGGGCTATGCCAGCAAGTTGTTCTTTAATTGTACCCGTTGCCTTCTCAGGCTATAAAATAACAATAGGCAGAGGCATCAATTAATCAAAGTTCCCAACCCACATGATAAAACGTATCTCGGTAAACTCAGGCATGTAAGTCCATTAGAATATTTTTTTTAAAATTCCATCCTTGAAGTAGTTCAGCATCATACCAACTGACGTGTACTCACCACTCCAACAATATTTTTCTCTCCCATAGCTGAGAGAAGTCTGGAGAGTTCAGATTTGGCATCAGCCAATGCCTGGAGAAGATGTGCCCTTGACTTCACAGCCTGGTCAACTTTCCTTTTGTAAACATCTAAGCATTCCTGCTCTAACTGAAGTAGCATCTTATCACGCTCCTCATCGCTCTCCCCAACCTCATTCCATATTTGCTGCAATGCAAACCCAGTATTTATTTGTCATTTCCTCTGTTTCTCAAAAAACATGCTACAGGCCCAAAGAAAAATGTGTGTAAACTGTAAAGAATAACCATTTGAAAGAAAAAATTGCAAGGTACAAAAGTTTAAAATGGATTGCCTGCAACTGCTGCAGCAGAGAACCGCAAGTTGTTTCTCTAAGAACTGGATTCTGAGAATCTGTTACTGCCATTATAAATATCGTAGAAAGTACAACCTCGCCTGCAATACACGCAGAAGTTAGAAGAGACTCTGAAGGTAGACTCACAATAAACAGTACAAGCAAGTGGCAGCTCTACATACTTTATAAACCCAGGCAAATGTAGCCTTCAGTAGATTAAAAAAAAAAGTACTTACAACCCTCATTGTCTCAAATCTGAAAAAAACCACCGATGAATCAAGAAGATCACGATATCATGCATAATTAAAGCAATCATTGCCCACCCTAGTTCGAGGATCTACGTGTTCAGGGCTATCTTCCAAGTTATCCACTCATAAAGCCTCATAAAACATTGTGAAAGACGTCAAAATTAAAAGGAATTAGGAAACATTACAAAGAGTGGTGATGATGAGAAGATGGAATTTCCAACAGAACTACAGCATATCCATCAAGTGAAATCCTTACATCAACTCAATAGAAATCAAACTTCTCAAACTGTAGTATCAAGAAATAAAATCCACCGGCTTTCCCTTTTAACACAGGTTGAAGACATTGAGAGTTGTTAAAAGGTACACATCACTATTTAATCTTGCTGCAACTTCTTGGGACAGCTGAAGAAAGATTTTCAAAAGACAAAGGAAAAGAAAAAAGGCTTGTCAAATCAAGATCTTGAACATCAAAAGATACTTGCTGGAGAAAAAAGAAAACGCATTAATCATCCAACTGAAAACTACTAAAAAACAACAAAATATTTAGGACTCCGAAATTAATCAAAAGCAAAAATAAGCGCCAGAAAATAATCACTAGCACAGAAACAGTCTACAAGTTCAGCTCCCGATTATAGAAAAATAAAAAGATCAACAACATTCAAGCATTAAAGAAGCACATAAACAGTTAAACACTCAATGAAACAACTCATCAATCCAATTCTAGTCCATAAAACCCTACCACATTCAACATAATCAACACCAAAGAAACTCGTAAAAATCAGATCTTTACCACTCGATGATCAAAGACATTTCGATCAGGGAGAAGAAAGACACATCATCCAACAGGTATTCAGCTGATTAAGAAAGTAACAATTCCCAACAACCACACAAAAGCTGAAGAAGGATCGGAAAAATGCAGAAATGAGACTTACCAAGAACGTGTTTGGAGCTTGGATTTGAGGCTCAGCTTTCAGATCTAAGCGATTTCCTCTCAATGTGAGCGTTCGGAGACCAGAAACGGCAGAGTTGAAGCGATTCAAGGACAAAGGACAGAGCCCAGACAGTTAAGAGCCACTACTACTACTGATGAGACAGTGGGGAGTAGAAGAAAGATACAAACAGAGCTGTGGCTGGTGGGACCCCATTAATACCTCAAATTATTTTCTTATTTGACTATCCCAAAAATTCTCTGATTTCATTTTACTTATTTGCCCCTGAACGAACTTTGACTCCACTCAGTACAGTTGTTACCGGTTACTTGATGAACTAGTCACCACGCCCTTTCCCTTCTTCCTTACCGGAAGTGGTGATAAATTTGATGCAATAAATCTGGTTTTCGAAAAGATGACAGGTGTCTAGCCTTTAAAGCCTAATGGTTTTGGTCCGGGTTAAATCAGGTGCAGATTTGTAGGACTGAAACATATTCATTAAGAGTTTCGGGTTGATGAGCTGCACGATGCATATTAACTAAGGGACCATCCAGTATCGATTTGTTATTGAGCTATCTTCGGGCAGGCTCGATTTCAAGTCAATTTACTAGTCCGATAAAGGATGTCATCTTACTTTGGTGTCGATGGGGTGGACCATCATATATCCAAATCCCTGACACTCAGTTTAATTTGGGTCAGGATGAAATTCAGTTTGGGTTTGATTTGTCCACTTTAACGGTTTGGTTTTGGATTAGCTTAGAACGAAACTGATAAATATTATAATAAACTAATCCGAAACATGTCCACTATCAGTTTGATCTAGGTCAGTTTTAGATTAATTCAGATTGACTTGATCTAGGGTACCGGTTCGGCCCCAAAATTGACACCCCTAGTTGTACTCAACATAAATAGAAATTGAAAAGATTATTAATGGATTTTAATTCTCAAATCAAAATTGATTAGTAATTAATTTGGTTTTTTTGATTCTTAATTGGTTTCCCCCTCAATACCTTTTATTGTTCGTGTTCCATTTACATATACAGAGAGAGAGAGGAATCAATGCTATGAAATCTACAAATTCTAATTGAAAGAGTAGAAAACCCATCAAATCTGACAGAAATAAATGGACGACGAGCGATGAAAAAGAACGAGAGAAACAAAGAATAAAAAATATTATAGCATTCAATCAATATAATGGTTTATTCAATTTATGGTTTTGCAATCAACGATTTCTCGTTTATATCCAAAACCAAATCAATTATTAGGCTTTAAAACTAAAATTAATTAATTACCTATGGTTTGATTCGGATTCAATTTTTTATCAGTTTCGATTTAATTTATCGACTCTTTTTTTTTTTTTTTTTTGGGTAAGATTAATTTATCGACTCTTACTCTCACCTTTCCCTTATCCTTATCCTTACTAATAAGCCATATTTTTTTATTTTATTTTATTTTAATGCAATTTATCCTTTCCTTGGGTTCTAGGGATCCACTACCCCCTTTCCTTCTGTCATCCCGGACAAAAACACATGGAACCCATTTTTTTTTATTTTTTATAGACACCTAGAAACTGTTGAGGAGCTCATAAAAGGACAGTTGTTCTTTTTGAATGCTCCAGCGTCGCCACGTTACAATAAAGATCTATAAATTATAGTACTTAACCAATCATCTTAGATTTTTTTTTTTTTTTTTTTTTTTTTGGTAAAAAGGTGAAAATTATCTTTGGACTCTTAGATACCTTGCTTGTAAACAAATCTTATCATTTTTTTGGTAAAACAAATCTTATCATGATTTATCATTTTTTTTTTTGAGGTTCGGATTCTCTCCTGTTCTGGACTCTAACTGTGATCCAATTATTAGAATTCAAGTATTAAAATTCACTTGATGAACCTTAATGCACCCGTATATGTATTAATTGAAGCCTAATAATTAGATCACGACTAATGAGACTGGACAACAGAAGATGATTTTTTTTTAATTTTTTTCAATTCTTGAATGCAATTTTATTATTACTATTATTGAATCTGATACATTGTAATACTTTTTCTACTTTTCAGTATGAAATGAAAGCTTCGGTGACCATAAAAATTGGTAGGTTGAACCCCTAAATTTGTGGACTCTCTCATTTTTTTCCCCACGGTTTCTTTGAACCTATGGTTTCTTTCATTGATTGAATTATCAACTAAAATCGATCAAAAATAGTTATCTCCTAATTTAGGGGAATCTATGAGGCTATATCAATTAAGACATAGCAATTAGTTTCCTCAATAATGGAACCCCCACATGATGATGTAGGAGAGAGTATCAAAGATGTGTGAGGTATGAGAACATTATTGTTGATATCCCTTTTTTCCATATTCTTTTGAAGGGAATAGAGAACGCACAACTAAAACATAGTCTAGACATATCAAGAATTATTGTGGTACCCCAATTCCTAACAAACAAACGAACACCTATTATCAAAAAGGCAAAATTATCTACACACTACCAATAATGCACATCATACTAAATTCTCTCCTCCTTGATCATGCGAGTCTTTTTGTATGAATCGTAAAACACTTCTTTTCTTCTTCTTTTTTTTTTTTCTTTGATAGGTTTTATTCTAAGTTACATTACTACGGTGGGGAAGAGAACAAAGAGAAGACTCGAATTGGAGACCCCCTCCCAACCCCTGCTTCAACAAGCAAGAGGTCAACCATCCGACAAACTTGCAAACAATCCTTCTCTTATTTGAACAATAGAGTGAGAACTGCACCAGCACTCTTGTGTTTTCTCTCTCCTTTGAATGACATGGTAGAACACAACTCATGGCCGACAACCACCATTGTTACCCAAATCAAGTCTATTGATGCAGCGTATAAATGATACCCTTTTAAGTACATATGTACCAATTTCTAGTTTAATTAGGTGAACTAGTACCCAAGATGTCTGCTAAGCAACAAACTGTAAAATACCCTTTCCAGTGCTGGAGAGATTCTTGCACTGATCTGACAATTGAGGATCACTCAGCGCCCATATCAATGTATGGGTATGAACACCGAATGATCCTCAGGCGTTCAAAATGGCTCTGGAGAGTATCCAAACCCAAGCTCATATATGGTTCCAAATTGTGTTTGCAGTACTACTTCAGACATGTCCCACAACAAAAGAACAACTAGATTATAGATAAAGATCGATGGGTTTGCATGTACTTGAGTCTCATTGGTTGGACCACTCTTACATGGGTCTTGCTTTATAACATTGTTACCATTTGGAAACTTAATAGTGATGGTCATAAATTGCTCCTTATTTGGAGTAGAATCGTCTGTAGCACTGTTGTGCAGCAATGTCGATCTTGATCGTTGAGAGTACATCGGAACAGATGATTGATGCACTCTCAACAGTCAAGATCCTACGTTGTAGCACTATAAAATATCTTTTTTCTATTTTGGAATGCAACAAGATGGACCTGACTAAGGAAATAGCTTCCTAAATAAAGGAGAAAGGGAACAGTCCTTGCATGTGCTACTTGTAATTGACATAACTCCAAAGATGATAACCAATAACCACCTCCTTGCTTTTATTCATCTTTTTCACTATCTCCACCAGCTACTTCCAACTTTTAAATGCATGTTCGTAATAATTTGATTGGCCGTAGAAGATCTACGTAGTTGATCCCATTTATTAGTTGAGATAAGTCTAAGTTAAGTTGTATTGCATTAACACTTTACCAGTGCTGCTGGATCATATGACCTAACGCTAATGCATGCAAAGGTTTGGAGGCACCTAGCTATGTCCCAATCTCAAGCAAGGTAATGTCATAAGTATTTGCTATTCAAATACAATACAATATAATACCTAGGCTTCGGATGATTGCAAGGAAAATTAAAAGGTGAAAGGGAAGCGATAATTTTCAAACTTAAAAAAGGAACTTTAGTAATCATTTAGTCATGTTTTAGTCCTTAATTTCTCTTGCAACCGAAGAGAGCCTTAATAAATATTTCGATCCAAACAGTTGAATCTTTATATACGTAAAGGGTTTGACCTTCGCTCTAACATAGACACAAGTTTGTATCCTAAAGAATCTTGCCATAGACCTCTAATCACTTGGCATCCACCACAACACAAGGTTCTTTTGATTTTGAGATCAACTTTGAGGCTATGTTTGGAATTCAAGAAAATAATTTTTTTAAGTTGGATGAGAGAGATAGACACATAAAGAGATCATTGTTTCATCATTAATTTTGTTCTGATCCTTTTTTTTCTTTTTTTTTTACTTCCAAACTTGGCCTGATACTATGCTTGGAAGACAAGAAAAAAAGAAAAATATAGTAAAACAAAAGTAACAATGAAGGCAATGATTAATTTATATGTTTTACTCTCTCATCTTTTTTTCACAAAATTTCCAATTTTTTTATTGTCTTTCCTTTTTCTTCCTTTCCAAACATATCCGGTTATGTCAAATCACAGAGGACAGAGCCGATATATATTTGTTCGGCCTTTTGAATTCGAAGGGAGTTTTTTTTTTTTTATTTTATAAGTCTTACTCTACCATATAAGTTATAGGGAGAGAGGTGAGCACAGATGCAAGAAATGAGACTCGAACTAAAGACCTACCTCTCAGCTCATATTTCATTAAACAAAATTTAATTGTTCGATGAGCGTTCAAATCCTCTCCTCCACGGCTCCCACCTCATCCAATTGTTGGAGGGATGAATCGGCTTAAACTCTAACCCCCTCTAACGATTGAACAGGATGAGAGCCGCGAAGCCATGGAGACCAGGATTCAATTCCATCTGATGATTGGAGAGTTCCAGTGAGTAGACGTTTCCAGCTTACTGAAGCACGTGACATGGCAGGAACCCAAGACCCAAGACCAAGACCCCCCTACCACTCCATGGTCATAGGGTTGTTAGGTATAAAAAATGTATGGGTCTTCCTTGGCCAAAATCTTCCCCTCACATGCGATGTTGCGGTCTTTGTCTTCTACTCATTTGTACGATGGATTTATCAATTAAAAATAATTGCTTTCGGCCGAAATCATTCTTAATTCATTTTTAAATCAGATTATAAGTAGGGGTTAGAGGCATCTGTCAATCACGTGATTAGTTTTACCCCAAAAAAATAAAATCACGTGATTACCGATAATCCCGCCAAGGAAAACGGCAAAGAAGGATAGAAAATGAATGGCATTTTGAGAATTCTGCACCCTGAAACTCTCTCATCATTACATTTGTTTAAGAGCAGCAGGTCTCCCTCCTTGTATCAGCCATTGGATTAAACCATGGTCAGTTTCTTCGAATCAACTACAGGGGCCCTTATTATAGCTCGGCCAGGCCCGGCCCTGCCCGAGGTCGGACTGTGATATCTCATTCGAGGCCCGGTCTTATCAGGGTTAGCTCACCCAGTTCAGCCCTGAAAGCTTCAGTTTGGGCTGGGCTAGTCCTGAATTTTTTTTTTGTTAATGTGTAACATAATAACATAAAACAAGTCAAGATGTGGTCTTTTTTTTTTTTTCACTGTTTTAATATAAGTAATTATATATCAAATTGTATGGCAAGTTACGGGTAATGGTTTCCCACGAGACCAATGAGAGGGCAGGAGATAGAATCATTCAGAAGGAATTTATATATTATCAAATGAATGTGTGTTGGTAGTGGATCCCACTATGGCATTGTGGGGATCTTTTCCCCATAATGACATACATGTATTTAGGTACCTTGATATTTATCTTTGCTTGTATATATTTCATATCGTTAAGTATATAGGTTGGCTTGACTTAGGACCTTGGAATTCCAACCCTAGCCCAGCCCACGGATTGAAAAGCCTAGATTCGACCTTCATTTTTTGTTGGGTGGGCTCGGGTTCAGTCGGCAAAATGTGAACCCAGTACTCTCTCTCTCTCTCTCTCTCTCTCTTGAAATTCAAGTCTATTTCAGTCTTCTCCAAATGATCGATCATCACTCGTTTCTATATGTACTCCTATTTTTCCTGCTAGCATATAAATTTTCAATATACCAGTAGATCCCTCTCACATAATTTTAATATGAAATACATTAGACTTATTTATAGGAACTGATTTCTTAATGGCCCACATTGTACTAAGTACAGGTTGATTGGGGCCCAGAATTTTTGGCCTAAAAATGTACCCCGTCCTCCCTTATAATGTGTCAATTTTGAATCTAAACAAACAATGGAAATAAATGGAGAAATTGGTCTGTATATACACATGTTGGATAACTTAGGACAATTTAAAACTAGGTATCAATATATTATTTTTATCAAAAAAATAAAAAATTATTTTTCATGAGATATGATTACGGTTGTGATGGTCTATGAGCGTCAACTTTAGGAAGGGAATGTCCACGTGGTGAGTGATACAGTTAAATAGTGGTTCAGTGTCAACCCTTTACCATTCTATACTATGACTGTTTGAAGGAAAAAAAGAGAGTATAATATAGAATAAAGGTAAAAGTAACCTTTATTTCAATTTTTCGTAGCATCCAAACATAGCCGTAGGGATGCTGCGCTCTAGAAAATCGAAGGATTCAATCAATGATTGGTTTTATAATAGAGGGGGTTTGGTGAGGGGTTCAATGAGGCCCACAAGATCATGGGAGGAAATAGAAACTATCGAGGGAAAAGAGTGTGAATTATATGGGAGATAACCTCAAGGGATAGCTCAGTTGGTAAATAGTCTATGTCTCAAGAAACTCTTCTTATTGTCTTAGGACCATTTACATTGCATTGGGGTGTTAAGTGCTATTTTTTTCTGCCATAGATGCACGTGGAATGTTTCTCATTCAATCCCGGAATGATATGATTCATGCGGTTGTGGTCAGTATGAGCCCGCGGGATTAATTAGGCCAAAGGTCTAGATACCCATTGTTAGCCCCAAAAAAAAAAATTATGTGAGAGATTGTGGGAAATAATCCTCAATGGCATTATGAGCATAACAATGTTAGGTGAAAGAAGCCTACACCTCAGGAATGGAAAGATTTTTAGTTCTCATTCAATCCATTTTGACCAGGTCCACAGGTACCTGTGGTTGTGGGGTCACTATGGGCTCACAGGATTAGTCAGGCTGAAAGTCAAAATACCCATCATTAGCAAAAAAAGGGAAAGTTTATTTTTAACGTTGATAAACACTTTTAACATAACAAAAAACACTACACCAATTTTTTTCCTTTTTCGAACAAGGTTTCCATCTTTCTATGAGCTAATCTGCTTCCTGTTATAACTATCGAGCTAATAATAAAATACATTGAGAGCAAAATTGTACCAAAAGCAGCTATAGTGTTTGGATATAACCCCCCGAAACTGGTGTGCCTTGATATCATCGAGGACACTCAATTGGCCAACTTCCTCTCTTTAGCTCCAGCTTGTACCAATCTTCAATTTAATAAATCTATTTTTTACCCAAAAAGGAAAAAGAAAAAAGAAGATGAAGGTGTGGGAAAGAGGACCAGAATCCTTTGTAGTGACTGCTAGCGATAGTAAAGCTCTTGGCCTGACTAACTGATTCGGAGAATGAAGCCCCTAGGTAGACTGTTCGCTTGCTTTAATCATGTCATTAGCAAGAAAATTACCTGCCAAAGTCAATCAATGCAAGCATTCGCTTAGCACTACTCTTGCTATAAAAAGAACATTCTGAACTATTCGCTTCAAAAAGATAGTGGTAAGAACGAAACTAGAACCTCGGATGAGTCTCTCTTCCTGTTTTATTGATCAGAAGCATCAAACAAGAAAACCAAAACTCAACAGGGGTATTAGGGACACCTAACGAGCCGGGCTTGATGAGATAAGGTCTTGGTGAAGCCTTATTCCAAGTTTATCGCGATACAAAATTGATACACTTTCAACGGCCAAAATCATCACAATAACTTCAGTCACTACAAACGAATTTTTGTTAGGAATGGAGTCACTGTTGGCGTGGAAACCTTCTTCCTCATGTCTATATTTGGGAACTGGGTAGTCCGATAAAGACAAATCATTGAAACAAAAATCTACAAATCATTGAAACAAAAATCTAATAACGAATGCTAAATTATGCAAATGGGTTCGAGCCATCAGTCAGTTTGTAGAGCTGTTCCATCCGAGACGCTGGTCATCAGTGCAACTTCTTGGAGTTTCTAGGCGACATCTTTCCATTTTTCCAGCCGTATTCCTCCTTTTTTTTGTTTTTTTTTTGTGGGTAAAAAGCCGTATTCCTCACATACTCGATAGCTTCTGAGCAATCGATCAATAAAAAGGGCGTCACTGTGATTGGTTTTTGTGATTAATCATGAGGAAGAGGGAGAGGGAGAACCCATGTGGGGTTTGTGGGCATTATCACAAGTACGAAGAAGGGGAAATTTGTGGGGATTGTGGCCACCGTATCGCTGCTTCATCAGAGAAAGTGGGATCTCAAACCAGTGCTTTTCCTTCAGAAATCTTGCCGGATTTTATATACTTGGGTAGCTATGACAACGCTTCTCGTCTTGAACTTCTCAGGACTCAAGGGATCTCTCGTGTGCTCAACGTGAGTTTTCGTTTCTCTGTTTTTTCTATTAATTTATATCAGTAATCTTAATCTTTCTGTTACTGGATCTTTCATTACCGAATTTTTTTTCGATCTGAAATCGCTGAAGTTTGAAATCAAAAGAAAGAAAGAAAGAGAGAAAATTTTATGAAGAGATGATCTAATTTAATTGGGATTTTACCCAACACTCTAGATCAGTCACTAGCATTGAAACCGGTTCATGAATGGATATTCTGGGAGTTTCAGAGTCAAAACTTCAGAATTCATTAAAGACAAGAATTTCTCTGTTCCATTCAGTGACTATCCATATGAATGTCACTGTTTCTGACAAAAAATGGTACTGAGCGCTAAAGGTACATACTCTCCCAAAATCTTTTTACTGTAAGCTCTATGGTTCTAGGTTCCATATGGCTAAACACAGAAAGTGTGGAAGAATCAAACTCTTTTTGTTTTGTTTTAGCAAGTACCTTAAGACGTCTAACCTCAGCTGCATAAGTACTGTGATGGCTGGAAGTTATGACTTCCGATAAACATACCATTATAGATGCTGGCAGCTAATCTCTAGGACCTGACGCTCTTAAATTCTCTCTCTTTCTCTATCTAATGAATTTGGACTCCTTAAAAGAGAAGTGTCTGCAGGCGAGAAATAGTCTACAAAGTGGAAAAAAAAAATCATAACAATATTATATTACATTATGATCTTTTGTACTTTAATGTCTGTAATGTCCTGTCCTGCCGCAGCAAGTGCATAAGCCATCAAGTACCCTGTTGGAATGAGAAATTCCTGGGAGCACAAGTAGACTTTTGCAAGCTAGCTGTCCTTGAGTTTGTTAAGGGTGGATGTACAATCTTTATGGAAATTAATTTTTTTTATATGGTTATTTTATGTGTGCATCTCTAATGCATTCTAGTTCTACTATTCGGTTCTCCGTAACTGAAATTTTATTTAGAACAAGAGTAAGGTACGAATATAAAAACTAACAATTCAATGGAGAATACAAAACGTGAATAACTAAAGTTTACTGTTTGTTGGTACAACTCAACTCAACTCAACTCAGCTTTATCTCAACTAAACGGGGTTACATGGATTTTTTTTTTTCTTTTACCAACAACTCTATTAAAAACCATACTTGTTTCTAGTCCTAAGCTATGCATTTTTTTTCCTCACCATTTCTTTTATGCCATTTTAGCTTTTTCAATCTAAGTCAAAATCATTCCTCCATATTCGAGCATTCAAAGGTCTACGTTACACATGTCATGCCACCTCAAATGATTTTTTGGCAACTAAGTATTGGAGCTACTATTAACTTTAATTTGTTCATTCTTTATTTTATCTTTTCTAGTTTTACCACCTATCATTCTCGACATTCTCATTTTATCTACACTAAGTTTGTTTATATGTTGTTGCTTTATTGCCCAACATTCAGCCGTGTTAGCATAATAAAATTGTAACCGCAGTTAGTGCTAGTTTCTAGGACTTGGACTCTTATTAGTATATGGACTCCTAATTAGTTTAATAGTTTACTTTATTAGTTTCCTTTATCAATTAGACTTCTTAGTTTCCTTTTAGGGGCTGTTTGTTAAAACTTCAACTCTGGGATTCTTACTTCTGGTTCAAATTTATACTCCAACTTCAAAAGGATTCAAGAGTATGAAGGAGTAGAAACATGTTTGTTAACCTAATTTAGTCATGGACTCCAGAATAGTGGTGGGGGGTGGCGGATGGTGGCACTAGTGGTGAGTGGTGATGGTTGATGACGGTGGTGGTGGGTGGGAGGTGGTGGTGAAGGGTGGCGGTGGGTGGTGGTGGTGGTGGAGGGTGGTGGCGGTGGTGGGGTGGTGGTGGCGGTGGTAGGTGGCGGTGGGTGGTGATTGAGGATGGTGGTGGTGGGCGGTGGGTGGTGGCGGTGGCGGGTGGGGTGGGTGTGATGGATGGTGGTGGCGGTGGTGGTGGCGATGAGGGGTGGTGGCGGTGGTGGTGGGTGATAGTTGGTGGTGGTGGTAGTGGTGGTGGCAGTGGTTGGTGGCTGGTGGTGGTGGCGATGGTAGGTGGCGGTGGGTGGTGGTGGTGGTGATGTAGGTGGTGGTGGGTGGTGATTGAGGATGGTGGTGGCGGTGGTGGTGGTGGGTAGTGGTGGCGGTAGGTGGTGGTGGTGGCGGCAGTGGGTGGTGGCGATGGTGGGTGGTGGCTGGTGGGTTGTGATGTTGGTGGTGGTAGTTGGTGGTAGTAGTGGTGTGGAGTGATTTTTACTCCAAAATTGTGTTCTGAAGTCGAAAAGCATCTATTTGATGCTCTAAAAAATTGGATTCTAGAGCTCATTTGGAGCCCATGGATTCTCCAGAAGTCCGAACCGGGTTACCAAACAGGCTTCTACTCCATTTATGCTCCAGAAGTCAGAATCCAACTTCTGGAGTGTTACCAAACACCCCCTTATTATTTTGAGTTACTTTGTCTTTAGTTTGTGACTAGGACTTTGACTTGTAGAGTCCTAGATCATATCTAATAGTTGTTTTCTATTTTTTATAAAAATAAGCTACAAGGAGAGGAGCAAGACACATCGATTCTCTCAATCTTTTCTTATTTTTCTATTTTGTTACATGGTATTAGAGCAATCATCTGGGCTACCATTTTAAGAGTTGTTTAAAGTTCTCCATTAGGTGTGAAGCTATGACTATTGTTGCTCCTGCTACTACTACTTGGTTTACAGTGACCTTACTATGCTGCTACTGCTACTTGGTTCACAGTGACCTATACTGTGCTGCATTTGCTACTACTACTTGGTTCACAGTGATCTATATTGTGCTGCTACTATTATTATTGCTGCCACTAATACTGCTATTGTTCGACTACTACAACTGTTGTTATCACTGCTACATTGTTTCAAGCTAAAGCTCTTATATTCTCTCATGCTCCAGCTGGGGGTGGGGGGGGAGGGGTGTTAGTGATGGCAAAGAGGGTTTTTCAACACATTCAAATCAATTACCCCTCTTTGCTGTAGGATCTTATCACAGTCCAACCCAAATTTAATCTTTAACAACGAACAAGAATGATTGAATTTGACAAATAATTCCCCAACTTCACACCTGATTGTAAGAATGCCTCAAAATTTGGGATCTTTGATCCTTAGGATATGAGGAACAATATTCCAGAAGATGAGCTTGATCCAACGGTGTGATCGAAACCAATCTTGCCCGTAGGTTTCAAACAAGTATTTTAACAGAACCAGAATTGTATAACAGTGGAAAAAATTACTTATCTCAGAATTCAACCATTGAAGGGTCTTCAAACTTGGAGGGAAAGTACTCTAGCATGTGCTTGATAACATACCCAAATTTGAAGGTGATCCAACAATGGATGAAGAAGTTATGATTTTTCGAAAAACTAGTATCATCTGAAAATATGAATGAATAGAATAGGAGTTTCGGTTAGAATTTAATAATAAACTCTGACCAACTCTGCTGCCAGCATTTTCTTCCTCTTTATTTATAATGCTAAAAGGAAATACAAAAGATAGAAGGATTGGTTCCTAGAAGGAATGTCCAAAAATAAAAAAGAGAAACTTTCCTTTATAACTTTTGGGAAAGTTTCCAAAATAAATAATATCTATGACTGGCTCATATGATAACCAATCTTTGGAAACAAAACAAATTTAGGAAACAAAACTAATGATTAATTTTAAGGAAATAAATCTAACTTTTTTGAATTTAGGTGATGCAGTAGCTGGCCCACATGATGAGATGGGCATGGATTAGAATCTTTGCTAGATTCAATTTTAATTGTAATATTTGTAATCTTTTATTTTTGGAAATTTAGATAGGAAGCTTAGGTAATATTTTATCAAACAATTAGTGGATTATGGTTTCCATCTTTAATTAGGATTTTATTTACTTACTAGTTTATTTCATTTATTTTAGGAAAGTTTTATCTTTAAGTAGAGCATGTAATCAGTCTTTTAATTTCAGAATTGAAGAAAAGAAAGAATGAATTGATGTTCAGTTTTGATGGCCTACGGGCAGAAGTGAAGTGTGTGCACTTTCTCCCTCTTTCCCCTTCTTCTCTGCGATCAGGAACAGCCCCTTCCTTTGGCTGATTTCCTCCCTTCTTCTTCCCTACCCTTTGTTCCTTATTCTTCTTCTTCCTCCCTACTTCCTCATTCTTTCTCTTTATACACCCCTGTTCAGGACGGTCATCCCAGCCCCACAAAATCCCTTCGAACTCCATCATTACGTCTCCTTTCACCGTGAAACTTTGAGAAAACCCTAATTGATCCGCTAATGGGCCCAACCAATAATAATCAACTCAAACAATAAAGTGAATGGCAGATTTGGTAAATAAACAAAATTTTCCACGAAATCCCTTCGAACTCCATCATCACGTCTCCTTTCGCCGTGAAACTTTGGGAAAACCCTCAGCTCCTAGGGGCGACCCAAACCCTTGAGTTTCAACCCCAACCCATCACCCTTACGCGAGTTACAAAACCTGCAACTCACCTCTCTTTTTTCCTACCGCTAAACCCAGATTCAGGCCTTCAATACCATCTTATTCCTTGCTGTTTGGTGTCAATATTAGTTGGGAACAGTACTCCTAGTCCCTACGAATCTTCATCTGAAGTCTCAACTCCATCGGATCCCTACCGAGTGAGATCGCCCATTCGAAAGCACTTTGGTTCTAGCGCCTCTCTTATTTCTGTTCGTGAACTTCAATCAAAGGTTGAAGAAAGCCTTTTAATTGGGATTTTCTAGAAATACCCCTAGATTTACATAATTCTGTTTATCCTAAGGTTTTGTTTGGTTTCTTTAAGTTGTTTGAAAAATCTGTTTATTTACCAAATCTGCCATTCACTTTATTGTTTGAGTTGATTGTTATTGGTTGGGCCCATTAGCGGATCAATTAGGGTTTTCTCAACCCGGGTCCTGCATCATTAAGAAGAAGACAACTTTCTAAAAATTATGTTGGTACTATTCACGTGAACAGTATTCTTGGCTTTTGTGGCTTGGCTTTAGGCTGGTTCCATGGACCAATTCTTGGACTGCATCAGTTAGCGTAATAAAATTGTAGCCGTATACTGATTTGACTTAGTCAAAGTAATTAGTGCTAGTTTCTAGGACTTGGACTCCTATTAGTATATGAGCTCCAAATTAGTTTAATAGTTTGCATTATTAGTTTCTTTTACCAATTAGGCTTGTTAGTTTCCTTTTGCTTTTTTTTTTTTTTTTCCTTTTCCAAATGAATTAGAACTGAGCACAGCCATTGCTGTGTTCTTCTTCAAAGCATAAACAATTTCAGCTCCTTTCTCTTGCTGTTCAGGCAACCAATAGTTGCAATAGCTATTGTAGTTCTTCTTTCTCCTCCATCCAAAACAAGTAAGAGTCTCTTCCTGTTTGCTTCTTCTTCTTGGTTGTCCTTTTCTTTAACTTCTCCTGCTCGCTCTTAACTTACTTTTCCTATTTACTCTTCTATGTAGCTACCTCCTCCTCCTGCTCTTGAGTGATCCCTCTTTTTTAAAGGCATAACTCTCCCTCACAGCAGCCCCTACATAAAGAATGTAAACCAAAAATGAACTCTTACTACAGTCTTCATCTTTTATACTAGTTAATAGAACTAATTGGATAATATTTTGTCTTGTTTGCCCTCATATTAAGCTAGTTAAACATACTTATTAACTGACATAAGGTCACCCCTTAAAAATAAATACTAACTAAAACCCTCATCTTATAAAAAGTACCGGAAGGCCTCCTATTTTGAATTTACTTTGTCTTTAGTTTGTGACTAGGTTTCTGATTTGTAGAGTCCTAGATCCTCTCTAATAGTTGTTTTTTATTTTTATAAATACAAGCTACAAGGAGAGGAGCAGGACACATAGATTCTCTCCATCTTCTCTTATTTTTTTATTTTGTTATAAGCCCCATACATCATTGTTGGTCATGTAACTATCTTATAAAATTTTCTTTAGTTTTAAAGGAATATGTTGATCATAAAACACTTCAAATGCACCCCTCCACTTCATCTACCATATTCTAATTCTTTGTGCAAGATTATTCTCTATTTCTCTCTCTTTATTTATGATTGAAAACTTTTCCTTTGCGGTATCTCCTTATCATCAATTTTCTCCACCCCAATTCTAGTCCTATTTTTGCTAAAGTTACATACCATATACTTTGTTTTTGTTCTACTTTTCTTAAAACCTTGATTCCAAGGTTGATTGCCGTTGTAACTAATTTTACATTTATCCTTGCTTTTGTTTCATCCACCAAAACAGTATCATTAGAAAAAACATCCCAGGGCAAATAATCTCACATTTCCTACAAGTTTGCTTTTTAAAATACATATCCATGACCATTAATCTATGTTCCGTGGTTAAGCTTTTATTTGTTATAATCCTATGATCTTTACATGGTAACCTATTAGGCTCTTCTAGTTAGAAGTCTATTTGGCTACTATCATGCCTACTTTTCAAATTTATTAAATTTTTTTCTCTCTTTTTGAAACATGTATTTGCTATTGGTAAATCATATGCAACACCAAAATCTATTACTAAGTTCCCTCCTTATTCCTATCTCCAAAACCATTTCCTTCATGTATTATTTAATAACCTCTATTACCTCTTCCAACATGTCTATTTAGACACTTCCTCCTATAATAATCTTTTTACTCTGATTGAGTCCTTGAACTAATGAATCCATATGTTCCCAAAATTGTTTTTTAGTGTCTTCATCTAATTCTATCTGACTAGATTGATTTTCTCTTTTTTAGCATAAGTTTGATGGATATTATTCTACATCACCAATTTTACAAAGTAATTTCTTAAATCTTTTATCCACTATTATTCCACCGCATTTCTATTAACTATATCCCTAGTTTACCAAAATTTATAACCATTTAATTCCTTAGCTTTTTTTATTATTTTTTTATTTTTTAAAATCCTTCCATCTAGTCTCTTGTATACAAACTATGTTAATTTGTATTCCTCTTATTATATCTATCAATTCTTGTTTCAAGATGCCAATATAATTCTACGTTCGTGGTTTAGCTTCTTACCCACATTTGTCCATGGTGCAAGAACCTTGCCTAGTTGCCACGACAATTGGGTATTGAAGCGGTGGGTCGCTCGGGGGGGGGGGGGGGGGGGATGCCCTAGCTAACCATTGCTCACTGTCCACTACACCCTGGTCATAGTGCAGTGTGTCACTTCCAGGGGACACCCTAGCATAAGGTTAAAAATATAATTTTTTAGGATCCATTCAAAAGGGTTTGGCTAATTTTTTTTTACAATTCTGGATGTTGACCTGATGTACCAACCCTTCTCCTTTATCCAGGCTAGGGACCAACAGCATAAAACACTAAAATTCTGGCATGATTTTTTTATGTGGAGCTGACTTTCGTTGTGTGATCTCTTATCCTTTACCATTTTATAGTGTAGAACAAATTTACATCAGGATTCAGGGACTATTGTTTCATCTCTATTAGTGCACAAGGGCATGTTGCATGGTAGTAATGTTTCCTCCTCCTTTGGTGAAGCTGATTTTACATTATTTATTCTCATGAGTTTCTTATTTAATTTCTGTACCCTAAATCTTTTATGGAATACAGAAGATCCTGACATATTCTTATATTCATGGTTCTGTGAATTTGTAGATTGTACCTGGTTGTCAAAATCTATACAAGAACTCCTTTACTTATCACTGCCTCGAAGATGATAAAAATTTACCATTTGATGATGCAATTCAGTTTTTAGGTATGTTCCTCTAGATGATTTCTGATATGGAGTGACGATTTTCTCATGTAGTGTGAGTAGCTGTGATTATATGAGCCATTTTGTGGATTTGCTTTTGTTATACTTAATTTCTGCTAATATTTTGATTCCATATGATTTAGGATTTTTTGTGCCAGAAATTATCCCAAAAAAAAAAAAAAAAAGATGAGTGACCAGCTGATGACTAGCTCTTCCATGAAATCATAGTTGATGGATATGAACTACATTGTATTGAAATAAATTCAGAGTGGTACCTTTAATTGTTTGCATGGCCACCCGAATTTTCACTAGGCTCACAACTTTTGGATCTGTTGTGTCTATACAATTTGAGTACAAAATAATTGCATAACGTTCCTGCAGTTGTGTTTTACGTAAAACAGATACTTACAGTGTTTCAGAAATTTTTTTGTACTAGAAGTAGATTTTTACCAAATGTAAGTGGACTCTGGTATTTACTTTCTGTATGTTGTCTTCTGTAATAGTCCCGTAGACCATGTTTCATTGTTAGCCCTTCCCTTCCTTGATTGGTGTTTCTGATGAACTAATGTATAAAGATGAGCATGCATATTGTAGCACTACAGTTTTATGACTCTTGTGGTTACAACACTTTTCTTCTCTTTATCCGTCAAGATGAATGTGTGCATTGGAATGGAGCCCTCTGATTTCTGTTGTCTTGTGATTCTGAGATTTATATCTGTTAAGTTACTGCATGGGTATTTCTGTACCTAGGAGAAAAGTCTTTGGTTTTATTCTGTTTTTAGTCTATAGCAGTGTGTAGTAGGGGTATATTTTCCTGTCTTTTTCCCTAAACTATATATATATATATATATATATATATATATATATATATATATATCATTGAGGGTCTCAGGGTTTGGTAACTAACTAGAACTGTGAGCCTATTTTCTTCTCGTCTTGGCCTGCGGCTCCTTCTTCCTTTCTTCTCTTTCCTTTTTGTGCTAACAATGGTTCTCCCTATCTGATATTGCTTCATGGTATCAAAGCAAGTTTAATCAGTGTTTGCCATCTTCAATTTCTCTGCCCTGAGAGACCCTACATAGGTTTCTTTCTTGTGGTGTGCAGCCACCTATTGCTGCAAGTTTCTATTATGAAAACCTAGTTTATATCAATGAAAAATTAGGATTGTTTTTCATATACCTGCTACCTGCATGGAGGAGATTTTCTGCTAAGGAAATCTACGAAGCTATTTGAATGCAAGGATTGATCTACACTGCCGCAATCATTCTTATCCACTGTCAGTACCTTGTTTATGGGTTTATTTTACAGATTTTGATAGAAGAATGATTTGTATCAGAACCTTGATTTTATCAAGCCAGCTTGGCTTTGAACCTTAAGATGTTCTGAGAAGATTATCGATCATCCATCTTGGAAGCCATCTTGGCTTTGAACCATGGGACTTCCAAAAACCGAGAAATTGAATCGGAGCATCTATCTTGGAAGCCAACTTGCCTTTGAACCTTAGGATTCTCGAAAACCAAAGAATTGAATCAGAGAAAGGGATCAGACCACCCTCCAAGGTGTCCGATGGAAGCAATCAGACCACCCATTAAGGTGTCTGATGGAAGTGATCAGACCACCCGCCAAGGTGTCAGATGGAAGTGATCAGACCACCCGCCAAGGTGTCAGATGGAATTGATCAGAACACCTGCCAAGGTGTCTGATGGAAGCGGTGAGGGCACCCGCCAAGGTCTTCTGGCGAAGCAATCAGACCGCCTGACAAGGTGTTCTGAGAACTAAAAAAAGAAAGAAAGTGTTAATATACAAAAAGCCTGATCTTCACTCTGGGCTCGAACATGCATTCACAACAATACAAAAAAAGAAAAGAAAAAAAAAATTTAATGACTTGAATATTGACATTGAAAAATGGGAGATGATCAATAAGTCAGGGACTTGGTTAGAATTATTACAAGGAATACGAAAACGAGATTCCGAGTGAAGCAAGAAACAATTTAATGAATCCGGCAAAACTAGGCGCAAGATCATGAAAAGGGTTTCCTTCCTAAAGTAAAGGAAGTTGGCAATGATTGAAGAAATTGTTCTATCAACACATATTGCTTGGGATTCTGAGGAAAACGAGAAAAAATGATTTAATCAATTTCCTATGCATGGCTTGTTCATCAGGGAGGGAAGATTCATTACTCAAGAGGGCAAATAAGGATAGGCTCTGATGTAATCAAATGTTGGATAGATATCAAAATTCCTGAAACTGAACACATGAACAACCTGGATACTAGTAGTGAAGGTATCACCCGTGGATCTGGGCATATCTTCAAGTTGTGGAGTCTACGGAGAGCTTCCAAACGCATGTTTGGTAAAAGCTTCCCAGTCATCTACAGACATTTCTTCGGTCCACATTCGCAATTGTTTATCCATATCTGAGCAAATTGACAAACAAGCAGAACTTGAGCAAACACCAAAAGTAAAACTGAAAGAGACACATCGAAGTTAAGAGTAATGGTACCGAACGACGTCAACTGAACCAGAGTTATCTAGATGGACAAAATATACTCCAACAGGCTGTGTATGGATTGCTGAAGTAGACATGACTATGTCTGGCCTAAAACCTCTAGGTTTATAGACAAGCATGACAGTGAAAGGTCCAAGCGGACTGAAAAGAAACTGCCCATATTGGTCTACCATTGGGAGAGTGAGGGTTTATCATGTAGAATAATGAACTCATTGAGGAGTTACCATTTTATGGTTTAAAAAGAAAGGATTATTAAAACTCTTTGGACATCAATGAAATAATGAATGATATATAGAAATTCTAGTCAGATTATTAATCAACCATTTTTGTAAAAGAGTGACATACTCACAAGAAGCAACCTCAAAAAATAAAAAAAAATGATTTGAAGGAAAGGGCTTTGTAATGGAGACTTTAGAAAATCTGTCGGATTGATGGATGGAGAAAGAATCTTTGCTGTTGAGAAAATCATCTTCCGATGATGATAAAGTGATAAACCAAATCCTAGGGAGCGGGATATAATGGCCAAAACTGAAAATTCAGCAACCACGCCCTGAAGCACAACAAACGACCAGGCTCACCACCAGGGTTGAAGGAAAATGATAACGCTGTGAAGCACGACAAAACGAGCAGGCTCATTACTAGGCTCCAAAAGAAAATGCCTCCCAACATCCTCACTTTTGCATTTATTTTCTCATTTTTTATTCTGTTTTAATCTTTTAGTTTTTTGAGTAAATTATAGGTAACTCTATTTTTTTGCTTTTTGAATGGATATGGAGGCTACACAAAGTACCGCTTCACAAAACAAGTAGGCTCACTATCAGGCTCCAAAGGAATATGCCACCCAACATCCTCACTTTTGCATATTTCTCTCTCTCTCTCTCTCTCTCTCCCGTTTATTTTTGAACGGATGTGGAGGTCACACAAAGTAACGCTTCACTTTATGCAGATTGATCAAATTTTATCACTCTTCATATTGGGCATGAAGCTACCCTGCTTTTGGAAGCTACCATTCCATGAGGACTCTCAGAGATGGCATATCTAATGTGATCGGAAGTATATGGCAATTTTTCAGCCCTATCGGCATTTGTGTTTGCCATCTTTTGGAGGAAAACCTTTACACTCTTGATCGCTGCTTTGACTGTCCCGGTTCGTCTAAGGACGGTAAGGTAAAGACCTATGTCTGATAATGTGAAAATGTTTGCACAACTCCTGTGCTTTGCCCAGGAATCTTGCCTCTAATCTGAGATAAACTTGTGAGGCATCCTAGTGCCGTTAAATGTTATGCTCTTGTAAGAGACGTGATCGCCAAGCTTTGAGCTTGACGTAGGATTGAGCTTCGACCCATTTCGTGAAATTGTCAAAAGTCACTAATATGAATTCATGTCCACTTGATGCCTTTGGAGAATGTCTCATGGAACTCCGTTAACAAATCAGACAACTGAGCAGTTTCGTGATGATCTAAAGTCGTGCAAACTTTTATCTCCCAGGGTTGCTCGGTTGTCCCTAAGTTGATCATTCTGAATTCTTAATAGATGGGTTGTTTTATTTTTAAAGGTCTTAATGAATTGTATAAATTCAGGCGATGGTTCATCATCAAGATCATCATCAGAATCAAAATTAACAGGAGAAGGGGAAGAGGAAGAAGCAATATACTCGGAAGAAATCACTTTATTGATGTCATTTGAAAAAAAAAGTACAATAGAGGAGGTCCCAATTGGGACAATGGACTCAAAACCTAAAAGAACGACTCTGTACTTCCTATAGACTTATAGATTCAGGTCCAGACATGGCCGACCCATCATATTCCTGTGATAACAACTTAATGTAAACAAATTCATCTGGGCAGTTCCAGTTGGGAATGAGACCGATAGTAGGGAAGATGAGTCTTTGTGTGGCTGGATCTTCTTTCAGATCTTCATTGGGGAGAGTCAATACAATGCCTTGGAAAAGGTTGCTGATGTCTGCAATCTCTTCCTCGGATACCTGTTCAACTTTCTGGCTCTAGCTCTTGCTCCATGCAATCTCAATTTCAACCCATAGTCCAGGACCAAAATCTTGAAACTCGAGATTGTCTCAACCTCTTCTCACACTAAGATTTTCGAGATCTCGGTGAGACAGTGCACAAAAGCCACAAAGGCTTAAAATGTGTGTTTCGAGCCTTAAATGACCATTTTAAGGCTTGATACTCCAGGGAAACCCTATTTAGCATATATAAACACATTTAAATCATAAAATTGTAAAAATAATCACATATTGTGGCAAAATCATAGATTCATAGAATTATAATTCTTAATTCCATACAAATACTCAAATAATCAAATACTCAAAGAATCAAAGTCTCAAATACTCAAATACAATGATGCCTCTAGGGCCCAGCCCCAACTCCCAAGTCCCATCTCCCCATCACTCCATCCCAATTTCTAATTCCACAAAGAGTGTCGTGTAGATCAGGCTCACGTGTCTCATATATAAAAATATCAACATCATATACCATGTAATGATGATAATGTTTAAGTGAAAATTTAATTTTTGCACAAATTCTTACCTTAAACAGTGAAACCGACGATGAATGGATGATCTCCGCTCTAGTACCAAGGTCCCTTGACAATCTCGTGGAAAAATTTGTCAAAAACCCCTAGATAATGGAAGTTTTTGAAGCTAAGATGCCAAAAATGGGAGAAGGAGAGCAAATGCAGCAAGGGCGAAGAATATCAACTCTTGGTCGAAATTCCGATCAAGACTTGGTATTTATATGAAATTTGGACCAGTCCTTGTCGAGACTGGCGCCGAAACCAGTCGAGACCTAGTCTCATCTCTAGTCTCTTCTCGACCAAGTCGAGAAATTCGAAACTCTCGAGATCTTGCCGAGATTTCGTCGAGTTTATAAACCATGCCCATAGTGAGGCAGCGGATTAGCTACCACAGAAGGCTGTTTTGGCCTGATCTCGAACTTTCTTGTATCGAGGAGGTCTTAAATGGCATGTTTCAAACGAAAGCAATTCTTTATATCATGCCCAGCTGGATTATGTTATTTGTAGAAAAGTCTAGAATTGAATCCTCTTGGTTTAATGCCTGGTAATGTCTTGCATCTAGGGGTACCAAAGCTCCTACCTTGCATAATCGTTCAAATACCACCGCTCTCGAAATACCTAGATCAGTAAATTGCCTTGGCGCTTTTGGGGTTGCAGAGGAGCGAAGGTGTTATCCCTTTGGATCAATAGAGGGGCTTGAGTTACAGCCACAATGTTTTCGGGAGCAGGAGTAAGAGTTAGGACTGAAGGACTTAGTGGGTACGGTCTCCTCCTGCTGCTGCTAGCTTCAAACACATTTTTCCCTGGGAGTTCTTCCTCATGAGTTGTAACATCCTCCACTTGTGCTGCAGCAATAAGGACTTCAAAAGTGACGATGCCCTGACCTAAGATGTAGCTCTTGTAGGTCTTGTGTATGCCCTTCATCATCATGGTTACTTGTTCTCTCTCTGGAGGATGGTCGCACATTTGAGTAGCCAGAGCTCTAAACCTTGTCAAGGTCTTCAATTGCCTCCTAGTGGTTTCAACTTGTGTGTTTTAGGAGTAATGCTTAATGAAGGGTTGTGAATGTCGGACCATGAGAGAATCTGGGCAGGGTTTAGGTTCATCAGCGAACGATATGCCCCACTTGTCAACGAATACTGAAAACTTGACCCAACTGTTCATCTAAAAAATTCTGGCCTCCCTTTAATAACCCACCAAATGATTTCAAATGAGTGTAGGGATCCCCATTCTCATCGAACTTCTCACCAGTCCACTTGAACTTGTCTGGAAGATGAGTGTTTGGTAAGAAACAGAGACCCTCTGTATTGACTATCTAACTCTCAACCCCTTTTAGGCTCTTCAATAACTGCTCAAGATGATCTACCCTGCTCTAGAGTAACTGATTCTCAGTGCTTGTCTGCTCTATTGTTTGCCCTAGTGCCAAAGGTTGGTGATATACAAATTCATCCTCCCCATCATGAACGCTATGAGGTGGCGGAGGAAAAGGCGGAGGGATGGGTTGAGGAATATGGATCCTGCTGCCCTGATTTGGATGCTCAGTTGACAAGTACCCAGGGTACCGTCATCTCCTCTATTCTGGCCACCCGGGCCTCCAAAGAATTTGGTGCAGGCGGATCGATAGGTGAAGGAAATCTATAAAGTTGTTTAAACTCAAACCTCTAAAGAATGATGTTAGTAGTGAAATTTAAGTATAGGTACTATATTTGGAAATAGATGAAATGGTGGCTGTGGGACCAATCAGGTTTCGTTGAAGAAATACAAGATATACCTATCATTTGTATAAACAGAATGAATCACGGGTACGGGCATCCTTTATATACCTGGCAAAATCAACCGACGTCGGAGACGATATTGTCCTCTCGGGCAGACCCGAGAAACCACACTGGAAGCCTTTATCAGTTGTGATCCCAAGGTACAAGATCAAGGTTTGTGGTTTCGCTGGCGGTTAATATAATAATATACAAGTATTTACAACAAATTAAATATACAAGTATTTACAACAAATTAAATACAAGAATGTACAAGCAGCTAACATACAAGTAATTTTAACAGATTAAACATAAGAATTTACATCAAATTAACATACAAGCATACAACCTGAACATACAATAATGTAAGGAAAGAAAAAGACAGAATTAATAGTTTGATGTGTATCCCCAACAGAGTCGACATTGTGAGGACATGGTTTTTTCCGTCCTCTCTTTTGGGTAGAAATAAAGAATTTTATAAAATGAGAGAGGGGGGGGGAGGGTAATGAGTTCCTAATGAAGATTGAAGGATTTTGCTTTGTGACCTTGTCTATCCATGTCAATGGATGGTGAAATCTGGAGTCGCTTCCTAAATAAGGTCTAGGACCTATAAATTGTCTCTCACGTAAAGAGACACTAATGACTCATGACTTAATGGATTGGCTTTTGGTTTTACCAAAAAATGAGTAATTGTCATGTTCTGAATTGGGAAAGTGTTATTCACCCAACTCGCCCAGTCCTTGGATTGGCCCCCCTCTGTTCTATCCATGGTTCGAGGTTTTGGTCGAAACTAGTGGTTTCGGTCGAGATATCTCGGTTTCAAGCCTGGTCGAGACGAAACCCTGGTTTGAATAAAAAAAGTATCAAGTTTCAATTGAACCCACATTGGGTTCGACCAGGTTTCGATTGAAACCATGGTTTCGGTTAAAAAAATGCACCAACTGAAGGTATAAAAAAGTGGTTGTCTCGTCGAGTTCATTAGGTTTCGACCTAGACTCATATAATTTTTTCTCATATTTTTCCTTGATCTCTGAAGTTTCTTCACAAGATTTATTAGGCTAAATAGGAACAACAATTATCAGGTAATACTTATTTATGATTAATATCATTTAAGTAAATTTTTCTTTCATTAACTTAAGATATTATTCACAAATAAGCAAATATCCCTCATTTGAATCCAATAAAAATAGTGCTTAAATTCAAATTCCAGAAAGATAAAAAGTCAACCCTCCAGTTTAAGAACAAACATTGTATTTTTGGGTGCGAGGGCGATTTTCAACTTCCAAAATGCTAGGCTTTTTTTCAAATATAAAAATTTCATAAATCTTATTATAGTAAAGCATCACTAAAAACCAAGAGCGCCCCAAAATAATTTCTTGCTTTAATGCCCAAAAAATAATTTACATTCAGACGACTTTAAACAGCATTCACGTACTCCGAACAAGGTTTGACTAAAGTGTAACTCCTTCATTATAACTCGGATTCAAGTAATCTCGGATTTGTTGGAAAGCTGATTATGCTAGCTTTGCAACGAATTCGAGATTGCTTGAATCCGAACATATTAAATGAGTTACTCTCCGGTCAAATTTGTTAGAAGTACGCGAATGTTAGTCATAAATACATGTTGCCTACTTAACTCTAGATGCAATCCCAGGTCTTAGCGTACACTAGCAAACTTGGGTCCACACCACATATTATCATTTTGGATGTTTTTTTTAAACTAATGTGGGAATATGTGTAAAATGGTTAAAATAGGCTACAGAAAAAAAAAACTTAGATCAAGAAAAACACTTTTGGGTCTCGAAACCAAGCTTCGAGATGTCCGGGAAAAAAAATCAGGTTTCAATCGAGTTTCGGTCGAAACCTGAGATATCTCAGTTTCAAGGCTAACTGAAACCGGCCTCAAAACCTGCACCTCGAACCTTGGTCCTATCCTTTCCTATATTTTAAATTCGATGTTTGATTTGGCCATTGAAGCTCATAGTCGTCAAGGCACCAAGGCATATCAGGGCGTTGGAGGCTTGACAAACGCTCAAGGCACCCGCTTAGGCAACCAAGGCGCTTGGATGCTTAGGTGACGCCTTCATAACTATGTTGAAACTAGACTAAGTGTCTTGGTATTTTGGGAATCCTAAATCAAGTTTCTAAGTTCTACTAACTTAGGATTCCGCCACACAGGTTTGAACATAAATTGCAAGTTAACAAGTAAATAAATGAATATATTAATGAATGAATAAATGAATAAATGAATAAATAAATAATGGATAGGCAAGGAAATGATTAAATGATTAAAAGAATTTGAATAAAGATAAAAAAAAAACAAAATAATGGATGACCGAGCTTGAGAGTACATTCTCAAGCTGCTTACGTATCCCAAATCAATGGTAATTAGGCCAAACGTAGTTCGGGCAAGGGTTGTGAGTGTGTGTGAGGTACTTCAAGGAAGTATGTGGGACCGTACGCGAAGTGACTACTTTACGCTGCCCGCGTATCTCCGGATAACTCGGAGAATCAGGTATGCGTAGTTCCAAATCAGTTGACAGGCTGGTCGGATCTCGGACTACTTTGAGACCTTCTTTCATGTTACTCGGCTTAATTCAGTTTGTGTGTTCCTTTCCTTAGCTATGAATATGGATTGGCCCCTATATCAATTGGGTATCAAAAATGCTTTTTTATATGGTGATCTCTGTGAGGAGGTGTATATGAAGCAACATCCAAGGTATCTTGCTCACGGGGAGAATACTTATAGAGTTGTAAATTACACTAGCCAATTTATGACTTCAAACAATCACCTAGAGCATGGTTTCATAGTTCAGTTCGGTTGTTACTCATGCGGATTCTACCAGTGTTATTCTGGTCATTTTGCGTTTATTTATACCGGCATTCTAGAGTGGTTGTAGTATTGGTTGTGTATGTCGATGATATAATCATAACTGGGGATGATCAATGATGCATCTGGATTGAGGTGAAATCTTACCTACAAGAGCATTTTCAGATGAAAGAGTTGGGTGCCTTCAAGTATTTTCTTGGTATTGAAGTAATACGAGGCAAAAAAAGGATTAGTCTATCGTAGAAAATATGTGTTGGATCTCAAGCAGGGTTTGACAGGTTTTACAAGGCTATGATTTCAGCAGGATACAGGAAGAGCAATGCTGACCATACCTTGTTTATTAATGAATCTAGTGACAAAGTTGCTCTTCTTATAGTCTATGTTGATGATATAGTAGTCACACACACATACACACACACACACGGACACATGGCCAGACATTGCCTTTGCTAAGAGTTTGGTAAGTCAGTTTATGCATGATCCCTACTCTACTCATATTGATGTTGTTCTTCATGTTCTTTGTTAGTTGAAGTCAGCTCCTAGAAAATGAATTCTTTTATCCCCTCTTGATCATTTGCGGATTGAGGCATACACATATGCTGATTGGGGCGGATCTTCGATAGGAAGTTTTTCTTTGGGTATGGTACTTTTGTTGGTGGTAATCTTGTCACGTGGCATAGCAAGAAGTAGAATGTTGTGGCAAGGTCCAGTGCTGAAGCAGAATTTTTTTTTTCTATGGCTGAAAGAAATTGTGAGTTACTTTGGTTTAGAAATTTACTAGAAGGCCTTGTTGTTCCTATTCGTCTTCCAAGGATGTTGTACTGTGATAACAAAGCTGAATTAGCATTGCCTGTAACCCAATGCAACATGATTGTACTAAGCATGTGGAGATCGAGAGACATTTCATTAAGGAGAAACTTGAGACTGGACTAATTTGTATGCCCTTCGTGAAGTCAGAAAACCAATTAGCTGATGTTTTCATTAAGGGTTTGGGTGGGAAACTTTTTCATCCTAATTTTGTGTGACATATATGCACCAACTTGAAGGTGAGTGTTGAAATATGTAAGCCGCAAGGGAACCCCATGGAACCGACTCTTAATTAATAGAGTTGGTCATTTCTCCTTTTTATTATAAACAAGGCCTGGTTGGTCACTAAAGACCATCCAAGCATTCAGTCCCAATTCTGTGCTTTCAACAATATCTTTACCTTGATTCTTCCATAACAAACACCTACTGTCTCATGCTCATGGTTCAAAAACTCGACAAGATCTCGGTGAGATTTCGAGAGTTTCGAAAATCTTGACATGGTCGAGACGAGACTCGGTACGAAATTGGGTCTCGAGTTTCTCGACTGATCTCGACATTTTTTATCAGTTCTCGATTGGTCTCGACATAATGTTTGAATTATGATTGTATGGTTTACTTGACTACTTTGGGTTTTTCGACTATGATAATTAACTAATTAAGTGTTATTATATTTATTGTTCTCCTAAAATATAATTTTACTAGCTCATTTTGTCTTCTTTGATCTTCTACTAGTGTAACATTATGTAGAATAGCCAATATTGTCCTAGGTTTACATCTAACTTCAAACTGACATTGCCAATAATGGGTGTAAACCGAAACAACCACCATGTCCATGTGTGATTATTTTTATAATTTTATAGTTTAAATATGTTTATATATGCTAAAATAGGGTATACCTGGAGTATCAGGCCTTAAAATGGTCATTTCACGGCTTTTTTACAGTGTCTCACCGAGGTTTCTCAGAGGGTCGAGGCACCCTCGAGACTCGAGATTTTGAACCATGCTCATGCTCGAAAAACAGACTGCAAAATGAGGCTTTATGTCTTTGAACAGTCTTTAATTTATGTATCCTACAAGTTCCTTCTAATGATGGTGCCCACATCACCTCAGAATTATCCACCTTAAATCATTGTCTCTGTATTGACCCTTAACTGCTGGCTGGTGCCTGGTGGCACCCAGGATATCATTCACAGGTTTCCATGTATATATACATACATCATATACTCAATTATTTCACTTAAAACAATACTTACACCCCTAGATCAAACCCTTTTTTATTTGCAAACATGGGTTCACACTCTATGCTTGTAGGCTAATAAATACGTTTTTTGACATTAGCTCTTGTGCTTGTTTGCTTATATCATTGTGTGTGTGTGTGTGTGTGTGTGTGTGTGTGTGTGTGTGTGTGTGTGTGTGTGTGCGCGTTTGTGTGTGTGTGTGTGTATTTGTCCCTGTTCTTGTATCTACACTACACTGCTCCGTGTAAGAGTATTAAATTTTGGTTTTATTTTCTGTCCTTTTTAGCAGTTTCCAACATTCCAAGCATATCTATGGCTCCCTCTTAAGGCCTTACTACTATCTTTTTTTCTGGTGGGTCCTTGCAAACCTATCCCTTTTGCCTTGGAGACCTGAAGAGAAAATTGTAGACTAGTTGGTTTCAGGATCTCCTTTTTTTTGAGTTCCAATCATATCTATGGCTCCCTTTAAGGCCTTACTACTTTTTTTTTTTGGAGGGTTCTTGCAAACCTACCCCTTTTTCCTTAGAGAACCCCCCAAAAAAAAAAAAAAAAAAAAAACGAAACTATGCTCCCTTGTCATTACTGAAGTTAACTTTTTTGTTTGAAACTCATTCCTTGAATTTTCACTGCAGGTGCAATCTTTGCTGTACATAGAAAATAGAAGTTGTATTTGGATCAATGTTTAGCACTATGCATGCAGTTATGATTTTTCTGATCCCTACTAAATTAGGCTTAAATGTGGTTCTCTTTATGTGCAGAAGAGCACATTTATTGGGCTTACATAGTTCATTCCTTGTGCAGAGCAATGTGAGAAGGACAAGGCTCGTGTTCTAGTGCACTGCATGTCTGGAAGAAATAAGTTAGTACTCCGGAGTTGCTTGTTGGTGGATATGGTCTTGATTAGTTAGTACTCGTTTGGCTGAATTATCATTATTTGATCTCCATTACAGGTCTCCAGCTATTGTTATAGCATACCTGATGAAGTGCAAAGGATGGAGACTTGCACAGAGCTACCAGTGGGTTAAAGAACAGAGGCCATCTGTTGACCTACATTCAGGTTTGTAATAGTCTAGCATAGATCTACCTAATGCATCTTGGTTCTGAAATGAGGTCAAGCATAAGCTTGAGAAAGCATGTCTGATGCCCCTCTCCCCACCTAAAAAAATAAAATAAAAAAGGACTCTTCCATTGATGAAAACTGTTTGTGAGGGTAAAGTATGTTGAAAACATTAATGCAACTGAACCAACTTTAATAGGCAAGTATGGTTCAATCTTAGAGATGGATAAGCCCCAGGATTTGTCTTGCTATCGAATTTTTTTTAGTGGTGCCACTATGACTCTTTGGCATGGCTGCTAATATTAATTTGGCAGGTGGAAGCTTCAAATGAATCAACCAAGGCACTGTTTATTATTTTCTTCAAAAAGTATCTCCCTTTCTTTTTTTATTTTTTAATTTTTTATGTATTACTTATTGGTTTCAATAAAACAGAATGGCCTGCAATGCAGGATGTATCTCAACCTTATACCTTGTTTTACAGTTTTACTTCAATTTATTTTGGTAGCTTTGTCATGTTCATTATTTCTACTATTTGTTTGGGTTAGTTCCACCTTCACTCCTATTTGTTGTCTATATTGGTATTATATTTTTTTACTATTTGGAGATGTGACCATTTCACAAAGCATTGAGTGAATCGAGGACAGCTAGATATGATCTCGCAAGGAGGTTATTCTATTGATAGTTATTTTCTTTTGTTATACAATTTGCTTGCTGCTTATTGTTGGTAATTCTTTTCCAATTCTTGGATCAAATTTTTATTCTGCTTCCAAAAAAAAGGGCGTCCCAGTGCATGAGGCTCCCTGATGCAGGCCAAGATCCGTTGGATAAGAATCTTCTTAGGATTAATTTAGAAATCTTTGTAATTTTTATTTCTTTTGATTTAGTCTTATTTTAGAGTTTTATTTCCTATTAAGGAGGTAGCCACGGTTTTAGTCAGTTTCTTTTTATTTATTTATTATTGGAATTATCTTGTGGGCCCCTCTTTTTAGACGTGATTAGGTTTTTGTTTTATTTATTTTATTAGTTTGTACTAGTTGTGGGTCCCTCATCCCTAAGACGTAGGTGAGTATTAGTATTTGAGTTGATTTTCTAGTTAGTAGTTGAGTTTAATTAGGACTCTTATATTGAAGTCATATTTGAGTTCTAATTGTGTTTTTTTAGAGTTTCAGTCCATTTAGGATTGTAAGTTTATTTAAAGATAGTTTATTAATGAAATTAGGATGGAATAATGAAAAAGGATTATTGAGAAGAAAGAAAAGAAGAGGCTCTCGGCTCTCTCCCTCCCTACGGTATCCCTCTGATCTCTCTCTTTGAGTTCCCTTTCTCCCTCTGTTTCGACAACTTCTTTCTCCCCTTCTCTCTCTCTTTGGCTTCTCTCCTTCCCCTTTGGTTCTTCATTTCCCTTCCTTGATGGTGTTTTTGATATTCTCCATTGATATTCCCTTTCATCCTTTTATATGAGATTCAATCTGCATTACTCCCGCTACTGTAAGGTCTGGGGAGGGGCAGAATGTACGCAGCCTTACCCCTACAGCATGGAGAGGCTGTTTCCATGTTTCGAACTCGTGACCACCAGGTTGCAATATACCAACCTTACCTTCATACCAAGGCTCGCTCTCTGAGACTCCACAGAATGTGGCTGTGGCTTAGAGAAAACATTCATAGGATGTTAATTTCTGTAGAAATTCCAAAAATCTGTCAGCATCTCTTCTCTTCTCCTTGTTTTTAACTCATTAATGTATATCCTTTTATTGCCACTTCTATTCCACATTACTTGGCCTACTACAAGATTAATTTTTATTCTATCTCCGCACCCCACCGCACCCCACCCCCCATTGTTCTTCATTTTTCTTTGCTAGATTCTCAGATCAGCCACAAAGTACCTACTGCATGGTTTAGAAGATTACCCTTTTAGCTGTCCTTTGTTTATCATTTATTAGTTATAGACAGTAATGACTATAGTATTTTGCCTTTTACTAAAATTAAAGGGTCATTCGAACCCACCTGTTAGAAGGATTAAGTGCTGTAATCACTTTGTCCACTGTCAGTTCTGGATCATCCTCCCTTACCCTTCCTAAAAAATTGGGATGATTGATGTTTCAGATAATTTATTTGGGTTGGTGGCATTTACCAAATTGGGGTTTCTGTTGCCCACAATCTTTTTATCTTGATTTTTTTTCTTCTGTGAATTGTAGATGTCTACCAGCAGTTGCAGGAGTATGAGCAGAAGATCTTTGGACAGATTAATAGCACTCCAGCCTTACCATTGTCGGAGACACCGCCTTTTGTTTTTAATTTCCCTAAAGCCGATCATCCTGTTCCAGCCCCTGTTTTCAACATGCAAGCTGCAACCTCCCTTTTTGACCGGCCTGCTGTGAACATTTCTCACGGGTTTACATTTGGAGCTGGTCAGACTGAGAAGAAAATGCTTGATGTTGGTGTTTCCCCTCCAAATGGGAATGACACATTGATGGATGGCTCGTGATTTTGACTTGAGTTTCTGCATCAATGAATTTTGGTTTGAAGTCAGAACCGTAATAGAACAAGTTCATATTCTGATATTTGGACATGAAATGGAGAAAAAAAATATGCTCATGTTTTCAGAATTGAATCCTCACCAATTAAGCATGGTCTTTTAATCGATGATCTGGAAGTGCAGTATCTCTCATTCACTAATTGTTCCTTTGTCCATATGATATGAAACTGGATGGGTTTTTGTGGGCTTTGACCTTTGGTAGTTTATAATTTCTATAGAAAACAGCCTGCATAAGAAGCAGTTTTTCGACTTTTGTAAATATACAATCTGAGCCAAGACTCTGCTTCTATTACCAATCCTAATTACACTTTTGCACAACTTCTTATTATGTGTTTTCTTTTGGTTTCATGATTTGAATGCTTTATATAATTTCTGCAGCTTAGATTAATGGTATAAATATTCTCATTAATCAATATTGTATTTCGTGAATCATTCTTACGAAGGGTAAGCATCGATTATCTTACACCACCTAAAAGAAATGTTTAAGCATCTTCTATTATAGTTGGTCCTCTACTATTCACTTCTGCTAAAACTCATTCAGGCTTTGTTTGGTTGGAAGGGGAATGCAAATTTTTTAGGGGGAAGTGAAATTTATTTCATTGGAAAAATGTTTTTTCTATGTTCGGTTGTAAGAAAAAAAAAAACATTTTACATGGTAAAATAAATTTTAGAGGAGACTTTAACTTTCTCATTTTATTTCCCAACCAAAAACCAAGTAAAATTAAAACCCGACTCTCATCGACTATTGAGTCTGGCCTCATGCAAGAATAAATTAACCCTGCAACTTCTCTGAGTCTCACCTCTCTCAAAATCTTCTCTTGCCTGGATCTTCTCTGTGGCCTAGAATCTATGGAGAGCAAGCAAGATTGTCTTCTTACTCCTCTTCTCTCATAACTTCTCTACAGTTTTTTTAATGATTTCTGCCAGGATCTGGTGAAGCAAACAATCCTCTCCTCTTTATCTTATGTAATGATCTCTCTGCTAGGTAGTTCTGGTCATGGAGGTGCTTCAATTTGTTCCTCTGACCTCATACAGATCTGATAGGGGTTTTTATTGTTTGGAACGCTGCTTCAGTGACTAAATCATGTTCCTGTGCCTAAACTATTGTCTTGCAGAATTTTATTGGTAACCTTGTAAGTAATACTGTAGGCCGTTAATGGATGTTATTCTTTCCCTTACGCCTTGTACTCTCTTCTCCCTTTCCTTTCCCTGTTTTTTCATGGAATCTACTGAAGTCGGTAATTTCTGTAAATTTCAATTTCAAAGAGCTTGTGTATCATTTTTTTTCTTCCCACAATTGTTGCCCAGCGACTATTGCATTGGCTTCTTGAATTCCTTCCTAACTGTTTGATAAAATTTGTATGTCAGCTTAATTTCTCACTTGGATGATATAAATTTAGGAATGCGCATGGTTGCAGTATCAAATTTCCTTTTCTATATGGTTTTATACAACTCCAACTATGAAAAGGTTAAAAGTGTCACTATAGCAACTCAGAAAATGATCATTTGAGTTTCTTAACCAGTGCTATTGTGGAAGACAATAATGGATGATGTTAGGATTCAAAAAGTTGAATTCTTAATTATACGAATTATTATAGGAGCTAAAGATGATGACTAATATAGTAAATAAATTACACCCCCCCTCCCCTCTCAAAAAAAAAAAAAAAAAAAAAAAAACAGAAAATGAAAGGAAAAAAATTGCTAGAACATTGAATTTGGATTTTCTTTCTTCTTCTTCTTCTTCTTTTTTTTTATTGAATTTGGATTTTATGTTTCCCAATCTACCATTTTCTTCCATATTTTTCAGTCATTCTCCCAACTGTAAGACCCTGACCTTTGAGCAGCCCCCTCAGAATGGTCCCATCATAGGCTTGAACCTATGGGTTTTTTTTTTTATCCTTCTCATTTGACCACTAAAAATGAAAAACTATTTAAGTGAACCAAAATAGTAAATCTTATTTCTCTTTTTTCTAATTTGTTGTTCATATAGGAATACTTAATGCCAATCTTCTCACTTTTGTTTCTGTTGTATAGAAGCAATTGCATTTTCTTTAGAACTTCATTTAATACCCACACCCCTTGTTCCCCTGCTTTGATAAACTCAAATGGAAACTTTATTTGGTGTGATAAAAGAAGTTTTTAATTGTTTGAGACCTTCCATCCCATTCCTTCCCCACTTTATTTTCTCATTTCTAATTTTTCCATCAAAACTCATTATATTCTGTATGGTTGCAAGGCTTTGGATGCCAAATACTATATAGTACTGCCAGTTATTTCTCTGTAATTGCTAGCAGTAAACATGGAGAAGTAAAACCCAGTATCATGCAAGATAGATAATTGAAACTCTATAAGTTAGTACCCTGAGCTCCAGGAGCATCTATATGGACATTGCAGTTAAGAATTACAACTTATTCTGTTGGGAAGAAATGCTCTGTTAGTTTCATAGAGAAGTTTCTGTTGATGAACTACTACTATGTTTGTATACCATTCGTTCTTCTCCTTTTATTAGTACTTGTAAGTTTTATTGTTTTATTTTATCCTGTTGTCATGGATCCCTAAGTGAGTGGCCCCAAGGCGGTAAGAGAAGTCGAACTCAGAACTATCCGCTTCTTGAGGCGTAAGCTCCTTGTCAAGTGAGATACCTCATTGGGGTTAAGCCATATCATAATCAAACTTCTTATTTAACATGTTATATCAAAAGACCAACAATATTGTAACCCTGTTGGTAGTTTAATGAAGATGATAGCTGTTAAATTTGTGAATAAAATGGAAAAAGATCCTCTTCTATCTGCCAGCCATGCCGGCCATCCATCAGACGGGCCGGGACCAATAAAAATGTATGCATCTCACTACAACAATATTCATTTTCTGCTACAGAAATTTTTTGTTGCCTAAAACATTTTTCCGTTGGCAAAAATCAACACCTACATTAAAATTCCATTGTCGTTCCGTTGTAAAAAATCCCGTAGCCATTTTGCTCTATGGAAACATCTGTACCATGGGTGTATATATTTTTCACAACGGAAATTACATTCTGTTGTGTATAATATGGATTTTACACAACGGAAAAGGGTCTATTGTTTATAATATATATTTTCCAACGGATATTTTACACAACGAAAAGTAGACCGTTGTCTATAATATATATTTTCTACAACGGAAAGTAATCCGTTGTCTATAATACATATTTTCTACAACGAAAAATAATCCATTGTCTATAATACATATTTTTCACCACAGAAACCAATATATCGTAGTATATAATAAATATTTTAGACAATGGATCTATATTTTCCGTTGGGAAAAATCTTTTTTTTTTTAATTACATTTCTCTACTACCCTACGACCCTTCCTGCACTATTGATCAATACAAAATGCATATAAATAAGAAATCCTAGTAAAAAAAAAAAAAAAAAACTTGATATTAATCATAGAATTCAAATCCCAACTATATATATACAATCAACCAAAATCATATAGTCAATAACCAACAAAAAAAAAAAAAACCAAAGTCATATAAAAAATACACACTATAAACTCATACTAAGTACAAAGTTTTGAAACAATATATATCAAGATAAAAAAAAACTCAAGCTTCTTATGTAGCTCCTCTCCTCTTCATCAAAAAAATTTCTTTCTCATACCTGAAAATTAAAAGTACAGAATTGTTAATATAAAAAATGAATGCATAAGTATAAATTTATAAAAATGAAAGCTTAGGACAAGTGTTGGAACCCAAGATGCAAGTAACAACATCACAAACAAGTAAACCCACAGGGCCCATGCGACATTAAAGCAACAAAGACACCTGCAAGTGAAATCACCAGAATGGTAAACCCTATCACCATAAGAGGTGTCTGCAAGAATGATTCACAAGTATAGTTTTTTTTTCGCCATCTTTAGCCCAGCAGCTATGATGGGTATGGAAGATGTGGTCAAATGGATAATTCATTCAACTGAGGTGTATGGGGTTGGTAATATTCTAAAGATTTCAGTTTCTTTCTAAACAATGCAATACTTATGAGACTCCTTCAACACAAGACAAAAAATACAAGGGCCACCAGCTTCAAAACCGATTTCAGTACATTACACCTTTTACCCAGCCACAAGACAGATGAAGTGTTTGGAGCAAAAAAAAAAGGGTGTAAATACCAGAGCATAGAAGTTGAGATCCAATTAAGAAGGATCCTTTAAGTCTGAATTACAGAAAATCATAATTCCAATAAACTTGAAATGTGCAAAACAACCACAACAGATCTAATTCCTTCTCAACATAAGACAAAAACCAAACTGTGACTACATACTTCTATGAAGAGATTCAAGGTAAGGAAGAATATAACCATAACCATATTCAGAACCTTCCTTCAAGAACACCAAGAATCAGTAATCGAACTGCAATCAAACCCCAATAATTGCAATTGAATACTAAGAAAAGCAAGTAAGAGATTTAACCCTAAATCTCTTACTTGCAGTAGATGAACATTATGGGTTTAATTGCTTGCGAGCACCAACTCCATTGTCTTAAATTTAATCATAAAAGGAACCAAAAGCTCCCATTCTGTCAAATCTTTTTTTCACATGCCCTATTTGTTCGTAGTACAGAAAATAAATAAGTTGCAACTTGCAAATAATTTTGAACCTTGAAGCATCAGACCCAATTCCTTCATAACGCACCAAAGAAAATGTGCTCAAAAAAAAAATTTAGCCAGTTAATTTAGTTAAAGGTTTTTCAATTCTGAGGCAAAAAGTCATGAATCAAGTTGTTTGGGTTCTTTAATAATCAAACAACCAAGTCTTAATGGAATATAGGCAAACCTCACAACATTGACTCGTTCGATAGAAAAGAAAAGAAAAGGAAATAAGTGAAACAGACAAGGAAAAAACAAAGTGACAAAAAGATTACATAATCAGAAATAATGAATCATTCAAAGAACAAATACTATCACTATACACAAAATGACTGCCAACTCACCAGCCTGTCCATGAAGAACCTTATCAAGCTATGTACAGTAGCATTGCCCAGTGGATTTTCTGTAAGACGTGTAAGCACTTCTCCTAGAAGAAGGATACCTGAAATTGTACTCGAAGATGTTGAATATCACAGCTTTCGCATAATATAGTGAGAAGAAACAAATAAAATGAATGGGGAATAAGAACAATTAGTTAGCAACAGAAAATAGTTAGGTGACAAAAGATTGTGTGCATAAGATCTCACTGCTCAAAAAAAAAAAGGAGAGCAGCTCATTGCTTGTTATCAAATATTATGAACCTTATACTTTTTGAATCTTGAATCCTAAAAATACTTTTATTTGAACTTTGTTTTATTTTTTAGTTGCTGTATATGTAAAACCATATTAGTATTTCAATACATAGCATAGCATAGCAAAAATTAACAGATATCATTTCATTTTCAGTCGACTAGAGCCTAGTAATTGCATAGTCAACACTCAACAGCTTACCTTAGTAGGCCAAAGCACTTACCCACGTCGCATAGCAACCTTGACACATTAGTTGATACTAGGATAACTTAAATCCTATGGTTAAGCCACCAAACCAAGCTGGAGATTGTTAAGGTTGTGTGTCTGAAAGCATTGTGATCAGCTATACTGGGGTTACGCTAGGACACCAGCACAAACCAGGTAAACCAATCTTGACTCATGGGTATTTCACAGATTCTAAATATTAGGGAATTAGGATATCTTCAAAGATCTTTATGAACATCGCTGTGAGTCATCAAATAAGGAACAGGAAAAAAATATAAATGGGTGAGGCTTTCCAGAATTTTATTAGGGATCAACAATAAAAATGCAACTAAACTGCCAAGCATAGAAATACAGATTGTATTTGGAGGCTGCCAGGATGTCCCCATACTCCATGACTTTACTATGTGTAACGTTATCTCATCTCATCCCTACATATTAGCAGGTTTGCTGAACCTCTTGAATTCCTGTTCTCTTCTGGCTCTTCAAGGTAACTTAATTGTTTTTTTTCCCCTTAATTTGATTGTATGGTGAGTGCATTTCCAAGCACAGTGAAGAAGAAAATAAAAATTACCCATGTCATCCATCTCAACTATATAAAAAATACAACATCAAAACGTACAGTAAACAAGGCCCATATAGTAAATTCATTTTATCCTAGCTTGAACTGAACAATGGCATTGCTTTGCCTGGAATATATGACATAACAAGAATTCCCCAACAACGTTACATGTGTAGACAGTAGACACTGAATTTAATTCATCACACCAATGCTTATGCATAAGGCATAAAACAATAGGGCATAAAAGTAAATAGTAACTCTAGCACGAATGATGTTATCTGTAGTAGTCAAATACATTTCCATTTCCTTGACCTATATTAAGAATTTGAGTAAGTGGGCATGCATTAGGTAACCACAAGACCGTAATTACACATATATAAAATCTCACAGCAACTCACCAGTGTTTCTATGGTTAAGAGATCATTTTTCAAAAGTGAAGTGACAGCATCTACGCTTACGGTCTGCAAGAAGCATCCATAATAAAAGCAAAGTCCAATAAATCAAAGCAAAATGGGATAAATAAAACCATAGCACCTACATATCACTGAAACAATTGCATATTGAAAGAAAACACAGTTCATTCTTGTAGGCGACTGCTCCCATTTCCTTTCCTTCTTTCTTGATTTTTCTTCAAATCCTCCGTGAACAACGCCGGATCTGATCACTTGCTGCCGTCACCGTCGCCGGTATCACCATCGTTTTCTTCTTCTTCTTCCTCAAACCCACTTCTCTCTCTCTCAAACCCTCGCCCTCTTCTCTGTTTCCTTCTCTTTCGTTTTTTTGGGATCTGAAAATCCCCTTTCTCCCTCAGCTCTGTTTTTCTCCGCCTCTCTCTGCTCTCAAACCCTCATCTGACTCTCTCTTTTCTCTCTTCGTTTCCCCTTCTGTTTTTGTTCCTTCGTTTTTTCCTTTAGAAAAAAATACCTCCCCTTTTTTTTTTTTTTTTTAATGACGTGGTTGGCGGTTGGAGTCTCTTTCTCCAAACAAGTGAACATCATTATTTTATTATTATTTATTTCATTTTATTTTATTTATTATTTTATTTTCATATGACGTGGTTGGAATCTCTTTCTCCAACCACGTGAGTAAGGGTGTCAAAAATGGGCCCGGCCCGGTAGCACGGACCGAGCCGGGCCCAAAATAACTCGAATCCAATCCGGACCGAACCTTAATGGACAGGTTTCGGTCTCGACTTATAAAGTCTGACACCGTTTCAGTTCAGACCGAAACCAGACCGGACCGGCCCGTTAAGAAGCCCGAACTAGCCCGAACACCGGTAAGGTTCATCCAGGCCCAATTTCTTAATTTTTATGGTTTTAAATTTTGATGGATTATATTACACTGTTATAGTTCACTTCTTGATCCGAAAGATTATATGAATCTATAGTTGAAAAAAATATGTTAATTGTTACAATTGATTGAATTACATATATATAGAAGGAATGATGCTAATTTTATAGATAGAAATAATAAAATAGAAAATATATTTTACATATAAAATTGGCCCGATAAGCTTGATAAGCTCGGTCCGGACCGAATCAGCTCGAAATCACCTCAATAAGCCCAACCTGATAACAGATCGACATCGGACCAGCCCGTTAGTTATTGTGTCCAGCGCAGCCCAACCTAGCCCGAACTCTTAATGGATATGTTTTGGGCTGAGCTTATAAAATCCGACACCGATTCAGCCCGGACCGAAATCGGCCTGGACCGGCCCGTTGACACCCTTACACGTGAGCATCTGTTATATATATATATATATATATATATATATATATATACAATGTATTGCCAAAAATACCGTGTGGCTTGTTGTCGTCGCGCAGTCTTCACCGGATGGCTTGCGTGAGAGATTAGGAAGGTATATCGTGTGGCTTACGTTAGGAATGGGTAATGCAGGGTTTGTAGGTGGTGGAGTGGAAGGGTGTTGGTAGCTAGAACGGTTGCTAGAGAATGGGGTGGGGTAGAGCAATCAGAGAGGGAGAGGGGTCGACGCGGGAAAATATCGGAGAGAGCAAGGGAGAGTGCGGGCGGGAGAAAAATAGCGAAAACACGAAAACGAGGGAAAAACCTATCAAAAAAAATAAAAAAATAAAAAATAGGGGAAAACCAATAAATTGGTTCTAAATTTGATTTTCTATCTTTGACCAGGGAAACCAGTTTACCATATTGTAAATGTATATTTCACTAGGGATAATATAACACCTTAGTGGTAAATGTATATTTCACAACGGACACGTATCTTCTGTAGTATAAAAAGATATTTTTGTTGAAAATGTATATTCCACAACGGAAGCATATCTTTCGTGGTATAAAATGATATTTTTGGCTATGGAAAAATGTTTCCGTAGAGATAAATGTATTTTTTACCGTGGAAAAATATTTTTCGTTGTATATACACGGTATAAAATGATATTTCTGGCCATGGAAAAATGTTTCTGTAGAGGTAAATGTATTTTTTTACCACGGAAATTATTTTTCATTGTTATATACACTATATTGTATTTTAGGTAAAGTTATTTCCCTACGAAAAACATAGTACCGTTGTTGGAAATATATATTCCACAACGGAAACATATCTTCCATAGTATAATGCTTACTATGGCTGAACTGACATACCCATATATTAGTATATACGCCTGAAGAATTTCAATTGTTGAATCACGGCTGAACGAAGTGGATAACATGAGAATATTTTTTTTCCTTTAAGAAAATACTAGATTGAATGTAGACTCAAAAGCATTTATGTTCATATGAATGAATTTGGATCCAAAGATGACTAGGTTCAATCATTAGTACATATATAACATAAGAGAGGGAAGTCAGTAATTTCTGTAGATTTCAATTGCATTCCTCATCTTCAATATGGTTTGTAATAAACAGTGACGTCCAGCTTCCTTTTTGGTAGACTCAAGGTTACCATCCACAATGATAACAGAGTGACAACCTAGAACAATTAGTTTTCAAGATGGTTGGGAGGGATTTAAATCCTCTCATGCCTTTCATACCAACATGAGGAAATCCATTGGCTGTCATCCACTGTGTGCATATACCGATGTATGAATATACATACATAGTAGATGACAGCCACTAGATTTTCTCATGTTGGCATAAGAGACATAAGAGGATTAAAATCTCATGCATTGAGAGTGTGTCACTGGCGGTCGTCTCCTTACAGGTCAATAAGGGCTGTTTACAGAAATTATTGACTTGGAGTGTCAGTAGATTCCATGAAAAAACAGACTTATCTATCAAAGAGCTTGTGTATGATTTTTTTTTTCCGTCCCACAATTGTTGTCCAGCGACTATTGCATTGACTTCTTGAATTCCAACTGCTTGATAAAATGTATAATACATGATATAGTTCATGGGATCCGACTACTGATTTTATAGTATAATGGGTTGACATCCTCTCATTAAGTCAGCTTAATTTCTCACTTGGATGGTATAAATTTAAATCAAATTTCCTTTTGTATATGGTTTTATACGACTCTAACTATGGGAAGGTTAAAGTGTCAATAGAGCAACTCAGAAAATGATCATTTGAGTTTCTTAACCAGTGCTATTGTGGATTGTGTTTTATTATCACAATCCACCTGACCCAACTCTCTGCATGGCTTGCATGTGAAGGGCATCACAAATGATTGTCTGAATGGGAAAGAAAGCCCTCTATAAAATCAATCTTTCCCTGCACAAAAGAGAAAGCTATGTTAACGCGCGTTACAAAAAGAAAGGTTTGGATTTTATATTCCAATCTCCTGATTTCCAAGCTTCCTTCATTCTAATAATCTTCTTCTTTTCCTGTTCTCTTTATGACTGCTTCTACTTTAAACCTTTTCTTCTATTGATGGAGAATGAGGGTTAGATCTATAACACCTTCCTAATTTTCATGTCCCAATTTGCAGTTGCCATTATTCTAACATCAGCCTGGACCAATCCCTGAGAGTAGTTGCATTTTTTGCTTAGATCTTCTATTTATTGCAGCTGGTCTTTTTTATTTATTTATTTATTATTTTTTTTAACCATTTTATTGGGTTAATTTTATAGGATTTTTCTTTGTGAAATGTTTGTTCAGCTGAAGTATGTGGCTATTGTTTTTTTTTTTCTTCCTCTCTTTCTCAACCTGTAATGTCCATAATTCCCTTGGGTTTTCTCATAGTACTTGGCTGAAACTGTATCAGGTAAGTTTTCCACAATGTTGTGATGCACAATATCAATGTATATATTTTCCTTCACACTATTTTGTTTGCTTATTTAAGTTCCAAATTTTCTCGCTATTATGGTCCATAGATATTCTAGAATGCCCACAAAAGTATTTCATGACAGTTTTGGGTTTTCCTTGGGCCATATCATATTCTTTTTTTTTTTTTTCTTTTTTTTCTTTTTTTGGCTAATGATGAATACCTAGACCTTTGGCCTGGCTAGTCCCACATGCCCGTATTGACCCTACAACTGCATAAAGTGGGTCATTCCAGGATTGAATGAGGACTATTTCATTTGCACCTAAGGTAGCTGGAAAGAAAAAACACTTAACATCCTCATGTGAGTGGCTTCAAGGGGAGTCAAATTCAGAACCTTCCGCTTCTTGAGATGTAGGCTGTTTGCTAACTGAGCTACCCTTTTGGGGTTAAGCCATATCATAATCAAACTTATTATTTAACATGCTATATCAAAAGACCAACAATATTGTAACCCTCTTGGTAGTTTCAATGAAGATGATAGCGGTCAAATTTGCGAATAAAATGGAAAAAAAAAATCCTCTCTTGTCTGTCAGCCATGCCAACTGTCCATCGGACAAGCCGGGACCTATAAAAATGCATGCATCTAGGTTTTTCACGTATACTAGCCTGCTAGCTGGTGGTGGTTAATGCTTGTGCTACAGAACTTTTAGCAACCCTGTTATTTTCACATGAAATTCAGAGCCATCTACTACCATCATTCATATCATATTTTTATTGAATTCCGGAGTTTCCATCACCTTGCAACAGTTCCAATCCTAAGACTCATTCTTGATTTGTTTCATAATTTATTAATATATTTGCATCTTTGTTTTGTACAAAATGGGCTGGTGTTTTCTGCTTTAGATTCATGACTAAAATCAATCAAATTCCTCACCTTAGATCTACAAATCTTGGTTATTAATGGTGCTATACATGCTTCTGTATGTAGGAAAGTGTGGTTTCTAGGCGGGTTATTATTATTTGTATGGCTTGTATAGAGAGTTGGCAAGAAAGCATGCACAATATATAGCTATTTGGAAGTGATTTACGAAAAATGTTGTATTAACAAACAAATGATATGCATTCCTTGGTAGTAGTTACTGTTAAAATACACAAATATTAATTCTACTATGACTACCATTGAACCTTGACTTTTACTTTGTTGTTTTGTACATTCAATGCTCCTTTGCTTCTTTACAATTTTTTAGTGCTTCATTGAGAATTAATTCTATGAATTATTTAATCCCTTATTTTTTTTTATCAGTTTGCCACTAAATGGGTTTCTTAATAATTTTTGAGTGTTGATGGGTAAATATGAGTACATGGATATTATGATGAAGGATGACAATGGAAAAAGTGGCAGTGGACATGAGTCCTCCTAATTTATCAAATGGACATCTCTCTAAAATCTTATAGAAGAGATCTGAATATTGGGTTTAGTTTCACGTCTAGGTAATTTTTCAATTTAAACATCAATTTTTATTAGTTCTTAGCTTTAGCTGAGGGGTTTTCATTTCACTCATGAGCTATATAAGTACTAAGTTTTGGATTGTTTTGAGTGGAGTTCACTTTTGTTAGTTTATTTTATTTTATTTTATTTTTGTTAATTAATTTCGATGCTTTTGATTTCTTTTTTTTTAACCAAAGAAGTTGATATTTTTTATACCATATTTTATTTTTGGTCCCTATCTCTAAGACTTTGTATGATTAAATTAAATCTAATATATTTTTTTTAATATTTTGACAATGTCTTCATCTTGAATTATGTAAACTCTAATTAAAGAAGAGATGGTGTACCCATCACTCCCAACTGGTTGAATTTTGGCTCTTGCAAAAATTAAAATTTGGGCCTATATGTGGAAGCACAGTGGGCGACTATGGCCATGTCTTATCTATTGTAGTATTATTTCATGTAGATCTTTTAGATGGATTCTTTTGATCAATTATTGGAGTAGATTTTTGTTATGATCATGAGAATTTATGTATATTGGACTTATTAGTCTCTTTTGTGAGACTCCAAGACTTAACATTATCTTAAACACATGGATGAATAGAAGTTAAGATGACCAAGAAAATAAACTTTAAGTGGAGTTCCGATTGCATCGATGGTAACCTAATTTTCTAAATTTTTTTATTCGTATATGTAGATAAAAAAATATTTAAAATAAGTATAAAATTAAGCTTCTAAATCTTGATTACAATTTGGATAAATTGGCAAATGGTCTTGAGACTATTTTTAAATATAAATAATAATCATTTAATATGATTTATTCTTATGTAAAATTCTCTGACTCACCGAAGAACATAACCTTCAATGGATTCAAATGTATAAAAAGTGGGGCCTTTGGACAGATAATTGATAAAGAAGGTTAACACTCCCTTGCAATAGATGGTGGTGGACTCATTTGTTAAACATGCACTTTAAGTAAAGGGATTAGAGCAAATGGGGATGCATATGGATGGTTACAACTTAGTGAAGTGTGTTGATTATAAATTTTTTTAAATTTTACATTAATTTTACGTCCAACCAAACAATTATAGAAAATTAATTTCATTTTATTTCCCGTGCAACCAAATGACTCAAAAGGGAAAACAATTTTTTTTTACTTCCCTCTTCCTTTTCTTCCAACCAAACAGAGCTTCAATTTTTTCCCTCCTTAAATTTTAGGGAAAAAAAATGTTCTTTGAGAGACAATCGGCTAAGGGACTCCATGATTGGAAGACATTCACCCACAAAAAGGCACAAAAAATCCAACCCCCCTTGTATATGAAGTTCTTGTGATACCATCTATCCCATATTATACAGCCATTATGACTCCCTAGGAACCTCTCCCCTAAATTTTATGTTTTAAGGCTGTGTTTGTTATCATTTTTGTTTTTGTTTTTCTGATGTATCTTTGTTTTTGTAGGCGTTTGATGTCATTTTTTATTGTTATTTATGGAAAAAAATAATAATAATAAACCCAAAATCAAAAAGAGGTTGATTTTTGATTTTTGGCCAGAAACCATTTTTGGTTGATTTTTGCACAAGTCACTTAAAGCACATGTCTACTTATCACCCCCCCACTTAAAGCACATGTACAAAATCGAGGGTAAGAAAGCATGTAAGTGTTCTTCTCTCGCTCCTTTTTGTTAGTCCTGTAGGCGTTTTTCGTTAAAATTTCCATGCAAATGATATTTTAATACAAAAATTTTTATTCATGTAAAATTTCTTATATTTTCAGTGTCTTCTCTGATACATTACATCAAATCAAACATCAAATCAAACAATAGAAAATCCTATTTTATAAAAATATTTTTATTTTTTTTCTATTTTACATGCAAACAAATGGAAGTTATAACCCCAGTGTAAACCGCTTCTGATGCAGCCCAATTGCATCCATGTCCAACAATTATATCATTACATCAAGGTCCAAGCCCACCAAGCCCATTTGACCCAAAATCATGTGGCTAAGACCAAAGTATGAACTAAGCTACAAAAGAACCAATGAACCTGACCTTGGCTCTTTAAAATCAGTCCCTTTTTGGTGACTTTTTAAGTATTTAGTGGAGAATGAGATGACATTTTCTATTCAATGTTTCTAGAGTCTTCTCTACATTGAAGCTTGCATTAAGACATTGAACCTAGCATCAATACCTTGGACCTTGAATCAAGACTTTGGAACTTGCTTCAATGCTCATTGGAGTAACCCATTGCATTGGAAGAATCTATTTTTTTTAATCTATCATTTATTATTTTCTATTTTGTATTTTCAGCCCTTGGATTTAAGAATATTATTGTCTTTTTTATTTTCTCTATTATGCCTATAAAATGCCACCAAAGTAATTTGTATTGCAGAGACAATTTGAAGTGATTCTTATGAATGAAATTTGCCTAAGTGCAATTCTTGAACCTAGAAGAGTTCTCCTTTGAAACCTTGAAGAACTTTCATTCCATCCTAGAAGAGTTAGAATTTTATTCTTCACCTACATCCTAGAAGAGTTGTAGGCCACATTTGGAGTTGATTTACATCCTAAAAGAGTTGGAATTTTATTCTTCACCTACATCCTAGAAGAGTTGTAGACCATATTTGGAGTTGATTTACATCCTAGAAGAGTTGAAATTTTATTCTTCACCTACATCCTAGAAGAGTTGTATGCCACATTTGGAGTTGATTTACATCTTAGAAGAGAAGTAAGTCACCCCACCTTCACTTCCATCAATTATATCATTTTTACCTTTAAAAAAAAAAATCCAAAATTTATTTCGGCACTTCACTTCCCTTTTGATTCCTTTGCTTTTGTAGAAATTCAATTTCCCGATCCATTTTTTCCATAAGTCCGAAGTTGAATACATCAGCTTCTGTATTTATGCTCTTTAATTAATAAAATGAGACTAATGGAAACTTGAAATGGACCCCACCTTTTCCCTTTCGAAGGAAGTGAACAAAAACTGTACTTAGATGATTCCTTGACTCGATAGGCTGACTCAACTCCTTAAGAACCTGAGTCGAGTACAATATCCGTGTCAGCCAGCTATGTTTAGTAGTTTGAGTGGAAACCATGGTTTAAAATCCAGGTATCTTCCACTACAAAAAAATTCACGTATCGGATACAATATCAAATAAAAACATGTTTTTGATCCTGATTAAGGTAAAATTACAATATTTTGGGATCAAAGATCGGATTGGAGATCAACTACATCCAAAATGAATATAAATCAGCTGATTTAATTAATCTGATATCAATTCCTTGGACCATGAGTCCAACTGTTAATACAATGGAAATTAGTAATAGTTCCTTTAGAACAGCACACCTTGTGCTGTCATTTTAATTTGGTTCAATGTCATTCATGATTTCATCCTAGGGACAAATGTATCTAGTGGCAAAGCAGGCCAGATACAACATCATGGACCTAGTCTTCAATTCCAAAATGGTGGAACCCTGGAGATAAAGTTTTCTAAACGTGCTCGTGAAAAATTATTTTTTTTTTCTATTTTATCCATATAATAATCATCACCAAATTATACATTAATTTTAGGGATCTTATATAAATATTATCATATATAAATATAATGCATTGAAAATTATTTAAAGATAAGAAGGCTTTAACATAGCCCACCTAGAAATAGTTTCCCACTCAGACTCGCTCTCATTGTGCCATGTGGACACTTGATATGATTATTCAAACTCTTGATTAATCAAATTCTATTTTATTAATTGGCAAATTTTTTTTTTTGAATTAAAATTTGATATGTTAGTGTGGATGCTTAGGATCTACTTGTCCACAATCCAAGCTCTATATGAGAATTTTTACCCTTGAAAGAAACAAGATATATAGAAAAATATTAAGCAAATATCGGATGATTAACCCTTTACTTGTTGAAGAGGGATTAGAAAGAAGTCTCGAATTTAAGTTGAGGAGGACCCATCAACATTTTTTTTTATTAAATTATTATCATTGTCGGATACCAAGAATTTTAGCCTGATTTCTTAGTAATTTTCAAAACGCAGATATCATGTGTCACATGTGTCAAATATAGTTGCCTTTCTCTCGTTACTGTGATTTTGAGTGTATATGAGATGCAAAAGTGGTTTTAATGGTACAATAAGTTCAATGTATGTAGACACTATAAATGTTAACGAATCTGAAGGCTTTAAGTACGAATTCAAATTGTCTTATCCTTGAGATTTGGGAGGCGTGGCGGCGACCCCACTGGATGGTCGCCATGTGGGGGTCGGATGAATCCGACCCTTCCGTTCGAGCCGACAAGCGGAGCTGACAAGAGAGTGTCGACTCGAACAGAGGGGTCGGATTCATCCGACCTCTATGGGGACCATCCAATGGGGTCGCCGCCATGCCTCCCGAATCTCAGGGATGAGACGATTTGGATCCCACCTCCATGCTGTAACAAAATTTTCTCTTTCCTATACAATGACAGCGTGGCATGCATGCTCCACGGTTTCCACGTGGCTAAGTGTGTAAGTAGAAAGCTTGCCATGCAACTGTCCTAGTCAGTCAGCACTGAAGTAGCTCGTTATCAGTTCACGGGGTTTTCACGGACCAATGTGTTTCCAGCGTGCCATCTTTATCAACTTATGTGGGGCCCACCAGCCACGTTCGCATTTCTCTCTCACGTTTTCTATTCTCTACATCCCACTGTTCCCCAGTAGAACTCGCGACGGCCCACGTTAACAGAATTAAATAAACGGCTGACTAAACGGTGCTTCCTAAATTCGAACATTTATTGGAATATGCCACTAAGTCTTCTGTATCTCTCATACCCAAAATTTGGGTATGCTTCTTTCATCATGACCCTTTAATGCGAATCCATGGTCCATGATCAAATCACTGATTCACCACAAAGATCTTCCATATGGGTGAGTGATGAGATCAATGGCTGAGTATACCTCAATTGCTACTCTTGATCGTTGAGAGTGCACCACTCACATCACATGTTCCGATGCACTCCCAATGGTTAGGATCAACACTGCTACAGAACAATACTATGGGCGATCCTAGTCTCTGGGTCTGAGGATTCAAAATTTCCGATTCAAGCCTATCTAGATCGGGATTTCTAGGGTTTTTATCGTCAATTCCACCTGATTAAGATTAGAGTCTGATTATAATACACACCGATGGACTCATATCGTCTCCTATCATTGGATGACTTAATAAACTCTAATTGTTCGATCACGACTAAACGAACAAACAACATGTGACGATTATTTTTCTCAGCAACAACCAAGTCCAAGACTCCTAAGTACATGAACTAGGAAAATGCTAGATTGAATGTAGACTCAAAAGCTTCTATGTTCACATGAATGAATTTGGATCCAAAGGCAACTAGGTTCAATCATTAGTATATATATATATATATGACATTGGGGAGGGAGAGAGTGATAATCCACATAGACACCAAACGGACGTTAATTCCAACGGGCCTTAAAGAACGCCGTTTGGTATGAGTGTCATCATCCTATCACCATTATCCTGACATCTTCCCTTCTTCCAGGGAGCTTAAATCGACTTTCATTCTTGTTTGGATTTTGATTTTCTCAGAGTAATCAAAGTGGAAATTTTTTCAGAAGAATCGAAAGAAAACTCACAAATTTGACTCAGAATGGCGAAGATTCCGGTGAGATTTAAGAGAGTTGCAGCGGCATTTGACGAGGTAGCGCGGATTCGACCATGCGAAAGCAGCGGCAGCGAGTATTCGCCGGAGGGAGACTTAGCTGATTTATCCGATCTCATTGATTCGTTCATGGAAACAGATTACTACAGAGTCGAACGAGTTCAGCTAGAAGATGACGATGACCGAAAAGATTTTGAGAAAAGCTCCCTTGACGACGCTGAGAGTTTCTGGTCAGATTCAGAGGCGAAGGAAATGTTGCCGAGCTTGCTAGGTTGCGATGGTGAAGATGATAGTGTCAAACGAATGATTCGTACCGAAGTAGATCTTGCTATCAAATCTCTCGGAACGGATTCGTTACCGAGTATGAAACGTTCGTTGATGAGGCGATTACGCGAGAGAGGTCTCGATGCAGGTCTCTGCAAATCCAGATGGGAGAAAATTGGGCGATTTCCTGTTGGAGATTACGAATATGTAGATGTGATCGTAGAAGAAAATCGGTACCTGGTGGAATTGTCACTGGCAGCTGAATTCACGATTGCTCGACCGACAGATGAGTATCTGTCATTGCTGGAGGTGTTCCCAACAATTTTTGTTGGAAAACCAGAAGAGCTGAAGCAGGTGGTGAGATTGATGTGTGCGGCAGCTAGAAAATCATTGAAGAGGATGGAGATGCATGTTCCTCCATGGAGGAGGAACGGTTACATGCAGGCCAAGTGGTTCGGTCGTTACAAGCGGACAACGAGAGCTACGGCTGCTCTAAGGAATTCGCCGGTGGTAGCAGGGGAGAATTTGAGAGAGAAAAGGTCGGTTGGATTTGTGGCGTTGCCTGAAATTTATAGTTATTGCAGAGGTGTATCGGATCGGAAGATGGGTTTGAATTTGAAAGCTGGCAAGTTGGCTGCTGTGTTCAATGGCATGGAGTTGTAAATTAAGTTGTTCACTATGCCCTTTTTTGTCATATTGTGTGGAAATTAGAGTATAACAAATATTAAAATTTTTGTTTTTTGTTTTTTGCTTGAAAATATTTTCATTGATTTAATCTATGCATGGGAATTTAGAGTTGAAGGCTACCACTCTCTGTCCTCTTTCTATCTTTCAAGTCTTTAGGCATTGATTTTATAAAATTATAATATGCCCTGTTAACTTGTATATCTTGCTTCCCTTATCATATCATATAATTCAAAAAGAAAAAAAAGAAAAATCATATCTTTCACTTTGTAGTGGGTTACTAAATGGAAATGGCAAACTGACTAATGATTTGGCTAAAATTGTATGAACCCTATAAAAGGTCATATAATACATTTCGGTTCGGTTGAGAGACCGAGTTCTATTCAAATCGTCTGATTTGATCAATTAAGATTCAAGACTAATTCTTGTTCAAATTGTCTGATTTGATCAATTAAAATTACAGACCGAATCTTGATCAAACCGTCTGATTTGATCGATTAAGATTCAAGACCGATTCTTGATCAAATCGTCTGATTTGCTCAATTTCGATTCAAGACTGATTCCTGATCAAATCGTCTGATTTGCTCAATTTCAATTCGACTGATCTATCCCCGATTTCTTGAACCATGCATAGTATAATGGTCTTAATTGCTGTGGTACTCATCTTTTGATTGTTTAGTCTATATTTCGAAGCAAATGTAATGTTGAAAATGCTTTTCACATATTACATGCGTTAACTACTATTGAAAAAATAATTTTCCCTCTTTATTTGTTTTCTAGGGTTTCAGTTGCCAAAAGATCGATTAATGGTGATGTGTTCATTTTGAGTTTTGAGTTATAAGTTCTCCATAATTAATGAGATTAGTAAAGAATAGAGAATAATTCACCTACATATATTTGTATTGTATCCTTCTAAGGATCCTATAACTAAAAAAAAAAAAAAAAAGATCTTATAACCATTCAAATTCAATGGATCCCATACTCTAGAAGTGGATCCTACACCACTTCAATAATTATAAGATTTCAAGAAAAATACAAGTACATGCAAAGGATCTGAACTTAGAACAATGGATATTCGATTGCATACGAATTTGAAATTCGACATAGTGACCAATATTTTTTATATAACTAACGATTGAAATTAAAACATCACCCACCCATGTGACAAAACAAGGCAGACAATCAATTATATTTCTTGAAACTCACTTTTGAGAAATGATTGAAAGAAAAAAGATCAAATAAAAGGTAGAAAAAGATTCCCATTTGGTCTGTGGGATCCTCTACTTTCTAATGTTCTATTATTTCTCTCTTTCCTAATCATGTCAACACCCCATTTATAATACCATTTTCCTCACTTTCATTCATGATTTTAGGTATTCATATTGGATCAGCCACATCAGCCAATCAATATCAGTATCAACTATGATCGATATGAATACCTAGTCAATACAGTATTGTTTGGTTGAATCGAAATGGAAACTGATATTGACAATTTTAACCTTTATATATCCACAAAAATGGTTTAACTAAGCAACGTATTAAATATCAGTTTCTAATTCGATGATTTACCCTCCCATCTATTCTTGACATACAGCTATTTAGTTTCATGCATCCTTTTGGTAATCCTGGATTTTCCATGTTATCTTGTCACATGATCAACTCTAAAACTGAACTCAAACTTGACATATGAGCCAGACATATGAACCACTTATTTATAAAATTTCAGCCAAACCCACCCATGACCCACCATTTTTGCCTGGGTTGCCGTCCACCAAAACTGCACCCAATTTCAAATGATTTTGAGACTCATAGGAGCTGGAAATGAATAATTTTTACAATTTCTTTGCTTGCTGAAGTTGGGGGAGAAAAACAAAAGCTTCACAAGCAAACCCATGACTCAATTTACTTCATCCTGCGTCCTATTTCCCATGAGACTGTTCTCTCCTTCACCTGGTTATGTATTGGATATCTGCATGTTCTCTCAACCATTCAAGCACCTTCGCTCCCTCTAGGATTTCTTGCACCTGCAGAGAAAATTCTCCTATGTCACCCGTATTTAATGCCTGTGGGGTGCATGTGCAAATGGAATCAATCCTATTTAAACACTGGTGTCCTGATCAGGGTTTTAGGGATCGGATCGGCTGATCCTGCCCGATCTGGGTCCGAAGCAGCCTCGTGCAGCAACTGTGTCGCCACTGTTGGCAAGGGCCGATCCTAGCGAGGTAAAGCATATTCAGGGAAAACAGGACCAATCCCAAGCTGATTCTGTGCACTTGAATCCTGGTCCTGCTTCCAGTACAGGGGATGGTCCTCAGTGTAAAGTTAAATCCATATTCCATAACATGCATTCCTTTACACACGAAGTACCAAAGCAGTAAAATTCATGGAAGGATGTCATCTGATGTCGATAACACATTCAGGTCAACACAGGAGTGAAACAGTATCTATATAAGTAGCTGTGAACAATATTTCAATAGGATGAGAACAAACTGACCTGTTCCCTTACTCTCTCCTCATCATATTCTTGTTTATGGCGTTTGAATTCTTCAATGGAGTTCTCCACTTCTTTGACAAGGTCCTCTGTGGAATACTGCAACAAGCTAAAACATGTCAGAAATAACCTATTGTCTAATACACGTAAAACTCTTGCAAAGAAGAGCAGCTTGACCATATTGACACAGTTGCGTTGCTTTTTATTCATTCCTTGGTCCACAAATTTACATTGAAGCCATGAGCAAGCAACCTTTGCCTTGATCATAATTATATTTTAAAAATAAATTTTGTTAAGAAAAATAAAAAATGCCTTCTCTACATAATTTCCATGCATGAAGTATGCTGCATGGATTCTTCTCAATGAGGTACCTGTTTACCTAGTTTCAGATGATGATCCTCTGTGGGTTCAGTTAGGCTCTGTCTGGTTGATGTGAAAGTGTTGTAATTTACATTTTAAAACAGAAAACAAAACGGAAAATTTCTAGATAATACCAAAAAATAATTGTTAAAAAATTTAAAGACTTCCTGAGGAAGTATAAATAACATTTTTATTTCACTTTTCAACTACTACCAATCATTTTGTCATGCTTTTGGTCCTTCTTAACATTGTTTTAGTCATCTTTACAACTTTTACATCCAACCAAATGGAGCCTTAGAGACCCTCCTAGGTTTTCCCATAATGTTTTCTTCCTACTCATACAACTATAAAATTCTTTGATAAATTCAACGCTGGAGCCATACACAAATACCATGGGATGCAGCCACTGATAAATTGTTCTGATGGAAGGAGATATGCAGTGAGTGGCACGATAATATAACCTTCTGTTGTTACAGACCTAATGGGTATACGAAAATTATAACACAAAACATGATAGTCACCTGCAAATTTTCACGTTTGAATATATCACCAACGGCCAGGTTCTGTTTGATCACATTTGTTATATTCTCCCTCTGTCTTTCCAGGTACTCATTTACTGCTTTAGGACTTGAAAGAGAACCCAGCTGCTCTTCATTGAGTTTCATATTTGCCTGTTGAGATAATGCCCTAAAATCAGGAAAAGTCAAATTCTAAAGAAAGAGATATTTCAAACCTATATCTTGGATTTGGGGCCACGAGACCTATAGAATGGTCTGGAGCCTTTAAAACTTGCCACGTATGTTATGATAAGAGAATCAGAACATACTGCTGAATGGATCCTGCTTTAAACATTAACTAGAATAGAATCAGGTACAACAGATGGTCCATCCTTCTAAGCTAACAAAGCCTTTATAAAGAAACAATTGTCGTATTGAAGTTTTGGACCTGTATCTCTAAAAGTTTTGCTCCATAAAGCTGCCGGCCTTGTTCCTCAAAAAAGGACTGAGGAATATCAACTTCAATCATCTGAAATTATTCAAGGAAAAAGGATTAATAATGCAAATTCTCAACCAAAAAGAGAAAACTCAAGTTTAATTCAGGGAATGTTATCACTGAATTCAAAGAGATAATATGGTTAACATTTGTCTAAGTAATATTTACAGTTAAATAATATTTATGGTAGACCAATAGATAGAGTATGCATGGCACTATAAAAAAGAATGCATGTTGGAGCACAACCAGTTCTATTCCAAATTTGAAATGGTATGATATCATCAGTTTTTATGACCTTGTCTTTTAACTATTAATGATAAGTTTTCTGAAACACCAGAAGAATGTGTAATGCGGACGTGATTTGGGCATAAATAGAGAATATCGAAAACACCATTATCAGGGAAGGGAGAAAAAAAGGAGATGGGAACCAAAATAGACACGATGGGACGGGATAATTGTAGGGAGTCAAAACGAAGAATTAATGGAAAAGGGAAAGGGATGAGCTGTTGTTACAACAGAATCAAGAGGGGGAAGGGAGAGAGAACCAAGAGAACAAGAAGAGGGAAGAAAGAAGCTGTCAACGCAATAAGAGAGAAAGGGAACTCAGAGAGAGAGATTAGAGGGATACCGTAGGGGGGGAGAGAGCCGAAAGCCTCTTCTTTTCTTTCTTCTCAATAATCTTTTTCTATTCTTCATCCCATCATAATTTCACTAATAAAACTGTCTTTAAATAAACTTACAATCCTAATTGGACTGAAACTAAAAAAAAAACACAATTAGAACTCAAATATGACTTCAATATAAGAGTCCTAATTAAACTCAACTACTAACTAGAAAATTAACTCAAATACTAATACTCACCTACGTCTAAGGGATGAGGGACCCACAACTAATACAAACTAATAAAATAAATAATAAAAAAACCTAATCACGTCTAAAGGGAGGGAGGCCCACAAGATAATTCCAATAATAAATAAATAAAAAGAAGCTAACTAAAACCGTGGTTACCTCCCTAATAGGAAATCAAACTCTAAAATAAAACTAAATCAAAAGAAATAAAAATTACAAAGATTTTTAAATTAAATCCTAAGAAGATTTCTATCCAATGGATCTTGGCCTGCATCAATGTGACAGAATCAATTTTGTTTATTTGATTAAGGACAGCAAGGTAATGGTGAAAGGAATCAAGGATAACCTATATACATAGAAATGGTATAGGTCTTACAGAAACTCAGGCTCCAAAGGAAATTTTGAGGGTTGTGGGAATTGAAAAATTGAAATAGTAGTTCAATTCAATGATAATTCATGATACCTTGGATGGATCAACAAGAAACTTGCTGAAAATTGCAAATAAAGAAAAATAGGAAAATAGAAGAAAATTGTGGTAATTATTATGACGAAGAAGATGAAGAAGCTCAGGAAGAGAATATAATCTAGCCACCCACACCAAAGCACACAAACTTAGAAATTTCGAAGCACTCATACTTTCAAGCTGAGAACAGCTCCCATTATGATAGAAATGTATAAAGTTCAATTGATTAAAATTGGTAAAAAGGCTAATGTAGACTCTTTAAGTGCCAACAATATGACCCCCAAAAACAGAAATATCATGAAATATTGGACCTTAGCTAGTATCTTAGTTGTACTTTCCTGCATCAAATTGTACAAGATCTTGGTCTCATTGGAAAGGTAAGATATTACTCATAAATAAGCAAATATCCCCCCATTTGAATCCAATAAAAATAGTCTAAAATACAAATACCAAAAGGATAAAAAGTCAACTCTCCAGTTCAAGAACAAAAACTGTATTTTTGAGAGCGGGGGCGATTTTTAATTTTCAAATGCTAGGCTTTTTTTCAAATATAAAAATTTCATAAATCTTATTATAGTAAAGAATCACTAAAAACCAAAAGCGCGCCAAAATAATCTTTTGCTTTGATGCCTAAAAAATAATTTACATTCAAACGACTTTAAACAGCATTTGCGTACTCCGAAAATGTTTGACCGGAGTATAACTCCTTCATTATAACTCGGATTCAATCAATCTCGGATTTGTTAGAAAGCTGATTATGCTAGCTTTGCAACGAATTCAAGATTGTTTGAATCTGAACTATATTATAGGACGGTAAAATTTGTTAGAAGTACGCAAATGTTAGTCATAAATACGTGTTACTTACTTAACTCATTATTTGTTGCCTTATTGGTTTTCTCATGTTAATTAAGTTATGTCTTAAATGTTGATTATTTATGTAGAATGTTACATATATATAAACATTAATATAGCATTAATATTTTAGAAATAAAAAAAATACACTGGGAACACCTTGGTCGACTAGGCAATGCCTAGGCGCCCAGGATGGCCTCGAACGCCTTGGATCGCCTTGTCGCCTTGACAACAATGAACTGAATCACCTTTTCAAGTGACACCATAGTTATACAAAATATCAAGTTTTGACCAAAATTTTCTTCTGGTTGAGAGTTTTGACCTACTGATAAAGGCTATAAGAGAATGGGAATTCTTGACTAAATTTACATTTGTAAGAATAAAACAATGACAAGTAAAAGATTAAGTTTTGACATAAACTAACAACCTATAGTTAAACCAACACTGGAATTGAATAAACTCAAATGGCCTCAAACAAAAATTTAAGCTCAAAAATAAAAAATTTCTGCGAAGCCCCGTAATGGAAAAAATAAAACGATGATCACAAGCCAATTGACCCAACTGATGCAGCCACTCCATACAAAGCTTAACTATCCTAATGCCATGCAAGCTCCTATTTGGGCTGCAAAAGAGATCATCCCCACTTTATCGTATTTTTTTTTGGGGTGAATAGATAGATCATCCCAACTTCACAGGTGCCTCGAATTGAATTTGTTAGTGGTAGGGCCGGGGGAAAAGCCACAAAAACAGCGGGGGGGGGGGGGAAAAACCCCCCCCTCTTTTTTATTTTTTTTTTTTTTTTTGAGGGGAATTAAGGAAAAAAAAAAAAAAAAAAAAAAAAAATAAATAAATTAAAATATTAATAAAAAAAAAAGAAAAAGAAGGGGGGGGGGGGGGGGGGGGAGGGAAAAATCTCATTTTCTTTGTTTCTTTTTTGTTTTTTCTTCTTCCCCCCCCCCCCCCCCCCCCTTCTAATTTCTCCTTCCCTTCTACGGTTCTCTTTTGGTCGAATATTTGTGAACAATGTGGATATCATTTGAAAATGAGTAGTGCGGGTAAGAGCGAACTTCCGAATTGGCGGGGGGGGTTGGGGTCTTAGGGGGAAAAAAATGGTTTTTTTGGGCCCAAAAAAATTTTTGGGGGAGGGAAGAAACATAAAGAGCGTATCGATTCTTATCAACGAAAGACAGGGTTAACCGAGGCTGTTCAAACAGGCATAGGTCAACTAAATGGTATTCCCATAGCAATTGGGGTTATGGATTTTCAGTTCATGGGGGGTAGTATGGGATCCGTAGTAGGCGAGAAAATCACCCGTTTGATCGAGTATGCTACTAATAGATCTCTCCCTCTTATTATAGTGTGTGCTTCCGGAGGAGCACGCATGCAAGAAGGGAGTTTGAGCTTGATGCAAATGGCTAAAATATCTTCTGCTTCATATAATTATCAATCAAAGAAAAAGTTATTCTATGTATCAATACTTACATCTCCCACAACCGGCGGGGTGACAACTAGTTTTGGTATGTTAGGAGATATTATTATTGCCGAACCCAACGCCTACATTGCATTTGCGGGTAAAAGAGTAATTGAACAAACATTGAATAAAACAGTACCTGATGGTTCACAAGCGGCTGAGTATTTATTCCATAAGGGCTTATTCGATCCAATCGTACCACGTAATCTTTTAAAAGGCGTTCTGAGTGAGTTATTTCAGCTTCACGGTTTCTTTCCCTTGAATCAAACTTCAATCAAGTAGAGCATTAAATCCAGTTTTTTTGTGGCGAACAAGTATTTAGTTTATCGGAATCATAAAATCATAAGAAGAGTAGACTACTGGAAATGTTTCAAAAAAAGTAGGCATACGGCGTACAAAAAGCTCACGTCCTTCTTTATCTCTAAAGACGGGATGTCCTAACCATCCAACAGCTATTCCATCCCCGTTGTCCATTGAGCCCGCTCTGAATAATCCTCCTTTTGCTGGATTATTGCCAATGTAATCATAAAAGGCTAATTTTTCGGGAATTTTAGACCAAGCTTCTGATAAACTTTGGTTTTCGCCTAGCCCGGTGCCAACTCTTCGATATATTTCTTGCTGGAAGTATCCCTGATCCCATTGATAACGAGTGGGACCAAATAATTCAATGAAGGGACCCATTTGAGAACAATTAGATGATGACAAAATTATCAAAGATCGGCACTCCTTATTTTGATTATTTTTATTTCTATGCAACAATGTACGAACAGTTCCTTGATGTTGTCGAAGTGATTCTTGAATCCTTGTCTTGGAATAAAAAGGATTTATATTGGTGCGATCTGATCCATTATCGGGGTTCAATCCTGAACCCGCCTAGTCATTCCTTTTTCCGGTATACGAAATGGGAGACTTCACTAAGTCCATTCTTATGAAATCTTGAATAAGACCATTTGCCCTTACTTCAACAAAGGAAGCATGAACCTCTTCTTCTTCTATAGAAGAGCCTTTTTTGGCTTGGTCCCAATTCACTACTAAACAAGTCCGAACCAATTGAATACTTGTGTGAGAAATTTCTCGAATTGGTTTGCCATTTCCATATCCATAAAGGATATAATTGACAACTCGAAGTTGCACATTATCCCTTTCCTGCAACAGATCCTGTGAGAAAAGCGAAACCATTAAATTCAGAATATGGTAAAGTAGCTCCTGGGTGGGGAACTACCCCTTTGATGGGTGTCGCAATGGCTCTTTTTGCGATATTCCTATGTGGTTTTTGGTTTCAAGATTGTTACATGGTATCAGAGCGGTTCTAAATCCGTTCCAACACAGTTTCTACCATCTGCGGTTTTGATAGGTGCTTTCCCTTTCTCCTTCTTCTAATTTTTTTTTTGGTTGCAGCAACCATATGCTGCCTGGGATGGAAGATTGATCTTCCTTTGATAATATATCGACATATATTGCTGGTTGTTTGTTTCTCTGATTTCAATGGCTGCTGAGAAACATTATGGTTTCTAATTTCTGTTGTTATACGCTACTGGATTGATTTCGATGGACTGTACAAGTCACATTGCTGCTGTATTTTTGGCTTCAATATACTGGATTGTGCATTGTTAAGATGCCTTATGGTTTCAGATCTCTTTTTTTTTTTTTTTATGCTACTGGTTTGTTCATTGCCGACTATCATTAACTATCTTTCCTTCAATATTACATCAGGTCAGGTTTGCCCTATTTTTGACATACTATTGCTTGGCTGTTTAAACTTGAGTGATTGATTCCTTTTAATGGCTGAATACAAGGAATCAAGTGTGCAAATTACATCCATTAAGTTAAAAGGGGTGTCTAATTATCTGTTGTGGGCACAAGCCGTTAAGGCATACATTCATTTTAAGGGAAAATTAAAATATTTGATTGATGACCCTCGGTCTTTGGATCCCACGGATCCCACTTCTGTGAAAACCTATGATGATTGGATGCATGAAAACTCTACCTTACAAACTTAGCTATGGGGTGGTATTGATCAATTTATTGTTTCCAATGTTATGTTTCATGCAACTGCGAAGGATCTGGAATGATCTCAAAGAGAGTTATGCACAGGACAAAAATATCTCTCGGATATATGAACTCTATGAACGAATATTCAATTATTCTTTAGGAGATAAATCACTAAATGCCTACTATAGTGGGTTTAAGGGTCTACTTGAAGAATTGCAGGCTATCCAGCCTCTTATCAATGATCTCACGCAACTCAAGGCCCAACAATCAAAGTTTTATGTTGCAAAATTTTTAGCTAGTCTTCCACCTGAGTACTATGCCTTCAAGACCCAGTTGTTGTCTAGTGAGAAGATTCTTACCCTCAATGAAACCTTTTTCTGACTACAACGGCTAGTTCCCTCAAATAGTTCTACATAGCCACAAGATAATTCAGCCCTATATGCTGGACGGGGAAGAGGATCCACATCTCGAGGTCGTGGTACTGGTCGAGATCGTGGCTTTTTTGGTCGTGGTTCAGAAAAAATGAACATTGATAAAGGTACTCGATTTTGCACTCACTGTGGGAAGACAAATCATAATGTGGATAAGTGTTGGGTGAAAAATGGCCATCCTGAATGAGACATTGGTTAACTCTGCCTCCACTGAAGATGTGTCCTCACTAGTAGCTGAACCTTCACCTGCCCCGACTTCTAGCACTACCGTTCCTCTGGCTCAGTTTGATGCACTACTTCGCTAGGTTCAACAGCTTGAGCTGCAGTCTTCTCCATCCACCTTTGCCACCTTAGCTCACACAGGTACAAATGCACTAATTTCTACTACTACTCCATGGATCCTTGACTCTGGTGCCTCATGTCACAAGATTGGTAAGTCTCAAATCTTTTCTTCTTTTAAGGAAACTGCTTCTTCTGTACCTGTATTCCTTACTGATTGCTCCTTTACCCAAGCCACAGGACAAGGCAAAATTTCCCTCACTCCATCCTTGACTCCATCATCCGTTCTTCATTTCCCTAGGCTACCTCTTAACCTTATGTCCATTAGTCAACTTACTAATTCTCTTCAGTGTTCAGTAACCTTCTTTCCTTCTTATTGTATTTTTCAGGATCTCAGGACCAAGGAGACAATTAGTGGGGGCTTTAAGTGGTCCGACTTTTATTACCTAAACACCCATGGACCACCTAATACTGCTCCTACAACATCTGCTACCTCAACCTCTCTGCAGTGGCATTACCGGCTTGGACATTTACCTCTCTCCCAACTGAAGAAAATAATTCCTGACTGCAAGTCTATTGCATAACTCAATTGTGAAGCTTGTGAGTAAGAAAAACATCACCGCACTGTTTTCCCTGCCCGTCTTAACCCCCATAGCTCTTCTCTTTTTCATTTAGTCCATTCAGATATTTGGGGTCCTTGTTATGTCCCCAACACACTTGGTTCTTGTTATTTTGTTATTTTTATCGATGACTATTCCAGGGTAACCTGGCTCTATTTGCTTAAAGATAGGTCTGATTTTTTTCCATATTTAAAGGTTTTTGTAAGGAAATTAAGGTTCAATTTAATACAGATATTCGTGTCTTTCGGTCTGATAATGCTTTGGAATACACTCAAACTGCAATTTCCTATTTCTGTTATGACAATGGCATGATACATCATACTAGTTGTTCTTATACCCCTCAACAAAATAGGGTGGCTGAGCGAAAAAATAGATACTTATTGGAAGTTGCTCGTTCTCTTATGTTTCACATGAATGTTCCAAAATATTTTTGGTGTGATGCCCTCCTCACTGCTTGTTTTCTTATTAACCGTATGCCCTCCTCTGTCCTTCATGGCCAAGTTCCCTTTTTCTTTAATTTATCCCTCTGCACTTCTCTTTCCCGTCACCCCACGTGTTTTTAGGTGTGTATGCTTTTTGCCCATGTCCTCCATTCTCAACATGATAAATTGTCTCCCCGTTCCCTAAAATGTATTTTCCTTGGCTATTCTCGAACTCAGAAGGGCTACAGGTGTTATGACGCGGTTACCCATCGCCACTTTGTTAGTGCTGATGTTACCTTTTTTGAGGACACTGCTTACTACCCTTTCCCTACCACATCCATTTCGCCACCCCCTCCTGCCTCCCCTGTCCCTTTACCCCTTATTACTCCTTATACCGACCACCCTACCCCATCCCTTGAGGATCCTCCTTCCCCTCCTCCCTTGTAGGTTTATCAACGGTGGCCTAGGCCTAGTCCCATTATGGATGCTGTTCCAGCCACGGATCTGCCTGCTCTTGGTGCTGAGGTCCCTCTTGACCTTCCTCTTGCCCTTCGCAAAGGTACGTGCTCCTCTTGTCCTTCGCAAATGTATCCTATTGATCAGTTTGTTACTACCACCCATCTCCCTTTCCCTTTCCACAATCTTGTCTTGTCCTTGTCTACTACCTTTGTTCCTAACTCCCATGACCAGGCCTTCTCTTATCCCGGGTAGAAGGCAGCTATGGATGCTGAGATGGATGCATTGCTCTCCCGTTGTACTTGGACTCTTGTTGATCTCCCGCCAAAGAAAACTATTGTGCCCTACCGCTGGGTCTATACTGTTAAACACAAGCCTGATGGCACAGTTGACCGGCTTAAGGCTCGTTTGGTTGCTAAGGGCTTCACACAGACTTATGGAGTTGACTACTTTGAGACCTTTTCTCCTGTTGCTCGTCTCAATTCTATCTGTGTAATTATCTCCTTGGCTGTTAAATACGATTGGCCCTTATATCAGTTGGATGTTAAGACCGCCTTTCTTTATGGTGACCTCTCTGAGGAAGTTTATATGGAGCAACTTCCGGGGTATGTTGCTAAGGGGGACGTCTACTCAAGTGTGCAAACTACATAAAACTATTTATGGTCTCAAACAGTCCCCTCGTGCCTGGTTTGAGAAGTTCAGCTCTATTATCACTCAGTTTGGCTTTTCTCCGTGCTACTCAAATCATTCTATATTTGTTCGACAACGACATTCAAAAGTTATTATTATAGCAGTCTACGTCAATGATATTATAATTACAGGAGATGATGTGCCAGGTATTGTTGAGGTTAAATCTTATTTAAATACACACTTTCAAATGAAGGACTTGGGTCTGCTTCACTATTTTTTGGGCATTGAAGTAATTCATTGCAGCAAGGGAATCAGTTTGTCTCAAAGAAAATATGTTATTGACCTTCTAACTGAAACTGGTCTTCTTGGCTCTAAATCGGCTGAAACTCCCATGGACCCTCATCAAAAGCTTGAGACTAGTGATAGTCCTGATTTTTCTGACGTCCATCAATACTAACGGTTTGTTGGTAAACTTATTTACCTGACAGTTACTCTGCCAGACTTGTCATTTGTTGTTGGGGTTATTAGTCAATTCATGCAAGCCCCAAAGCAAAGTCACTGGGATGCAGCCTGTTGCATATTAAGGTATTTGAAGAAGTCTTTAGGCAAAGGTCTTGTCAACCGATATCATAACCACACTGATATCACTGGGTATTCTGATGTTGATTGGGCTGAGGCTGACGGTGATAGACGATCCACTACTGGCTATTGTATGTTTGTTGGAGGAAATATGATCACTTGGAGAAGCAAAAAGTAAACCACTGTGTCTAAGTCTAGTGCTGAGTATAGGGCTATAGCCCAAACTGCTACTAAGCTTATGTGGATACAAAATCTTTTGCAAGAGTTGGGTTTTCCTGTCAGTCACCCTATGACTATATTTTGTGACAACCAAGCTGCTATATATATTGCTAGTATCCCGGTATTTCATGAGCGTACTAAACACATTGAGGTTGATTGTCACTTTGTTCGTGATGCTGTTCTGAAGAAGTTGTTGGTTACTTCCTTTGTTTCCTCTTCAAATCAGTTGGCAGATATTCTTACCAAACCCTTGTTTGGTCCAGGGTTCCGGAAAAATTGTTCCAAGCTGGGCATGGGTGATTTATATGCTCCAGCTTGAGGGGTGGTGTTAACTGTTAGGTCTGGGCAACAGCTCATAGCACTGACGCTGTGAGTTGTGGACCCTACCTTCCTTGTTATTTCTTCTTTTATTTGATTTAGATTGGAGTTATTAGGAAACCAGATCAATAGTTATTGTATTTTTCATATATTGCTTTGATTATTGAACAATATAAATAAAGTGGTATGAGAGAGGAAGGAGATATCGACTCCTCTCCATTATTGGAGTCTCTTATTCTTGTTCTCTTCTTCTTCTTCTTCCTCTTCTAATTTCTCCTTCCCTTCTACAGTTCTCATTCTGGTCAGGTTCTTGGTTTCAAGATGATACAGAATTCCTAGAATTTTTTTCCCATATCGATCTCCCCTTGTGTGAAATAACTAGTCATCAAGTTTTAGAGCAATGATATCACAGTATGACCAAAGTAAAAACACATAACAGATTCCTATATGAAATGCACTGAATACTTGTGCGGTTATGCCACTATTTTAGAACATGAAATGAACCTTGCAAAGCATATCTAAAATTGCATTGTCTGTTGCTTGTTCTTTTGCAGTTTGTTCAACTTCTTTACATCTCTGCAATAATGATTCCCTGACCTGCACACCTCATCGAACAGAAAATTTTCATTCTGGAATGATTTCCAAATAGAACTGGATGATATCTATCACTCTATGAGATGTCAGGAGGAGCTGGCTACCTCATTTAAGGTACTGCACTCAGGAAAAAGCCTCTCAGAAAGAGAATCATTTAACTCCGGTAAATCTCTGTAAAATAGTTCTTTGCATTCAACCTGGGAAGAGAATACAGAATGGGAACATTTAAACAATGACCCTAGAACAAATTATCTCCATTTCCTAAATAAAATGCGGGCATGTCTTTTAGAGGGAAATAAACTCACAGTGAACTGAGCATGAACACCACGGAGATTTTCTTGTTTCCATGATTCAGGGAATACAAGTGCAAAGGACTTTGTTTCACCTCTTTGAATCCCAATTATGGAATTGAGAAAACCAGGAAGAAGTTTATCATCTTCAGTATCGAAGTAGAATCCTATAGGGAGAGCAATAACATAAGAACCACTATATAGGAAACACATATTATTCAATACTTTATATGCAAGGCTATTACAGCCAAAAATAATAATAATAATAATAATAGAGGAACAAAGAAGCTATTAAAAGTGACATTGCATGTGAGGAAGTTCTTTGACAATGTAAAAAACTACAGATTTACAGCCAGTTCAGTAGGGGACTGTGGTTCACATTTTCCATTAGATCAAGTAAACAGAAGAAAGAGAGAAAAGGGATCAACAGCAGCTGTTGGAGAAATGAATATCAAATTGACAATAAAATATGACCCAAGGTATGCCACAGAGGAAAGAGCTACAACATTCAGTGCTGGAAAGAGGACTTGGTTATGTAATTTCCAGGTGCATAGCTAATGTTTTGATAAATTGTTGAAGAGAAGAGGACATCATTCTTTTAGTAAAATTCCATTACTAATAATAGAAGAAATACCCTGGTTTGAGTGGGAGAACAGGACGAAGAAGCCTCTTTTTCTGTTATACACATGGAACACATCAAGTGTTAGACTCAATGTTTAACAGGTCCTGGTTGTTACAACCGCTTATCCCAAAGGCATGAGCTGTTGGGAAGCATACACAACACTGTATTTCAAACCACCCCCCCAAAAAAAAAAAAAAAAAAAAACACACACACACACACATGAGGCCCACGCACAGCGCTCTGCAAGTGACACCATCAAGTGGCGTCGCCCACACGTGGCACAACAACTCACAACACAAACCCCCACACCTATCAGGGATCAAACACCAGACCACCTGACTCTGATACTATGTTACAATTGCTTATTCCAAAAGCTCAATCTGTTAGGAAGGGCACACAACAAAGTACATCAACACTGGTATTATTTAGAGGTGAAAATTGACATAATTGGATAACAGAAGAACCCAGCCCATAGATTTATAATTTTCTTTGAACTTTTTAATGGAATATGATAAATGAGATATTCAGGAAATTAGGACTGTATTTTAACTGTTGAGGATCTCTAAGCAACTCTACCATATGAAACTAATCAAATTTTTGTTACTATGCCATGCACATGAGTGTAACAGCAGCAGGGGGAAAAGATACAGGCACGCATGCATGCATACTCCACACCCATAGTATTTCTCGATGCATTCAAAATAACAGATCCTACATGCCTCTGCTATTCATCAACTTTTTGACTTTTATACAAAATGAAGTTCATCACAATTCATTATAAAATCTATATCTAAGGTATTTCATCATGACTTTTACTGCCCAGCAATATCCAATCTTGTTTCCACTGATTCTCCATTAAGTAAGCCATCAACAGAGTAATTTGTGAAAAAAAAGTTTGCAGGAATCAGTATCTAGTAAGTGTAGCATACCCAGAGAGCTTATATTAAATAAAACAATAGAGGATGAAATATAAAATGAAAATATAACCGATAATGAGCTCATATTGGAGCAAGAAATCGATCTCAAGTGGATTAGTATGCCAACATGCTTTTGAACAAACCTTTACTCTCTGCAGATGGAATTATTTTAGCATTAGATTTGTCTTGCTCAATTGTTGTGGCAGATATATCAAGTACCGCAACATCACCGACCTATGAGGTTTGGAAATATGCTTTAGCACAAGGAACACTTCTTTCTTCTTTTACTTAACACAATTCTGTTACTACAGTGAGACAGGCATGAACAAAACATTTTATGCACAAAGATAATATTCAAGCAAGTTCAGAATGGATGAACGGAACCTTAAATAGTGTATTTATTAAAAAAAAAAAAAAACATTAGAATGCAACAAAAATTATAATTTGGCCCAGAATAAAAAATTGAAACTAATATGATATGCTTCCTCAAGATTGGGAGTAAAGAACTATCCTGATAACCCAATACCTCAACATAATGCGCACATAAAGGCAAATATATTAATAAACAGGGAAGATGTAACCAACCAATATCAATTCCTTTATACTTAATAATGCCTTTACCATGTTAAGAAAAACCCAAACCTCTCTACAACTACTTGGAAATCACCCGTGACATTGTAGTACCTAAAAAACCCCTCCCTGTCATTGCCTATTAACAAGCAAGGTCGCAGAAATCAAACCCATACACTAGTTTTTTTTTCTTTGCTCCAAACGCCCTCGCTTCATCAGCGAAAGGAAGACTGAATCCCGAATTCTCTCTCTTCTTTTTCTTTGTGAAATCAAATACAACTACTAGACATTGGTCAATGATAGAAACACCCAATTTTGGAGAATTAGGTGAAAAACTATAATTTTTTAAATTCCATCTATCATTATTTAGTGTCACGTAGACAATTCCCATTGATTCAACGAGGCCAAGAAGTTTGTTTGATCAATTATTATTCTCAAGTTAAATCAATTTCACAATGGTTGGATGTAATATATAAGGGGTAAGAAACTACATATCTTATGAGAATCATTTCTTAATCTTAACTCAATTCTACTCAACCTTATCCCAACTAAATGGGGTTGGCTACATAGATCATTTTCTCCAATCACCTCTATTCAAAGCCATATGTGTTATTAGTCATAAGCTACATATGTCCTTTCTCACTACTTCTCCTAGAGTCATTTTAGGCATAACCTAGCTCTTTTAGCTCCTTCAATCTAAATCAAATCAACTCTTGGTACTAGAGCTTCCATTGTACTTGTCCATGCCACCTCCAACGACATTCTCACAGCTAATCATGTATTGGAGCTACCCCTAAATTGGTCCTTATTTGTTTATTTCTTATTTTATCTTTCTAGTTGTATCACTCATCCATCTCAACATTCTCATTTCAGCTACATTAAGTTTTGTATATGTAGCAACTTGTTTCTTCATTGCCCAATATTCAGCCCCACATATCATTGCTGGTAGTATAACTGCCCTATAAAATTTTCTTTTGTTTTATATGAATACATTGATCACACAACACTATGCACACACCCTTCTACTTCATCCACCCTATTTAAATTGTTCGTGCAACATCATTCTCTATTTCAGTATTTCTTGTTCTTTATTTATGATTAAACTTAGGTACCTAAAATTTTTACTTTGTGGTATCTCACTATCATTGATTTTCACCCCCCCCCCACTTTCAATCACACTATCACTAAAGCACACAACATGTATTATGTTTTTGTTCTACTTAGCTAAAAGCCTTTTGATTCCAATGTTGGTCTTCATAATTCTAACTTCGCAGATATCATTGCTTTTGTTTCATCCACCAAAACAAAATCATCAGCAAAAAACATGCACCAGGAGAATTGATATTGAATATCTCTAGTCAGCTCATCTATGATTAGCAAACAATTATGAGCTTAGAGATGATTCTTAATGTAATTCAACTCTAATTGAGAATTCACTCCCCTGTCCCCTCACAGTTAATACATTAGTCACTACCTCTGTTAGTTAAAACTAGTTTTAAATGCATACCGTACAGCCGTACCGTACTCAACCTTTTAGTACACGTATTGCCATATTGACCAAAAAAATGCTTTAAAATACTCCATACTCTAAGCTTTTCCATTTAAAACGTGTTTAATATACATACCGTACCGTATCCGTATTTTAACTTGCATATTCAATGAGGAATGAATCGATTAATCACATATCGTTTAATATTCTTATTGCCTTTTACATGTAACCGATGTGGGATTAAAGGCTGCCACTTCCTCATTATTTCTTCTTAACTCATTACTTTATTACTCGATAGGGCAGGCTTTGGGCTGTGCGCTATGGGTCATAACAAATGTATATTGTAGGCCACCATAGAGCATTCTCTCTCTCTCTCTCTCTCTCTCTCTCTCTCTCTCTCTCTCTCTCTCTTTTCATATGGATTCATGCTTGGAGTCTTTGACAAACATAAAAAATCAATTAACTACTTGACTGAAGATGATAATTCTCACCATTTTATGGCTAGACACATCATAAATGTTATCTGTTCTCATTGAGTTATGGGAGTATATTGCTTTTTTTTTTCACCTTACTGTATTATATCTGATCCGTTTAAAATCCGTTCTGTCTATTTTAGTTTCTTTGTCGTTCTCAGAATGATTGACCGTATTTTTTACCATACCGTTCTTGTTTTGCTCCGTTTAAAACCCGTTCCGTCTTGTTTAGTTTTTTTGTTGTTTCCAATTATAGATATCTTTAACATGTCCACATATTTACTTGAAACACTTTCTTCTCTAACACCAACAAATTGATTTAGAAAAAAATAAAATAAAAATGGATATATTTTAATTTAATACTCTTAATTGATACCCTGGTGGTATCTTCCCTTCCCACTAAGGAGTCAATTCGTCTGTTTAGCATTTTATTTGAATTGATAGTTATTGATTTTATTCCTCTACATTAACCGATCTTAGTTCTTATAAGACCCATGTTTATCTCCAACATTCTTATATTACTTCCAGAATTTACAATATTAGTGGAACTTACGTTGTCCTGCTTAGACAGCTCTAAAGCATGCAACTGAAGCTCACCCAGACTTTGCATCTGTAATTTTCAGTTATGTAAATCTATTTTCCTTCTCTTTGGTCATTTGTCCACAAGTGACATGGTTTCCGGGTCTTGGTTTTGGTTTGGATTGCATTTATATAGTCTATGATTTTAGAAAGAATTTGTTGGAGTAAACTAGTGTTATTTATAGAGGGCAAACCTTGGTGTGACGGTAAAGTTGTCATATTGCAACCTAGTCAGGGTTCGAAACACGGAAACAACCTCTCTGTATTGCGGGGGTAAGGTTGCTTACATTCTGCCCTTCCCCAGACCTTGTAGGTAGCGGGAGCCTCATGCACTGGGACGCCCTTTTCTTTTTTTCAATTTTCTTTTCTAACACTTGTTAAATTAACTCCCTAGTAATTTTATCATAAGCTTTTTCTAAATGAATAAAAACCATATGGAGATATCCTTCATACTTTTTCCATTAGTCTCCTAAGAAAATAAATAGCTCATGTAATTGATGTCCCCAGCATAAAACAATATTGGATATTGAAATATTAGTTTCTTGTTTCAGGTGGGTTTCAATTACCTCTCCCATAATTTCTGAAATACTATCTGATAGTATTTTTGAAATTAGTATATTAGTAGGCTCATAAGTTTTATTCCTCTAAATAATAATTATTATAGTTTGAATCATCTTTATTTTTATAAACTGGAACCACAATGCTTCTCCTCCATTCATCTGGCATTTTTCTTGTACTTATAATCTTATTAAACAACTTAGTTAGCCAAGTAATTCCACTAATTCCTAAGTTCTTCTACACCTCTAATGGAATACCATTTGGACCTATTGTTTACCTATTTTCATCTTCTTAAAGCTTTTTTTTTCTTTGGACACCCTAATTGTTTGTATATATGGTTCTTACAACCTTCTAAAAGACTAAAACACTATTACTTGTATTGTTTTCAATAATAAGTTGTAGAAATAGTTTTTCAATCTCTCCTCACTATCATACAAAAGTCAGAATGCAACTAAAGAACAATATTTATATATATTTTTTTTTGGCCTTAATGTATTAAGATAAGAAACTCAACTATGATGACATATGGGGTAGCTAGAACTCTTCCTTTGTACAGAGCTAGGAGCTGTCATCTCAGCTGTACAGTATACTAGTTCATTTTGTACTTTTTTTCTACTTCTTGAGGTGGTTTTCTTTCCCAAGTCCCATATAAATCTTGAATTTATACGAAAAAAAAAAAATCTTAATTCCGCAGCACACTACTCCAATTCAAATATATCAATCAGAAAGAGCAAAGCCAAGGCTGTGACAATCAAATGGAAAAAAAAAATCTCTTTATTCTATTTGTGATGACATTTTGCCAACTGTTCCAAAGTCTTCCTACTGAATCAACCAAGATGAGACAGTTATAATCAATTGCATTTTTATTTTATTTTTTTTGGGTTGGGGGGGGGGGGGGGTGTGGTGGTGGAGCAAGAAGTGCATCTGTGAGACTGACATAAACTGAAACAAAGATCTACCTGTAATCCTCTATCTGTTATAATTCTTAGTGAACCTAGAGCCTTATGCCGACGCTTAAGTTCTTCTTCAGAAGCCCTTTGAGCATCTATATCTCTATCTATCTCAACAACAATCTTCATATTCTTGTAACCATTCTCAGGAATCCATTTAACCTCAGGTGCAACATCGACCACAACATCATATCTGGAAAACAGACTAAATCAGCAAATGCAACAAATACATACACATCGACAGATACATCATTGCACTTGCAGGTGAACAACCAGAAAAGCATGCTTTCTTTCAGGTTATACTATGCAATGTCTTCTATTTTTAATAGAGAAAAGGTGGCATCAGACAATAGCTGCATATATTACAGTAAGTGGAAGAATTTAAATGTAATTGCATGGTAAATAAAGAGATCTAGATCTGACAAACCTCAGAAAATTTAACAGAGAATAGGATTCCTCCATCTCAGAAAATTTTGATACAATACGAAAAGAATCTTTCAGGGCCCTTCCAGTCACCTGAGAAAAGAAAATGTGTCACTAGAAAGCTCATAGGTCTTCTATGCAGGCACAACCGCACAACTAGTTTCTCAAAGATAGGATAGTGATATATTATGATATCCACACACACAATGCAGCTTTCAGTCTAGACATCACAATAAAAGATGGTAAAGCTATATGATATGCATAGTGTAGAAGTTCCTTTATTTGGATCAATCATTCCAAGTGTCTGACTCAAGCACTCATTACGATTATGCAGTTCATACTTGTATCTTGTTTTAACACTAATGCTGGCATGCTAAAGTTCAATCACAATCCCATTTACTTGATAAAGATTGTTATCTTCTTCTCTCTCTTTTTTTTTTTTTTTTTTTTTTTTTGTGTGATAATTATAAGTAATACTTTAAGAGGGAAACTCCCCAAGAGAACACAGCCTTCCAATGGCATATGCACCACCCTTCAGGAGACACAAGCAAACAATCTCTACTGCAAACTGCAAACTGCATAAAGGAACTCCTCTGATTGACATGGATCTAAACTATAAATATCCAAAATAAATATTTACAATCAGTGGCCAAAGAAGATTAATATCTTGCACTGAAGCCACCTTATAAGCAGGTCCAGGTCACCTCCAAAGGCTGCTTGGTTTCTTTCTAGTTGTATGCACCAAAAGATAGCAGGTAATAAAGGCCCAAATTTTCTTGCTCCTGGAGTTCAGTACTTCTGAGATTCTTCAGCATAATAGATGATATGCCACACCACCAGGAATTTCAGACTAGACCTCATGCGTATGGATAATGGATCAAAATGTGCAAAGAGGTTTCTTACAGCAAGCATTAAGGATCATGCCTTCTTTATCGCATATGCCCTATAAAACTAAAATGGCAGTTGAAAAAGAAACTGAATCATAGAAGAAACTCCCTTAACCCAGATTGCATTTGTGGGAAAGGAGAAACATTTCCTAAAGAAAGCATGAATTAGGACTTGACTGTAGGACACAGCAGAACATTGAAATATGAAGCCCCTAGGTACCCATACCCTCCATCAATTCGACTCTGCCATAAAATAAGCTGGACAAATCCTGATTGAATGAAATCTGAGAAAACAGGAGACTCACACTACCTGAGACTCTACAATGGAGCATCATCAAAAGCAAACCCAGATGTAAAAAGGTCATCATTTGTTACTTTATCTTTGCTTATATCAAATTGAGATATTGACCTCCCCCCCCCCACACCCCAAGACACAAAAAAAAAGAAAAAAAAAAAGAAGCTCGAGCTGTCATATGCAAGTGGTTATGTACATGTGAACAGCATTGAGTACTTATCTATCAATACTTAAAAGAGGTCTTATATTTCTAACTTGTTATCGTGATTTGATGAGAAAATTGTCCTGGAGAAGTGTCAGTTTAGTCTTATATGGAATAGCCAATGAGTGGGATAGTCCACTGGATAATCACACATTTAAGGAGAGCAATCATGAATCGGTTTCTTTCTTCTCAAGGCATTAGGGTCAAGGTGGGACGAAGATCAAAGACTGTTTTGGGAGGATTTATGGTGTTCTTACTAGCCATTGGGGGATCCTAAAAGTTAATTTTACAACCAGAAGGAAAAAATAGGAACCCTGAAAATAGCTTATTGTCAAGTTGAAGCAGAAATAGAAGAAGATGAAAACTGATATGACGTACCGAAGACATGGCATGTGGAAGAGTCCTCTTCAAAATAGATTCAATTGTAGCCCTTCGTACCTTCTTTTTACCCACATAATTTACAAGGATGCTTTCTGGAACATTCTTTCCAGGCCGAAACCCAGGTACCTGATAAGTGGACACCACTACTCCTTTGTTTCAGTAACTAAACACAAAACAGAAATCAAAATAAAACAAACAACAAAACAAGTCCAAGGCCATAAGATGAGACAATGAGAGGAACGTGGTTGAAATATTGGCTCATTGTCACACACAAAACATTGTTTTAGTTAGAACTGGATACCTTCTTAGCATAACAAATGGGTTTTCATACGAAACTAATTTGGCCAGGAATTCAAACTAACTGGACTGTGCCAGACAGCAGGGGTAAGTCTTACCATCACTCCAAGTAGCAGGGCCTTAAAACATAAAATACAAAAGGATAAAAATGAACAACACCAACAATAGAAAATGCAAACTATTTGAGTGATTTTTATGCGCCGTCCTTAGTGTACATACGAGACATTTGAACTTTGACAAGCGTCCAATCGTGAACGTGTATACCTGAATGTGTGTGTGTGTGATTGATGAAAGGTGCAACTGGAAAAGATATCGCTGAAGTACCTTTGCCAGCTTCATAAACTCCACAATGACCCTTTTGTAACAGTCCTCACAGACAACAGGGGGTACTTTTACACTTAACCGGATCTGCAAGGCGGGCCAGGAATTACAGAGTCAAGCGGGATATTACAGAATTGATCGTGTCAAGAGATGAACAAAGTAAACGTTGTATACATGACTGACTTGTGAATTTTCTCAGTATTCAAATTACCAGGGCAAAATATAAAAACGTCATGAACTCACGTCTATGTAATCAATATATTCATAATTCAACGACGCATCAATAGGATACATACTTCTGATTCACAGAAACGATAAAGAACAAAATAGAAACAAAACGGTCGAAAAATATAGATCAGTTTCAGGGAAACGAAAATGAATTACATTATAAAATAAAAAAAATAAAAAAAGAAGAAGAAAGAAACTCACCCGCGAACTGGGTTCTTCGGTTTCTGTAACCTCAATATCTGCAGGCAAATTGTCCATTTCAGTGTTAAGAGCAACGGCGGATGCGGAAACTGTACAGTAATTGAAATTTCTTTGAGTTAGAGGACGGTGGATGAGAAACTGGCGGGAAACAGAAGCGAGCTTGTAAAAATTCGTGGATTTCTTAAGTCGGAGATGACTTGATACTGGGATAGAAGAAGATAATGGGGAGAGAGGCGAGAGGGAAGGCTTGAACTGGAAAGCAGTGGAGCTCAAGAGCTCCATGATCTTCTTATTCACAATCAATTCTCCACAGTTCACAGAGTGAAATTCAGAGTTCAGAACAAACTAGCGACTTCCGCTTTAGTAGATAGCTGGGTTTGGCTGCTCGTCTGGTTGAACACTTACGAATTGCGATAACGAAGTAAAACAAAAAAACGATGCATTTTGAAAATCTAAATTCTTTTTTTTTTTTTTTCTTTTTTGAGATATAATTTTATATTTATGTTTATGAGTATGACAAATAGCTTATAATAATAAATTACCTTTGATATCATGAAACATAAAAATAAAAAAAATAAAAAAAAATTATCGTTAGAATAGTCATAAATATTTTTTAATTTATAGATTTTAAAATATATTAATTTATTTTAAATATAAATAAATACCATAAATCGTATAAAAACAACTATATATATCGTAACGTATTATATAATTAATTTTATAATATATAAAAAAAAAAGGGCATTAGTAAATATGGGTTTTGCTCCTTAGAATCCCATTTTTCTCCCCACTTCTATTAGAAGTCATAATTGTTTTTTTGGATGTATCTCATCAGTGTCATCATGGAGAATAATTCACCTATATATATTTGAATTTTTCTTAAAATCCCATCACCATATCTAATAGGTCTTACATTCTATAGGAGGGTCCCAGACCACATCAATCATGATGGGATCCCATGAAGAATCCATGTATATGCATGCAGGTGATCCAACACTACATTCCTATTTCTTGAGTCATTTTTGACATGTGCTGGATTTTTTAGTTCTTTCAAATGTGAAATCACATTTATTTATCGGATCATTCAAGGCCTTTCTTGCATGCATGTTCAAGTCAAACGATTATTTTTACAATTTATCAATGATTATGTATTGGAGTTACTCCTAATTAGTTATAATTTGTTCAATTCTTATTTTAATGTTTCTAGTTTTCCATGCATCATCTCAAAGTCATTATTTCAGTCACACTATTTTTTCTTTTAGTTGAATAATACACAAAGTTTGTTTAAATTTGGTTTATTCATTGTTCAATATTCAACCCTATATGTCATTGACGGTTGTATAATTATCTTATAAAATTCTTTTAAATTTTAAATGAATATGTGAATCACAGAGTCCCTCCACTTCATCAACTCTATTGGGTTTTTTGTGCAACATTTTTTTTATTTATCCTCCTTTATTTGTGATTGAATTTAAGTACTTAAAATTTTTACTTTGTTGTAGCTCACTATATCAATTTTTATCGCCTCACTTTTAGTCCTATTATTACTGAAGTTACACACCTTATACTGTTTTCATTATACTTACTTGAAAGTTTTAAAAGTTTGAAAAAATTACTTATACTTTCCCTAAACTTTGTCCTAATTCCAGACCCTACCCTAAATTTTCAAAAAATTACGGTGGGAGTTATTTATCATCATCAATTCCTTTTTAATTTTAACACCGTTAGTAGAAATGGGAACTATTATAATTGTTCAAAACTTTAAGATTGGGTTTGGAATTAGAGCCAGGTTCAAGGGAAAACTTTTTGGGATTTAACTATATCACCCTGTAGAGCAAACTTTCACCTTTAAAAAAAAAAAAAAAAAAAAAAAAACCCTCAAATCCTAATCCACCTACTGTTGCTCCGTGTCGACTTGAAAACATTTTCCTGATCATATCTAACCTCTTGAAAAAGTAATTCATAGATTTTTGCATTAGTTCCGTTTGTTTTGACATAAAATAAAAGAAATGAAAATTTTACAATAAAATCAATTATGCTACTATTGGTTTTGCAGTTAATATTTAAGGGGAAATGTTAGAAAAAATTTATCAGACTTCCTCTATACTTTGCCTTCAATTCAACTCCACAAATTTTCGAGATAATTATGCAAACCTCACCTAATTTTTGAAGTAAAGTTCATACAGACCATGTCCATTATTATGATAGATCATGATGTCTTGTCTTCCTTTTAAACGTGTGAATGCCAAAACTATCCTTTAAAAAAAATAAATTTACTAATATACCCTTTTGAAACTCAACAAAGTTCAGTTTCAAGTTCAAAATTCAGCATCATCGTCATCAACCACAATAATGGAGATTTTTCACCAGCAGCGATTGCAGAAAACAATGAAGCAATATATCTTCCTTGGCTAGTCTCCCCCCCACTTCTGTTTTTGCTTCTACCCCTCAATTCTCTGTGCTGTGACTCCTTTTTGCCTTCAATTTGGTCCCCTTTTGATCTTCTAATTTCTTCTTCCTCTGTTCTCCATCTTCTTCTTCTCCACCTCTGTTGCTTCTTTTCCTCCTTTAGTTTCTCGCTGGAAAAAAAAATATAAAGATGACAAAAAGATAGAGAAATCTGCTGAAAAATGGAGAGATGGCTCTGTCCCTTTTTTTGCTCTCAATGACAATTGTTTACAACCTATTTTTAAAATTAAGCTTCTCTCCATCTGCAACTTCTGTCTCAAATTTTAACCAATTCTCACTCATCCATTGTTACCTTAGTTCACCCATTTCTGACTGTGACTTTGCTTCTCCCTTTTTTGTTACTTTTTTTTTTCCTACCTTACCACCTATTTGATCTCTACAAGTAATTCTTAGGGACCGGGGATGACTAACACTAGCTTCCCCAACCTTGTCATGCCATTTCTTGTTGCTGGAGAACTACTGTACATTCATCGGACTGCCCTTTATTCTTCCTTCTAAAATCAAACTACCGTCTCTTCTCCGCTTCAGATGCTCCGTCCAATCATAGGGAACGGGAGAGATTCAAACAGATTTTTCATTAGGCTTGAATGAGGGTGAAAAGGATATATCTGAAAGCTTTACCAGTTGTGGCAACATATAAATCTCTGAAACCACAATAGATCAAACAATCAATTAATGAAAGAAATATAAATCACTGAATCCAAGAGGGGCTAAAGTTTTAGAATCAACAATGATATAAAATTTGGTTCTCTTAGCAGGGAAATTGGTTCCTTCAACTCCTTTTGTATGAATCCTTCAAACGATTTGTTTTTCCTCCAAGTTATAAAAACATAGCCATCGGTTTTCCATGATCAGAATTGCATCAATTAGAGCGGAGCCCCTATTTTCCCGATTCATCCATTTCTCAGGCTGAAAGTGACAGCATGGTGTTGGCTCACGAATATCCATTTCTACCTAGGAGACCCCTCGAGCCACCAGATTTGAAATCTTCGACCTACTTTCGCCTTCTGCTTCTAGGGTTTAGTTGTGAACTGGGTATGGTGAGTTGATATTTTAAATTTCGGCAGCCACTCCAATCTCCTAGTTCTTTCTTGGATTTCTGGCCAATGTTAATATATAATTCTTTCACCACTTCATATACAAAATTATTGCTAACCGGATTGAGCTGGTGATCCATCCGCACTCAAAATAATGGCCAAAGAAATACCCAACTAGGAAGGATTGCTCAAATGGAGCATTGTTAACTACGGAATTCTTCTCACACTTCAAGCTTACTCTTTCAGATTTGTTAGTTCCAGTTGTTCAGATGAAGAAGATTCCTATTCTTTTCCTAGCCTTTTAAGACTAATCTTTATTGCTTCTAATGGAACTCTTGGGTATCTCGATTATAAAGAAATCGAGTATTAGACTAGATAATATGGATCTAAACGATTCTACCATCAATATCAGCTTTAGTAATAAATTGAACTTCCTACACTTGTTCATTAGCATTGGTTGATTCCAGAACAATTTTTCCTAGTGAAAAAAAAAGCAAGAATGTCTCGGTCTGTAATGGCTAGGTCTGTAATCATCGGAGTTTATGGGTCCCTTTAATTGTTTTGGAACTCAGTATCTGAGTTTCAGTGGTTCATTTTGCACATCCAACCAAAAAAATCAAAAGCACTTACCCAATCTGTCCTTAATCCGAATGATTGCTGTTTCACTGAAGCAAACAGAGATAGATGAGCCATGAAACGTTTCGAAAAAACACGGAAGACGGAATGGAAGCGGTAGAGATCATTTCAGACAATAGTTACAAGTGTAGGCACCGTTTGACGCAAACTGTAGGGCAATCCTAGCACCAGCTTGCCTGGAAGGTGCCTTCAAGGATTAGAGAGAAAAGTAAATTTACTATCCTCTGATAACCTTGATTTGATGTGAGAGAAGGGCCTCTTAAAAAGGCTGAATCCTGCGCCACTTCTTCTTCTCTTCCCTTCTCATTCTTCATTAGAAGAACGTAAGAAGCTTAGTAATAGAAAAAAACTGATGCGAAAAGGAAAAAAAATGGAGATGAAGAAGAATGTAAGAAGCTCGGTAAGCAGATCTGTCGACAGAGAATAAAATCTCACAACAACCGGCCAGTAAACTTCTGAAATCGAAAGATCGATTTTATTTCGCTACAGCCGTTTTGGCATTTCAAGATAATAGGTATCTCATTTTTATCACACCTTATCTTGGTACAATGTAGCTTACAAATTTCAAAAACCACACCATAAATGACCTAAAATCTATTATCTATCCATGAAAAACATCACATCCGACCTTACCTGAGAGATCAAAGACGAGACAACGAACCTAGCATGTATCGGAAAAAAATCAAAAAGAAAATATAAGCAACAGAGTACAGAAAGAACCGAGCGGATCATAAAGCCGCTAGGAAACCCTAATACCGAAAGAAATGCCAAGACAAAAATCCCACCCAGAAACGAGAAACCCTAAAGACTAAAAAAAAAAAAAGGAGCTACAGATGCAACACAAGGGACCAACTTATATAGCAAACCCATAGGGGCAGGGGCAGGGGCAGGGGCAGGCTGATATGATCCAGTGTTTCTCGCACATCAATTTAAGACTAAATTGCATATATGATTGAGTGCCTTTAGATTAGTTCACCTTCATCTGCATGTATGCTTTATGGGATTCTATCACCGTTGATGTAATGTGGGATCCATCTCTATGATGTGGGACTTAGTAGATATGAACGGTGATAAAATCTTATGAAAAATATATGTACATACAGATTGAGTGCCTCTAGCAGTATCAAGGTTGTAGGGATAATCTATCCCCTTAAAAAAACCTCACCAATGTTGTTAGAGGTTTGGATTGGCTAGGGGCGATCCCTTGTAGATACCCATCGGAATGGAAGGAGTTTGTCTACAATTAAGTAGTCTTTTCTATTGTGATCCAACGAGGCGATCCCTTGTAGATACCCCTCGAAATGGAAGGAGTTTGTCTACAATTGAGTAGTCTTTTCGATTGTAATCCAACGACTGGAGTCACTTAATGTGTATATTGATCAGTCGTAGATTGACTGCACAATTGGAGATGATCCAAGTCTACTCCTAATGGTTTACAAAGGCAAATCTGGTGAGAGCTAACAAGACCAGGCAAATCTGGTGAGGTAAAACAGGAATGAGAGCTAACAAGACCGATCCTAGGTCAATCCCAATTTGGATTGGATGGGACCAATCCCTTGTCCATTTTGAAAACTTGACATGAGTATAGAATATCTTTTTATGTCATTTCAAATGTCCATGCATTTCCATTAGAGTCTTGTGCACCCTATTGGTATTCTAAGATTTTACAATTAAAATTTGACAAAAGAGTAGAAGACCTGGGTATCTATCTATACAAAATTGGATCCAAATCGTCTCCTGCGGCAGGAACGATCCAAGGGAGCTGGGTTCAGTCTGGCCGCCTGCCAATACATTGGGGGGGTGGGTCGGCTGAAATCCGACCCTTGACAAACGGCAGGACCGCAAGAGAGGATTTGAATACTACAAAATTTAGCCCTGGCACTGTATGGAAAAGTCAAAACCTTTATCCATCCAAATTTTCATTAGGAAGTCCTCCAACCATGGGTTCAAGTATTAGGTTTGGCCGATTTTCCAACCCAAATCAAATAGGTAATTGTTTATTTAGTCAATAAAAAAAAGGATGTCTCAATACATGAGGCTCCATACTTACTCCTGCAACGAAAGAAGTTGTTTACGTGTTTCGAACCCATGATCACCAGATTACAACATGACAATTTTACAATCACACTAAGGCTCATCCTTGATTATTTAGTCAATAATACCTCTGAAAATTGGCCATGTATAGACCTAGATTTGAGATCCAGAGTAGGATCAGTGCTCACCAATCTGGTATCGGACACTGTTCTTCAAATCTTTGCCACAAACCCAACAAAGGTGTTTAGTACCCTTCACAATTGCAACTAGCAAGCAAAATTACAATGCCAAATTGACAAAGTAAGGAGAAAGAGAGCACAATGTCACTCACTACCTTGGTCTTCATCAAGCCAACCATGCAAACACTTTGTAGCTCACAAGCACTCTTGTAGCACTAAGTTTGGTTATAGAAAAACAGATGCCATTGTAAAACTTAAAATTCCTTCTCTTTTTTTTTTTTTTTTTTATGGAACAAATTCTGTAACTAGATATCTCACATAAATATGTAAAAAGTTAACATAATTAGGAAAAAGATTCATGCCTTGTAACAGTCATTCAATACTGCAGGGTTAAGGTCCTAATCCTCATCCATTATTTACTTACCATTACCGTATGTAAATGGGCGTCCAAAGGCTCTACAGAATAGTAGTATAAATAACAACAGAAGAGAAGATCCATTCTCAATTAGATGGACTATAACATGGTTCGAGCCATAGCTATGAATACATTTATTTCACACCCAGCCCCCTCACCCCCCCAAAACAAGGGCCAAAACTCAAAAATAAAAGCTATAAAAACTTTGTATCTCTTTAATTTTTCTTTGGGGAAGGGTGGACACTCAACTTATGCCATCTCATTGACACAAAAATTGATCTGCACTTCCTTAGCTGATAAACCCCAAAAGCAGAAATATGGTTAAGAAGCTTACACAATCTAAGAATGTACAGCCCAGAAGCCCAAAAGCACAGTAGCAGTATCTCAGGAAGAAACATTAATGAAAAATTGTCCCAAAATCTGCACCAGTCAGCAATACAGCAGCACATGACTGAAAATGCCAATCTGATGCATTTCTATTGAATACGACAGTCTTCACAATGGCCTGCACCAGAATTGGGAATAAAATTAAGCAACTCATCGGTGTACAACACATGAACATGCTAGCCATTAGAGATAGAGGACCTCCAGTGTCACTAACAGAATATTTTAACAAGTGGAAAACATAAAAGCAGTGGTCATCCTCCATTCAATGGATGGCCACCAGGATAACTCATTAAAAACATTAACATAATAGAATGATCCACTGCGAGAGAAAAAGGACAGAAGAAGTAAAGCAGCAGGGTATCGTATGCAATGACACCAGCCCTGTATTTGGGAACAATTTAGAGAAAAGATAAAACTCGCCTATATTCAAGAAAGAAAATCTACTGACAATATTAATCAGATCATTCGACAGGAACCATTCTAGACCCAAGGAGACTTGTTGCCCGCTGGTAATTTATCTATAATATGTTGTACCCTACAATGTTTCCACACTTCCCCCTGCTCTCAAATACCATCTACAATATAACATATCACTTTATAATTCTCAGACTATGTATTGATTTGATTCTCTAAGAAACAAGTTTTTTACAGACCATAGTTGGATGATGCTATAGGACGTAATAGTTAAGTTACTGGTTGATTTCACATACCTATCAAAAGCAAGAGTTACTGAAATATTCCAAGCGGCATTTTGGTCAGCTGTATTGATTTGGGTTTTCCCTGCTTCGGATGAGAGGTACTCCATCTTCCCTCCAAGTAACCCGCTCTTCACATAATGCTGCAGTAACTTCAACATACAGTTGATGCTCCTAACATAGAAATTTCGGTTGGCCAAAGAAGCAAAGTCAAGCAGAGATAGTATTTCAGTTATGCATGTAATAAAAGCTTCATACTTTAACCATCAATTTGGTGGGTATCTCATCAAGGCAGCAAGTCCTTGGTTTGGTGCACATGTCAGTGTCACACCAGCGGAATAATGTTATCCACCTGGCATTTTTATTCCTAATGGTCAATAATGACATGTGCACATTGTCATCTGTAAAAAAACCAGGCGATTTCTTAAAAGGTTCGGATCATTGCATTGAAGTAAGGAAAAATAAGAGATTACCTCATGAAGGACCCTTTTAGCAAGCTCCTCGGCGGTGTCATTTGCCAAAACAGGTACAACCCTTTGGGCAAGGATACGACCGGTATCGTAATTTTCATCAACAAAGTGGATAGTGGGACCAGAATACCTTGCAGAACATATTGGAAGGAGATGAGAAAATGTGAAGGACTCATGGCCACTTACTTATGGACTTAAAAGGTAAATTAAGTAAGATAGGATGAGCTCCAATTTTTGGGGCCAGATGATAAAAAAAATCAGTGTTCTACAAATTATATCATAAGTGCATGGAACTTTAGGTACATTTTGTTGAGTGCTAGGAACATTTGAATTCACAAGTACAGTGCTTATATTTCAAGGAAGGAGACGAGAAAATGTGAAGCACTCATAGCCACTTATTTATGGACTCAAAAGGTAAATCAAGTAAGACAGGATGAGCTTAAATTTTCTGTGGCCAGAAGATGAAAAATCAGGGTTCTAGTAAAATCACATAATTATAATTAATATATTTATGTGATAAAAGATCATATCTGTAGTTAAATTTCATCTAACCCTCAAAAACTATGTCAAATTCGATCTAACCCCCAAAAGTTTCAAAAATCTCATCTAGCACCCAAAAGGCTTCCAAATGTCTCATCTACCACCCAAAATTTTTTCACCGTTAATCAAAGAGACCCCACCCGTTAGTAGAGTCCCATTAATTGCAAATATTAGGACAATAATACCCTTATTCTAAAAGTAAAAGACAATAATGCCCTCATTCCCATCTGTTTTTCAAGTTTCTTTCTTCCCAAACCCTAGAAATTTGAAGAGGAAGAGCAAGAAATAAGGGGATCTTCCTCTGATCGTTTCCTACGTCGGACGTCGGAGTTCAATGTCTACAATTTTTTTTTTCGTTTCTCTAAAGATACTTCAGTTAAAAGGGTTTTTGTTGCTCTTTTTTTTTTTTTTTTTTTTTTTTTCAGTTAAAAGGTTTTACGGATGGGTCCAATCCAAGCAAGAAACGGAAGGGGATCTATATAGAGATTGAGAGAAGATTACGGGAAAAGAAATAGGTATTGTGGGAGAAAAGTGAAGGAGAAGAAGTAGGAAGGAGAGAAGATAGGGAGTGGGGCCGTGGCCAGAGTGAGAGAGAGTCTGAGAAGAGGGGAAGGTAAAGAAATTTTAGGAAAAAAAATAGGGATTGTGAGAGAAAAGTGAAGGAGAAGAAGTAGGAAGGAGAGAAGATAGGGAGTGGGGCCGTCGGTGGCCAGAGTGAGAGAGAGTCCGAGAAGAGGGGAAGGTAAAGAAATTTTAGGAAAAAAAAGAGGGATTGTGGGAGAAAAGTGAAGGAGAAGAAGTAAGAAGGAGAGAAGATAGGGAGTGGGGCCGTCGATGGGCAGAGTAAGAGAGAGAGTCCGAGAAGAGGGACACATGATTTCAGAACAAAAATTCCTCACGGCTCCACGTCATCTCTATAAAATTGGGGACAAGTAAAAATAAAATAAAGCTTCATTTAGCGAGATTTGCAGAACATCAGGCAGGATAATCGAGATCCGGAAAGGACTAGATCTTCTTGACCTAGATTTCGAAATGACCAAGCAATCGAAGTGAAATATATCTCTTTTTAATGAATCTGGATTTGAGTTGGAAGGGCTTGAGATCATTAAAGATTAGGTAATGGAGTGCTAATGAGGATGATATAAAACATGCAACTCTGTCCGGCCATGGTAATCGTTATCGATCATGAATGATTCTCAATTCCCGATCTGAGATACAACTTGCAAGTGATGAAATTTTATGAATTTTTTTTTTTTTTGAGTTTCATTTTAATGTTTTAAAGAAAGGGTAAATTAGTAACTTTATCTCATTTTAATGTTTTAAAGTTTCAAATAGAAAGGGTAGGAATGTCTACTCACATGTTCAGTCAAGTCTGTCAATTAAATGGGGCCGGTTAGAATTTCTGGAAACCATTGGGTAGTAGATCGAATTTGACATAGTTTTTGGGGGTTAGATGAAAATTTTCCTTTTTTTTAATATTTTTATTTCTGATTCGATAATGACTCCACGGTATAATTGTTTTCTTTTTCATAATGAATTAACTGGTCTTCTTCATATGAACCAAAATTTTTTGAATGATTATTTTGAGACTTATGGTATGGATTGACTTTATTTTGCCATTTTTTGGGGACTAATCCAGCCTATCTAGTTTGAGATAAATCATATCGAAAATCAAGGTTGTCACGGTGACAAGGTGACCCAACGTGTTGGAGGGTCGCGGGATGCCTAGGCGACTCATTTACAACACTAATGATATTGACCCTTTAACCAGTTTTTCCAGTTGAATGAGAACTAGAGGTCAATCTTGTCAAAATCCCTAGGAGAGCCTAGGTGATGCCCAGGTACTTAAATAGTTAATAGGGACCTTTTTTTAACATATTAAAAAAATCATACATAAGCCCCCATTGGTCCCTTTGATTCATTTTCACCTCTCTAAGTAATATATCTGATATTCTTTTAACACATTTATACAGCACGTGTATGACAATAGGTAAAAACTAGCGAAGGAACACCTAACTGACATTAGTGTTTTTCTTCTTCATATTACATAGTGTTTTTCTTCCTCATTTTACAGTAAACATGATATGGTGTAAGATAGAAATGATAGTTTTATACAGAACTTCAACAACTCTACCAAATTTCCTGGTTAGGTAAAATCTTACTCCAGTTAAAATTCTTGTAACTTGTCAAACAAAATTTTTTTTTTGTGTGTAGCTTAATGAATGGAAGACTCCCACTAACAGTTAACTCTTTCTCTGATGCAGTTAAGACTGCCAAATTGGGCTTAGGAAGACTTTATTTTGTGCCATGGATGGCTTCTATGGGCCACGATACTTGTTTATCAGTTACTTGCTACATTGGCCTAAATTATAAGTACATAAGGACGGGATGAGGTCTGGACATAAGATAGTAGTAGGAAGTGTCTAAACCTCTAAGTTATATGAGTTAGATTAAGATACTCATTAGTAAGTATAGAGTTGTATTTTGAGTTTATTAAGTCAAGTCAGTGTGTGCGAGTGACTAGGAGTACCTTAATGAGTTTAGCTAGGCATTTCTAAAGGTTATATACATAGTTGTCAAGGCGTCGCCTAGGCGCCCAGGCTGCCTTGGGTCGCCTTGGAAAATTGGGCGCCTTGGTCGCCTTGGTCGCCTAGGCGCCCAGTCAGGCCTCCATCGCCTTGGTTCGCCTTGACGCCTTGACAACTATGGATATATATATATATATATATATATATATATATATATATATATATATATATATATATATATATATATATATATATACCCCCCCCCCTCCAATCAATCAAGGATGATTTGAATAAAGAATTTTGATTTTCTTAAAAATTTTAGAGTTGTTGAGCTTTGCATATGCCGTTGGTATCTAGGAGGTCGCCTTGGTCGCCTAGACGCCCAGTCAGGCCTCCATCGCCTTGGTTCGCCTTGACGCCTTGACGCCTTGACAACTATGGATATATATATATATACCCCCCCCCCTCCAATCAATCAAGGATGATTTGAATAAAGAATTTTGATTTTCTTAAAAATTTAGAGTTGTTGAGCTTTGCATATGCCGTTGGTATCTCAGATCTGATCACCCTCCTCCTTCTAGTTCTATTCATCTCTGAGATCAGGTATGATCTTTCCTCTCTTCTTCCATGTTATTATGAAATCAGGTTTGAAATTTCCTCTCTTCTTCTCTGTTCTTTTTCCTTAATAAAATCTTCCAGCTCCTCTAATTTCTTCTCTGACTTCTTCTAATTCTCTTCTCTATGTTGAGAAATATAATTTCTCCTACCATTTTTTTTTTATTTTGGTACAATATTAGTTCTATTGATTCTATATTGATCCTGCACTGTAAGCAGTTTTTTTGGCTCCAGATTCTTTCTAGAACCTTAAACTGCATTATTCTCAAATGGACTCCCACATTTGAAGTCCAAGCTGTAGATTCAACCCAGTTACTATGTCATCTAATAGTGTGACTTTGGTGATTTCAGATCACGGCCTCAATTCTTCTTTGCTTGAGACTGCTTTAGGCCTTGCTCATCTGGTCGGTACAACATCGCTTTGTGCTCATTCCTCAGTAAAGCATGTTTCCTCAATAAGCCACTTAAAAGACAGGGTAGGAGAGGATAGGAAAGTTCTATGCAGCAGATTGGTAGACTAATCACAGGGTTTTGAATGAAAATTAAGCAAACAAGTTCCCCATAGCCACAGCTTTGATCCTGGCAAAGGAGTTGGCCTTAGAATACTAACCCCACAAAATCAGTCTAGACCTTTAAATCTATGTATTAGAGGAAATAATGGACCTAGAACATGAAGTGTTATCGTGATTTAATTATTTCGTTTGCAAAAACAATTTTATTGAATTCCCCTAATTCTTAAAGGATTTACAGATATTCAAATAAAAAAGCTCATTTAGGACATCTGATACTCTAAAAGTTGTTGTTTGCTTCACGTTTATTTAAGAAACTTGTTCTGTTGTCCAAAGGAAATAGAATGATCTCTCACATATTATAATTTCAGGGTCGTGATGTGAGCAAAATTACTTTGAGCATTAGGTCCCCACCCTCCAAATCATTGAGCTGAAACAATTTTACTTTTCATTCAATTTTTTTCCTCAAGGCAGATTATAATCATATCTTTATCCTTCAATTCTACATTTATTTTGAACGTTGTTACCACTGTTCAAGCATGGCATTATTCTTAATGGCATCCTTTCCTCATATATTCATACTAATCAGAGAAATAATTGTAAGTAAATCCACAGAGTAGAAGCCTAAATATACCAAACCAATGCAATTCAATAACAGAAAGTTTCAAACAATTAAGAGCACTTTCTGGCGAGAGATAAGGATAGACTTGCATGATTAACTTGTTATTTTCGACTTACGCAGGCAACATAAAACTAACCTATAACAGGCAGATTAAAAAAAAAAATTAAATTGAAAGGAGACCTACGCTATCTGTTGGATTATGGATGACATAAAAGCTCACTCTTTTCATCATAGCTGGTTTGATGGTTCAGAATTTCAACATTTTAAGTCAAATTAGGTATCTGGAAAAAGGCTGATTTGACACAACTGTAGCTTAGCCAGTTAATGTAACGATTGAATCTGACAACAAAAGATGATTGAGCCCCAACCTGCCCCCAACTCCACATGATGATGGATTGTTATTCTTACAATGCAACTAGGAGGTTGTACCCTGTTTGATCCCCACAGGACAGGAAACAAAATGTAAAAGCAAGGGGAAAAGAAAAAAGAGAATTATTGGAGTCTAAGAGAGCTCCATCTCACAAGTAGCCCACATCTGAGGTTCTTCTCCATTACAACATAAAATTAGAAGGGGAATAGTTTCTTAGAGTTGAGCCATTTAAGTTTTTAAAACATTAATTTGATGGCCCAAAATTCTTTCTACATCATCCTTCTGACACAAAAAAAAAAAAATTAAATACAGCATTGCTTATTTGTAACAACAAATTGAAATTCAATGGTTCTGAAAAGTGAAAAATACTTAGATGCTGCCAAAGGACAATCAAGGTTTCCTTCTACAGTTCTACATAAAAGGGAAGTACATCGAAAAAATAAAGCAAGAGGAAAAGAAAAAAAAGAAAAAAGAACAAAGGCACATTGAATAGACAAAATTTATAAATTTAATTGTACCTAGCTCCAGATGCAATAACAGCTTTGTGCACCTTCATACCAAAGCAGCCTTTGCCACCAAAAGCTGGAAGAAGAGAAGGATGGATGTTTAATATGGATCTTGGGTATGCCCGAACTAACTCAACTGGTATAAGTTTTAAGTATCCAGCTAGAAGGATAATGTCGACCTCAAATTTTCTGTTCAAAGATAAGAGAATCATTTAAAGAGTTCAAAAGGATCCAAACAACTGAAATAATTGCTTAATTCTTAATTGTAAAAAAATACATACATGCAGATATAAGTGTGAAAATTGACAGCTCGAATGTCCCCTAAGGAATAGGTAATGGGGGTGTTAGCCACCTAGGGACTGGGTTATAAAACCTCATAAAACTAGAGTTGCAGGAGGTAGGAAACCAAATTAAAAAAAAAAAAAAAAAAATCAATGACTGAGAGAAGACAAGCCAGATTTGGCTGAAATCCAGTGTACAGTCCCAAGGGAATAACAGTTCAGTGAAGGTTTGGGCTTAATTCAAGGGTCAGATCTCCAGTAATTGAGTTATCCCATTTGAATCAGGATACCGAACTGGAAATCTATAGCAGGGTTTCAGCTTCAAAACATAATTTGATAGACAGATGTACGATTTAATTCAGCAGAAAATAAATCTGTACCAGAACCAGAATAATATTCTGAAGTAAAATCTGAGAAACTGGATCGAAACACTAAGATTTTGAAGAAGTTGACCTTCACTAGGAAAGCTGAAATCGAGTAGAAGAAGATCTGACAACAGAATTAGAACCTAGGTTTAGAAACAGGAAAACAGAAGGAAAATTGAAAATATATTATAGCCGAACAGTAATAAAATAAAGCAAACAGAATCAAGAAAAGAGTGAGAACTATTATGTGCAGGGTAGAAATGAATTGCAAAAACTGACCTGTTCTATAATGAATAAAAAAAAAAGAAAACAGAAGAAGGGATATGAATCAGGAATCCCACTTGATCCTTTGAGCTGGCATCCCACCAAAACCAAGCTTGGAATCCCACCAAGCCTTCATGGAATCTCACCAGGCTTGTAGTAAATCACCACAGCAGAAAGAGCTCTCTGAATCACAAAGATATGAACGGCTGAAGCCAACAATCTATTCATCAAATTGCATCAAGGGCTGTCAAGCCATTACATATTTATAAAACTGCCTAAGGACTTTAATCTAAATTGGTTCATGAAAAATAAATAAATAAAACAAAAAATAAACTGAAAAGGAAACTGTACCCATCAAACAGCCTAATTGGGTGTCCTAATCTGATCATACAACTGGATAAAATACCAAAAAAAAAAAAAAATCTTTAAAATATGGCTGGACTCAGAATCCCTAATCCAGCCAACTACTATCACTTTAATAACAAATAAAATAAAGAGAAGACTCCAACTAGACCCCATGACTTCTGGAGACAAAATTCCTGGAGTGACCAGGGAAAAAACTGACGTCCATGACTTCGGGATTCTACAAAACCAGGATTGAACCATCCTTGAACCACAGGGTTTGGTTTTGAACCAGACCAACCACAGGTTCTTCTTCTCTTCTTTCTACTGGAAGCTGTATTCTGCACCAGTAGATCTCTTGATTTTCTCCTCTGAAGATATGGACAACAAGGCTATTAATATTCGGGATAGAATCATAGAACCAATAGCATATGGCGGAGAATCATGCAACCAAAGATGCAAGTAGAACTAGAAACGACATAGAAAGGACCTCTAAATCGCTTAAAAATTCTTTTGAACTGTCTATTTGAAAGCTTGAAGAGAGGTTTGCTACTGTGAGGCCATGGATTGACATTTAAAGCGCTTAATGTAGTTTCTTTCTTTAAAACATAACAGACAGCAGAGTGGATTTCTTTGTAACCTAATCTAGCATCCTTTAAGTTCAAAAGGAATTTCATCAACTGGGAAAGTCATCCCTCAGCTGTCTCCTTCTCCAAGAAGCAAGAGAAGCTAAAGAAAGAAACCATATTCAATGATGAGCTCTTCTTGATTGGAATAGTATTATGTAGCAGTCAGTGTGGATGATAAATGGATTTAAGAGGAACTAAATAGCAAGGTTCAATGTGCCGGTTTCGACCAGCTTTGAAACCGATTTGTCTTGGGTTTCAATGGAGGCTCAATTCAAAACCTTAGTTTCAAGGCCCATAAGCATCTTTTCCGATCTCATTTTTTTTATGTATCATATTTTAACCTTTTTACACCTATTTCCCACATTAGTTTAAAAATAAAATATCCAAAATGATATTATGTGGTGTGGAACTAGGCCCAAGTTTGCTAGTGTGCGTTGAGACCTGAGATTGTGTTCAGAGTTAAGTAGGCAGCACCTATTATTAGTTAAATGATATTATCATAAATAAGCCCCCCCCCGCGCAAAAAAAAAAAAAAATGAATCCAATAAAAATAATCTAAAATTTAAATCCAAAAGGATAACAAATCAACTTTCGAGTTCAAGAATAAAAAATAAATTTTGGATGTGGGGGCGATTTTCAACTTCCAAATATGAAGCTTTTTCCCAAATCTAAAAATTTCATAAATCTTATTATAGTATAGTACCGCTAAAACTAAAAGTGCACCAAAATATTTCTTGCTATGATGTTCAAAAAAAATATTTCCATCCAAGCCAATTTTAAACGACATGCACGTACTCCAAACAAGGTTTGATCAGAGTGTGATTCCTTCAATATAACTTGCATTCAAGTAATCTCAAATTTGTTGCAAAGCTAGCATAATCAATTTTCCAACAAATCTGAGATTGCTTGAATCCGAGTTATAATGAAAGAGTTATACTCTGGTCAAGCCTTGTTTGGAGTATGCGAATGCTATTTAAATCGTTTAAATGAAAAAAAAAAATTTAGGCATCAAAACAAAAGATTATTTTAGCACTTTTCTAGTTATTAGTGATGTTTTACTATAATGAGATTTATGAAATTTTTAGATTGTAGAAAAGCCTTATCATTTGAAAGTTGTAAATCGCCCCCGCAACCGGAAGTGCGGTTTTTATTCTTGAACTAGAGGGTTGACTTTTTATCCTTTTGGAATTTAAATTTTAGAATATTTCTATTAGATTCAATTGGAGGGTGTTTGTTTATTTATGAATAATATCTTAAGTAAATGAAATATAATATTAAAGAAATATAAAATTTAAGAAACATTCATTCACTTGTGTTGTTCTTCTGTACTGTTCTTGGCTTTGGAGTCAAATTTATGCTTTCGGTTGAAACCATGTATTTTATAAGGTTGGTTGGACCAACTTCTAGTCGAAACCAGTTTTCAGTTTAGTTTCGACCGAAACCTGGAACTTTTAAGGACTGATACCCTGGTCCGAGTTGTGTCAACACCTCGAACCATGCTAAATAGTACCCATCTTTCATTTTCTTTTCTTCCAAAATCAATTATTTGCAAGAAAGAAGCTCCCACATCTGAACAACTTGATTTTGCGATCAACTATCTCCTTAACTCTCTTTTGTGGCATCCTTTCAGATAATGGCCCGTAATTAAAGAGATTAGAATTGTGTCCAGTCTAGCAAGAGACAGTGCTTTCATGACTTTGAAAGTCAGAAATTGCTGGGTAGATCTCAAGGCCCCTATTGTTGGCTGTGGTCAGCACCTTAAGCGCAGAAAATAGAAGAGCAGAAAACAAAGTGGCATCCAAATGCTTAACAACTGACATGACCTGCCAGAGAAGCCAGCAAAGTGCTTTCCAAGGTGCAACAACGCAGACTAGATAGTTGTGGTCATCTAAAGAGGATTTAGCCAGCTAGAATTAACTGAGCAGTAAGTCCCCACTAGATGTGCCCCACTTGAAAAGGAAAACTACATGCACTAATTGAAGATATATGGCAGTATGTGAATGAGGTTCTCAGGAGAATGACCTCACCTCAGAGAAGTTATAAGATTGGTTGAAGATAGTCCCTCGGGAGCATCTTTTATTTTAGGAAACAGAATAACAGGAATTCCACAATCTCTTGCAAATTCAGCACCCCCACAATCTGCAATGAAATAATCAAAACATAAAGAAATGAAATAAATATAACATGGGATGGGACTCAATTCACATACGTATGAATTTTCTTCTCTGTTATCTCTTTTGGTTGTGAATGTAATTTCACAAGATAGCTTTGCATGAAAACAAGGTAAGGAACAGGGAAAGAAGAGTAGGCATTGTCCCAGAACCCTGTAAAGCAAGTACAATGGTACAGTGGGAAAACTGGGAAATAAAAATATTGTAAATTCGTACCTCACAGTGGGACTGTTTGTATTGACAGGAGAAGCATCAAAATAATCCATTAGTTCAACAGGGACTACTCATTTTGGTAGCAAAGATTCAGATATCCAGGGAAGGAGTCTGTTCCAAACTATGATAATTGAACTGGCAGACAGTGCAATCACAGTCTGAAGACTTGGGTTTTGTCTCGTTTCAGTGAGATTGAAATCCAAAATTTTTACCGAAATGGGCAAAATTTTGCCGAAACTGTGAATTTTTGGCTTGGCACAAGGACTGAATCTGCTACTCAAAATCCAACCGAAATGATCAAAATAACCAAAATTTCTAGCAAAATATTACTTCACTGATGCAGAGAAATGACCGAAATATTACTTCTTTGATGCAGAGAAATGACCAAACTGAAATCTCCAAACGAGCCCCTCCAAAATCCAGGAATTGGGACAAGATTATGTAACTTTTTAATTGATTACTATACTAATATGTATTCAAATATCTTCACAAGAGATCATCCCAAGGTCCTTCTCAAAAGTGAAAGGCATCCTCATATTAGGACCGTTTGATTCTTAGATAATGGAACAAGACTTTCTATTTGCACTCTTAACGGTGCCATTTCTTATACTAAATCATAAAAATTTATAACTTTCCTCACCGTTCAATCAATCCAAGTCACTTTTGGCCTTCTCAGGCCCATTAAACACCTCAAACTGTCCGAGGCCATTCATTCTCAGAAATGATTCACATTTTTGCACGTTGCTTAACAATCTCACTCAATTCTCCTCATCATGACACCTACTATTACTACTACTGACCTCTGTAAAATGATATCAATTTCTTATTCTATCTTCCAATGTATGCCACTCATCCATCTTGACATCTTCATATGAGTAATACTCGTCAAACTTATGCCTTTACATTTTTATTGCACAAATTCAACTCCATGAAGCGTTTTACCTGAGTTTTAATAGAATAAGTCAATCAGCAACACTCCATGGTGGGCAACTTTCTAATTCATTAGTGCAGCTCTGGTTTGGGCAACATTCACATCAATCCTTCCATCCTTTTGACGATTGAACCACAATAACAAAAATAGCCAATACGCACGCTTAAAGCAAGATTTAAAAACAAGGAGGAAGCATTTAAATAATTCATGTTAACAAGTACGCAATGCTACTCTTATCCAATCATTGCAAAAATTTACTCATAGAGAATGTTTTCTCTTTTTCTTTTCCAATTTTTTTTTTTGGGTGAGAAAGACAGTAAGATAACGTACCAGGTTTATTTGTAACCAAAACAACGACATCACCGTGAACTGATCCCCGGACAGTAGCCTCTTGTATTGAGCGAAAATTGGATCCCCCACCAGAGACGAAAGCCGCCAGCTTTTTCCGTCGAACACCACTCGTCGAAACCTTCCCACTTTCCGCAACTTCCCCTGCTACTTCGACTCCGTTTCTACATTCCAATATCTTTCTAGTCCCCACCTTTTGTGAAACAAGCTTTGAAGTGTAATGGGTTTTGCGAGTAACCGATTTCTGAGATTCAATGAAGGAAGAAGACGAAGATGCTAATCTTACAACACTTGATTTTCCCGGTTTTTGAAGAAGTGGCGTCGCTGAGGTCAGAAAAATCCCAGAAAACAAGCTTTGGGCTTCCATTGAAAATTTTACGAAAGAACAGAAAACCCTAAAAGGGTTTGCAGAATAGGGAAGATACGATTATTCCATTGCAATAACAGTTCCTAAAATTTTTTTCAAAAGGGAAGTGGGAGAAGCTGACGAGGAACAACTGTAATTAATAAAAATCTCCGGAACCGAAAGCCATGGTTTAAGCATGTTTCCAGTACCACACAATACTTGTGAATCGTGAAATGATACCCATCTGGACCACACGATTTCTTGTTCGACATCTCAAATTCGTAATGTCAGCAAACTTCACGGCTGAGATTAATAGTAATAACCATCATATCATAAGTGCGGCAGTACCGTAACTTTCTCCTCTGACTCAGAAACTTAAAATCGACGCTTGCCTTCGGAGAGAGAGAAAGAGAAAGAGAGAGGGATAGAGAGAGAGAGAGATGGAGGGGGTAGGAGCGAGACTGGGAAGGTCGTCAACTCGATATGGACCGGCGACTGTGTTCAACGGCCCTGTGAGGAAATGGAAGAAGAAGTGGATCCACGTGTCGCCTTCTAACACTGTGAATCATCAGTCTAATGGTACCAACGGTAATAACGGCTCGCATCTCCTCCTTTACAAGTGGACACCCCTCTCTCTGAGCAACAATAACAATGGCGACAAGACTACTTCCGAGGATGATAACGCTGCTGCACAACCGGAAGAGCCACCTCGGAAGAAATTTCGATACGTTCCGGTAATGTTAAGGACCTTCTGCTGCCTCTCTAGTAGTTATTTCATATTTTGGGTGATATTTGATCTTCTTTTTCTGTTTGTTTGTTCTTATAATTTGAGACAATGGTTTTCAAAATTATTTTCTTTGGGACCTGAATTGATGTTTGAACATTGATAGTGGTAGTTAGGGTTTTTGTGCTTTTGCTTAAGGCTTTTTGGTGAATTATAGTTCTGGAAATGTCTGTATAGGTAAAATCAGTTGTGTGATAAATTAAGTTTTTGAGAATAGCACCCAGTTTTATGATTTCGAGTCTTTGAAAAAGTTTGTTGAAACACCTTGAAAATTTTAAATTGTGAGGGAGATCTCTCAGTTTATGCAACAGATGCTATGTCCAGAGTTTTGCAAAACACAGGTTGAGATTACTATGAATGGAAAAGAGGATCTTTTGATAGAATAGGCTATAGTATGGCAGTTTTCTGAAATTTTCGAAAGATGAAAGTTAAATATTTTATTTGATGCCTTTGAAAGACAAATGACTGGTACTAGTAGTATAAGCTCTGCCTTTTTGATATATCCGAGACAATGAAGATAAGAGGTATGCTTGGTCTTTGAATGACTTGTTAATATAACATCCTAATGTGTTATTCTTATTGACACTGGGTAGGCCGGTGTCAACAGAGTTTGACACTAGCCCATGGTTTCCGTCAGATCGCGCAAACCCCCCTTAAATACCAAAACTGCCCCACTGTATTTTGTGATGGCCAATTAGTCTGTGTTAAAGGGGGCCGGTGTTGACACTTGCCAGTGTCAACAAGACAAATCCCATCCTAATAAGCTGGTCTGGGGACTGACCTTTTGGAATTCCTCAAGGGAAAGGTCTTTAGTTTGTTTTTCTATGTATGGAGAATTTTGTTGACTGGCAATCTTGAAACCCTTGATTAACATCATAGTTAATTAAGTACGCACGAGGTTCCCGTCGCCGTGGGGTTTGGGGAGGGGCTAATTTATGTAGCTTTACCCCCTCTTCATAGAGAAGCTTGTTCCAAATTCGAACCCATGACCACCAACCAGTTCGCAATGGAGCAAGCTTACCATTTCATTAAGGCCCACCCTCTAGTAACATTGTAGTTAACTGCTTGAAAATATTCTTATCTAACAGATCTTTACGATTTGTTTAATCTAAAAGATTACATCCTATTGAAAATCAGAGAAGAAAAATATAAGGGAATATGATGTAGGACCACCTGAGGTCTAGGTTTCCTACACTTACAACTAGCTAGGTATTAGGTTACCTTAGGTTTAGCTAGTTAGGACAAGGGGGACAGCAGCATACATGACATGCATTTAAAGAGTAGAGCTGAATTTATCAATTAATGAGCAACATAATTCTAACATATGTAATACCACTTAACAATGCTCAACTAGGTTGAAATGGAACACAGTAATAAAAGGAAGCATTGACAAGCAATGTATGCAGGAAATTTTCAATACTCTTAAAATGTTAACAGCTATATTTTAGGTGCTTAAGAAACCAGCTTCATGTGTTTCAGTAACATTCAATATAGAAGAAAAAGAGTACTAACCAATTAAGCCACATATCAAGTAAACAGGTCAGAATTCTGTCTATCAAGATAAAAAAAAAAAAAAAAAAAAAAAGAAAAGAAAAGAAAAGAAAAGAAAAAAAGTACACAGAATAGGACAATAAGTAAACAGCAATGTATGGCCGGCTGTCCAGCTAGGTTAGGAACTATGAACATAAAATATATAGATATAAAAACAGAATTCTTAGTGTTAAACAATGACAGGAATTAAAGAACAGATATATATATATATATATATATATACGAACAGAAGTTACTGTTTACAAATCGCTGAAAGTTCAAGGACAGAATAGGTATTTAAAAAAAAAAAGTTCGTAGAGGGGTATGACAGTGGGGAAATAGGCTCATAAAAAATAAATAAAAAAACAGAGATGGGAAGATGCTATTTTCGTGGACTGTAGAGAGGAAGGGGAATTAATGGTGTCAGAAAATAGAAAGTAGAAGGAAGAAGAATGAAAAATGGGAAGAGGGGTAGGGAAGAACAAGAGAAATTGAGAAAATAGAGAGAGAGAGAGAGAGAGTGCCATTGTCATTCATTAATTCATATTGCATAATTCGTTTTGAGAAAAAAAAATGGCCTTAAAGGCCTACAGGGAAAACCATTTTTTTTTTTTTTTTTTTTTGGGGGGGGGGGTTGGGGAACTGTCTAAGGTATTACAGAATTCAAAAAAAAAAATGTAAAAGGGGTGGGAGGAATTGTTAACGTGAACAGTGAACAGGATGGGTTTAGTTACAACCAATAAAAAAGATTCTAAAAAATAGAAATTAAAACAAACAGTTTACAGAAAAAAGAAATAAACAGAAAATAAATAGAAATGTAAAAATAAAATAAAAACAAAATCTGGCTGCTGTGATGTTCCTATCAGAATGTAAGTGGGCTGCTTTTCATAAGTTGGACTATCTTAGTGATTTGAGAAATTGTCCTTCGAACTAATAATGTGAACAATGTTGGGGAATTTGATGGAGTTCTTGTCTATGCTTACAATTCAACTCATTATCCCAATTAATTGGAATTATCTACACAGATGGTGCTATGCTTTTCCACTCTATTGACAACATTACAGCTGTTTACTCCTAACTACTTGTGTCCTTTTTCACCGCTTCATTCCAGGTCTTTGCCCTTACGTTGTTCTGTTACCACCTCCTTGTTGCATGGTATTTCTCTTTGTTAGTGCATTCCAAAGCCTTTGTTGCACTTGCACATGACCAGACCATAGTTAGTTAATACGCGTATTATATGGCATATTTTTACCTTACCATATTTTTGCCATATAATACGTGTATTACGTATTGTGCTGAACGATCCGGAAAAAAACTCCATACAGCAGAGGTCGTCATATATGCGCGTATTAAATGTCGTACTGTATTTTTAATTCCAAAAAAAACCATGTGTCTTTTGCAATTCCAAAGTTCCAAAGTCCCTTCGTTTTCCGTTTCTTTTTTTTCTAAACAAAGATAACCCAAAATCCCTTCGTCTTCCGTTTCTTCTTTTTCTAAACAACGATAACCCAAATTTGCCTTCTCCTTTCTACCCAAGTAACCCAACAGTCTTTTGACTTTTTCCCTTTTGTAAGTATTTTGATAGTATTTAAACTACACTTTCTTGCACACGTCCCTTGCAAAATCAATAGTCTCTAATGTGTTTAAAATTTGTTTCTATTTTCATCTCATGGTTTAAAATCTCTGACTCTCTATTAATGTTTTTTTAATGTCTGTTAGTACCAAGGACTTAAGACACTATTGATTCTCTATTAATGTTCTTTTCTTAAATCTTATAGTTGTTTGAACTTTGGATTCAACCTTTTAGGTAATAATTGCTCAATTTATCAATTTATATTGTTTTTTTTATCTCGTATTGTTCAAATTTTTTCATTTAAAACCCGTACTGTCCGTTTTTTTTTCCCGGTAAAATAAAGGGACCGTATTTTTTACTGTCTCGTTTAATTTTCGGTCCGTTTTGACCGCTCCATACTGTTCGAAGTTTTTTTTCCTGTTCCCGTATTAACTAACTATGGACCAAACCATTATCGGCTGATTTTTGCTCATCCTCTCATCCATCAGTGCAAATCTTAAGTTTCTTTGAATGTATTCATGTATAATTTCTTCGTTCGTGGTCTTGCCACCATCCTTCTAAACATCCTTCTAAGTTGTTTATTTGTTGCCCGAAATCAAGTTCCATGCAGCAATGCTGGTCTTATAGCCATCTTATAGAATTTAGCCTTCAATTTCAACAGAATGTTAAATCACACAATACTCTTGAAGTTCTTCTCCACTTCATCCTCCTACTGTAATTCTATCTCCTTCTCAACATGATTAAACTGATATAATAAAAATGATCATTTACCGTTAGCTTGATCATCAATCATAATCTTCATTCCTATATTTATTTTTACTAAAATAACATTCCATTAAAAAAAAAAAAAAAAAGAAAAAAAAAGAGGGCATCCCCGTGCACGAGCTCCCGCTATTGCTGGGTCTAGGGCGGGGCAAAATCTAGGCGGCATTACCCCCACAACGCAGAGAGGCTGTTACCGTTTTTAGAACTTGTGACCACAAAGTTGCAATATGACAACCTTACCGTCACACCAAGGCTTGCCTTCCATAAATTCTGTTTAAATTGGGTTATCTCAGAACTTTAGATTTTGAAGCTTCCACCCTTAGTTTTAGACTTATAGTTTTGTCAACCAAAACTATATTGTTGGAAAATCAGGGATTAGATTTTAGGTTTAAGCATTGTTACTTAATTTGCTGGTTCATTTTTGCTTCCAATCAGGTTGGTAGTATGCGAGACTTTGAATCTGGACAGACCTTTTTATATATTAATTTATTTTCATGGTATGTACACATTGCTTGCAAATGCCCACAACATAAACTGTGGACACAGCTCCTGTCCTTTTAAATTTACAGATTTTAGATTTTGTCACTTGGATGCATGAATTCCTTAATTTCATTTACAGGTTCACAATTGCTTACATTTTCTGCCAAATGTTTCCATTTTGGGATGCAAATAATGAATGCGTCTAAAATTCTAGATTACTCATATCAATAATGAATGCATCCAGACTGCTTATTCGGAAATTATCTGTTATTTATGATGTGTACATACCCAGTTGCCTTTCCATATTAGCCTGGATGCCTTGTCCTAAGATTTAAAAATCAAATTCCATTAGGAAAAGAAAACATTTTTTTTAAGATTAAACAATCAGGATCTAACTTTTAGACAGAGACTCACACCCAACAGCTGTGCTTAAACCCATATAACATTATTCATAGTTTATGGTTCATTGTCCTCCAACAAATTCAGTTCATTTAGGGCAGGCTTCTTTTGGTTCACCTTATTCTTTATGGTACATAACATATGGTTGCTTGGGGCTAGTGTTTTGCATGATAGTGTAATTTGCATTATCGCCTTTTTCATAGTTGAGAAACTGCATGTTTTATGTTCAACTTTAGTTACATTGTTTAGGATTCTCAGTTGTTTTTTTCTGAAGAAGCCTTAATTTATTAGTTGCTAAAGTTATCATTTAGTAGTTTTCGTAGCCATTTAAGACTTTGTTGTTTGATAGGTTGCCTGTGTTTGCTACAAGGTTAAGGAAGGTATACTTGAGAGTTGAGCCATTTATAATGGTTGCTAGAAAGAAGCAGTATTGGTAAAGCAAGGGTGAGATTTATGATTTCTGGAATTATCTAGTTGGGCAATCTCTGGACATTGGAACTAAAAAACTAGTAAAGTGGGTAACTTCAATGTACCAATGAGCTAAAGAAATACTGCAATTTTTTATTTGTTTGGTTAAGCACCTTGTGGGATTCCCTGTAATGGTGAAGAAATGAGACAAAATTGTAGTAACACTGTGAATCTCAATGTGTTGACAAAATTATAGTAACACTGTGAACCTCAATGTATCATTTATTAGTACCAGAATAGGATTTTGCAATATGTACAAGTTTTTTTTTTTTGGGGTAAGTTGCAATTGTACAAGTTAAATGTTAAAATGGAGTTTGCTTAGGATTGATTACTTTCCAACAATTGGTATTTGATGTGGTTTTTCATGATAGTTGTTTTATTCACTAAGATGGTGCTAGATCCTTGAAAGAGCAGGATTCATGCATTCTATATGATGTAGATCGACACACCGGCATCAAGTATCACCGTAAGAAGAGGTCACCATGTGACCAAATGAACCAGCAGGGTTGAACGACAAGCATGGAAAGCTTCAATTTGAAAGATCAATCTTAGAAGAACGTGCTGTTGCTGAAACGATCAAAGAAGGATACGATGCTGTTTAGTTATTATAGTAGGATGTTCTCTCCAGTATAATTCAGTTCCTTTAGTAGTTACTTTCCTAATTAATTACCTTCCAAGTTAGTTAATTTCCTTGTCAATTTCTTTCCATGTTGAAAGCCAATTTCGAGCTCTATTTAAAGTGATGTAAGGCTTAGGCCAAAAGAAAGATTTGAAGTTAATAAGAATTGCGATTTGCTATTTAGGAATGTTGTCCACGCATACTGGGTGAGATACCCAAGGCCAGAGATTGGTCTCTTCTACTCTTGTTTTACCCTCTTTGCTATCAATGTTAACCGCTTAGTTCACCAGTGCTGGAACACGAAGCACTCAAGTATCTCCACTCCCAAAAGACTATTGGTACTCGTCATGCTAAGTGGACTGCCTATCTACAAGAGTTTGTGTTCGCATTACGGTATAAAGACGGTAAGGAAAACAATGTAGCTGATGCATTGAGTCGCAAAGTCCTCGCTGTCTCAATTTTTTCTGCCCATGGGTACGATCTCTCCTTCCTTATGTCTGAATACCCATTGGATTCTGACTTTGCCCCAGTCTATCTCTGGCTCCAGCGAGGCGGTACCAATCCCAAATATTCCTTGCGGGACAGGTCCTTTTCCTTGGCATTTGTCTTTGTATTTCAAACAGCTCTCTTTGCTAGTTCCTCGTTTGCGAACTACATGGGAGTGGAATGGGTGGCCACTTTGGTATTGATAAAACCTTCTCTTTGGTCACTGATTTAAATTATTGGCTCCATCTACAACGGGATGTCCACCAAGTGGTTCAGCAATGCTGACCGTGCCAACTTGCCAAGGGCAGCAAGCAGAACACTGGGCTTCACATGCCCCTGCCTATCCCTCATGCTCCTTGGCTACACCTTAGCATGGACTTCATCCTCGGCTTACCACCCACTCGTGATAAATATGACTCTATTTTCGTAGTGGTCGATTGATCCTCCAAGATGGCCCATTTCATTCCTTGTTGGAAAACCAATGGTGCGAGACATGTTGCGGTGTTATTTTTTTAAGGGGGTTGTGCACCTCCCTGATCATTCGGAGTCTATAGTCTATAAGATTGGGATGTGAGGTTTACTAGTTACTTTTGGAAGACACTATGGTTACAAACAAATACCAAGTTGCAGTTTTCTTCCGCTTTGCATCCCCATACGGATGGCCAAATAGAGGTTGTCAACCGCAGTCTTGGCAACCTTCTATGTTGCCTCATTTGTGATCACCCCTCTTCTTGGCCTTTTGTCTTGGCTATCGCAGGGTTTGCCTTCAACAGCTCCATCAAGTGCACGACAAGTCATACTCCTTTGAGGTAGTTCTGGGACTCCAACCTTGGCGTCTAATCGACCTCATCCCGCTTCCTCTTGCCGCTCGTGTTAGCGTGGAAGTCGATGAATTTCTCCGTCACCTAACTGAGGTCCACATTGAAGTCTGACAACGCATCGCCCTTAGCAACGATGCTTACAAAACGGCTGCTGGTTGCCACCGTAGGTTTGTTGAGTTCTAGCCAGGGGATCTTGTTATGGTACGTATTGCGAGTGAGTGCCTTTCCCAAGGTTCCAATCACAAGCTTCACCCCCACAAGATGGGTCCTTTTTAGGTAATCAAACAGCTCGGCTCCAATGCCTATCTCTTACAGCTACCCCCCACAATGAAGATAAGCAACGTTTTTAATGTCGCGGATCTTACATTATATACTGGTCACCATTCGAATGAAGGCGATACTGAGCTTGTCACCCGCTTGCCCACTTTTGCCACTCTAGTATCTGATGAGATCGAGACTATACTTGATGACAAAATCACTCTTGCTCGTGGTACCAGTTTTCATTCCTTTTTAGTTAAATGGAAGTAGGCCCCCCAGCTCACGATTGCACCTGGATCCATGCGTATGATTTCTGTCACCTTTATCCGGATCTCTATGAGCAATATATGTCCATCTTACATTTGTCGGAGTTGAATGTTTCTAAGCCGGGGGGAGCTGATATAGATCAACACACCGACATCAATTATCACCGTAAGAAGAGGTCACCACGTGACCAAATGAACCAACTGGGTTGAATGACAAGCATGGAAAGCATTCAATTGGAAAAATCAATTTTAGAAGGACGTGCTGTTGCTGAAGCAATCAAGGAAGGATGCGATGCTGTTTAGTTATTATAGTAGAATGTTATCTCCAGTATAATCCAGTTCCTTTAGTAGTTACTTTCCTAGTTAATTACCTTCCAAGTTAGTTAATTTCCTTGTCAATTTCTTTGCATGTTGAGAGCCAATTTCGAGCTCTATTTAAAGTGTAAGGCTTAGGCCAAAAGAAAGATTTGAAGTTAATAAGAATTGTGATTTGCTAATTAGGACTGTTGTCCATGCATACTGGGTGAGATACTCAAGGCCAGAGATTGGTCTCTTCTACTCTTGTTTTCCCTTTTGCTTTTTTTGTTAACCGCTCAGTTCACCATCGCTGGAACACCCTGCAACCCTTTGTCTTGCATTACCATGTTTTGATAGACTAACCGTGACTGTCCCAACCATGAGGAATGACGAAGAATACTTTCTTTAAATGCAAAAAAGTCAACAACTGTGCTCTGTTTGGGCCTTTTAACCTGTGGTTCCCTCCCCCTTTTCAAATTCTGTGCTTAAAACTATTTTCCTCTTAATATTGACCTTTTATTGTGCTCAGTCGGCAATTGTTTGATTGCAGACTTGTCCATATCAGTTGAAAATTCTAAAAGATCATCCTTTTCATGATGTCTCCTTTTCATGTCAAGCTTAGATGTTAGACAGCTGAGCCTTATTTTGATCAAATTCAATACTGGTTGCGGAGAAATGCCAAGCCCTCTCTTCTGAAGATTAACTATTAAAATCTCACTACAGCTTTTGATCCAGACTGCTTGTCCAGATTCCGACTGTTGGGTAAAGAAATATCTACTGACATATATTGTAGGGTAAAAAATTTCCCGAAGGTAAGGTACTTGGTTAAGCATCTATTTTCCATAAAGGAGAACACATTTTGGGTACTCCTGTAGGAAAATGCTGGATGATCTCCTCCATTTTCCTTTCTAGAGGATTTTTTTTTAACACTGATATCCATGTTGTCTTGTTAATTTCTTCTTATTAGTTAAATTGTGATTATACTGATTATAACTATTAGACTTAGTTTATTGTTTGATACTTGATGATGCAGATTGCTTTACTAGAGGAACAGAAGAAAGAAGCTGCAGAAAAGGCTGATGAGGAAGCTAAACCAAGCGATATTGATCCATCTGCTGGGGAGGAGTCCAAGAGTGATGATGGTTCCAATGGAAAACCTGACATTAATGATGTGCCAATGGAAAGAGCTCAGGTAACACAGTTGAAGGAAAAACTTATCTTGTACTAGTTGTTTCCCCTATGCATTGTTCAAGGGATGGGGGTTGGGTCGATGGTCCTAGCTAATATTGATCTGGATTAGGATTGTATTTGATACAAGACCAAAATGATGGCCTGCAGATGGTCCCAACAAGGATAGCTCACGGTTGTGAAGGAATTGATATAGAAAAGAGAGAGAATAGAGAACGATGGGAGGGACAAAGAGTAACCAAAGGAACGACCTCTCTCAGGTCTGAGCCTTTCACCCGGCCAGTGTGACACAAGCACTCATGGCCTAAAACCAGTTAATTGATTTTCAAAAAACTGTCTTTAAGCCCTTAAATGGTTTAAATAGAATTTTAAACATAGTCCTAACAATGGCTAGCTTAATCAACAAGGAAACAATGGAAACTAATCAACTAGGAAAGTAATTAACAATGTAAACTGAAATTATAATGGAAATAAATCCTACTAAGACTAGAGATTCTAAATACTGATTTGGCCAAATCAAAACAGTTATTGGCTCGAGATTTTGATTTGATCTTGCGAGATCTTGTGACTATCGTGATCTGATCTTGCGAGATCTTGTTTGATCTTGCGAGATCTTGCGACTTAATTGTGACTGGCAATGGGCTGTTGTTGGTTGAACAATACTGCATCAGTATTTCATCCTTTGAGGATCAGAAAATCCTTCTGTACTTTAATCCAATCCTGCTAGTGAATTGGACAATTTGTGTTATCCTATTTAGAGTCCATCTCAATCAGGATCAACCAATATGGGTTGGGATAGGGCTGTCTCTTGAAACCATCTCTCCATGATTTTAGTTTACTGTTCTTGTTACAAATTCAGAGGACGGGCCTTGGTGCAATGGTAAGGTTGCTCCATTGTGACCTGGTGATGGGTTCGAATCTGGAAACAGCCTCTCCGCAAGCGGGGGTTAAGGCTGCATACGTTACTACATTAGCCCCTCCCCAGAACCGCAGTGGCAGGAGCCTCTTGCACTGGGTACGCTCCTTTTTTTTTCTTGTTACAAGTTCCAACTTGTATCCCTTTCTAGTTTTTAAGTAAAGTTCCAGTGTTGTCCTTTATTAGGACCTCCCAGTAATTGTTTTACTATTTTTACCTTTCCCTCTCCATTGTGATACTATTCTGTATCAACCATTATTTGATAGAGTATCAGGGGGTTATCTGCTAGAGCGTTGCCAGCTGATCCTGATCCAACTGGCTGTTTTGATCTGCCTGATTGGATCCCTAGATTAAAAACCTTTATTTGTTGGCTGCTAGATCTAGAATGGAGTCTCTCATCTGCCAGGTTTCACCTTTACATCTCATCTCATCTCATCTCATCTATTGACATTAATAAGAAAAATAAAGGATTATACAATAAAAGGATACAAGATAAAACCTAAACCTTCAGATGATAGTACTCGTATTTGGTCTCTCTGATTGATCACCCATTTCTAAGTTCCTAGCCGGACTGACCTTGAATAAACTAGAGACTGGATCCAACAGTTTGAGCATCTAGTGAATCAGCCAGATTGATAGCTTGTAACATCGTTGCTTGGCTCGATATCATATTTCTTTGAAGAATTATCCTGTTATATATGACATGATTGCCACCATTTAATCTACATAACTTCTAATCCTGATTCTACAAGTTACTGATTAAGCTTGGCATTTCTTTATTTTTTGTTTTCAGCCATCAGACAAGGATCAATCAGCACCACAAGAATTGAGTGAAACCAATTTAGATTTGAGTCTGGGTTTGAAAGCCCGTGATGGTGATCACGATGCCAATCCAAAAACAGAAGATCAGAGCAAAGACGACCAACCACAAGATTGAACTCAGCTGCTGTTGGGACATGAGATTGATCCCACTGTAACAAATCCAAAAGCCATAGGAAACAGCTCAAAAGTGGCTGATCCATCGCTTCTGGAGTCTTGTGGGATTTCTCCTCCCACATTTTATCTCTGGGGAAGTGTGGAGGTGTGGAGGTGTGGAGGAAAATTTATTTGCGCCTTGCCATTATTCCTTTAATGTTCCTTTGCTGCTCTTATTGCACACTGTATGAATTTATGCATTTAAAGCTGAAATATATTTGCTTTCATTTTTTTAATTGCTTGCCTGTCTTGTTCTTCTTGACTCTTGAGCTCAATTTTTGTTCTAAGTTGACCAATTCCCCAACATAGGCCTGGCCCGCATACAACCCTAGAGCAAGATCCTAGGAATTGAAATAGGATTGATCAAATTGGAGTCAGCCGAGAACAATCCCATTCCAGGCTGATTTGAACCTAGTGATGTCAACAGCACCACTTCCCGGAATGTGAGTCAAATCAGGTTATGTTTGGAAGCCAAGAAAAGAAAGCACACTCGCAGTGTGAGAATCTCTCTGACATCCTCTCTCTCTCTCTCCTCATGACACTCTTTCCCTCCTCCTTAATATGTAACCCTGGCTGGGAATGAGGTTATTTCATCCCACGCCACCGGTGTAGTGATCCCCTATCCTAAATCTTGTAATATAAGTTAATATTTCTACTGCATTAATCCCCTAATTAAATAAAATAAAAAAATAAAAAAATAAAAAATAAAAAAACCCTTAACCTCCCCCCTCCCCCATAAGGGAAAAGACTATTGAATTACAGTCAACCAGTACTATATTCGGTACAATATAGAAGGCAAAATGGTGATAATGATACCATATCATACTAATTTCAGTTATAATTTTTCATATTGTTACCGTACCAGCTCAGTATGGTTCTGTACAAATTTTGGTGTAAACAAGAGAAAAATCAATATAAATTAATACCAATATATATACAGTACAATTTTGGTATTCGGTACAAACTGACCAGTTTGGTCCATAATACTGATATTGGATCAAAATGGCTTCGATTCTATTTTTTATTTTTTTTTCGTACTGTTACCTTTACCGTATTGATTCTAATTTGATTCGATATGGTTTCAGTATAGGATACCGGTACCAAATTGACACCCCTATATTGAACACGAGATTCATATACCCAAAAAATGGTAGCCACATGATCACTTGCATAACTGCTGGAGCAATTTGTTTGGTTGATTTCAATTGGGTTCATTTACCTTGCGTTTGCCTGTTTACCTTGGAGTGGGAAGAAAAAGTCATCCACACAATAGAGAAACCTTTTCGTCACTACTTTTCCTCAGCCGCGACCAAACCAAGAGTCATTATCCTCTCCAATTGCTGGATCCTCCAATCAAAGATCCAGCGGTTTCTCTTTAACTCGGTGCGTCTATCAATACATCGGTAGGTGCGCTTGGTTAAGAGAGACCGCTGGATCTTCGATTGGAGAATCCAGCAATTGAAGACGATAATAACCCACCAAACAAAGATGTGAAAGAATGCAGTTCAACAATATAAAGTACAAGGAGTAAGTGAGGATGGGATTGTTGGACATTGGTCCAATCATTCTTGCACACGCTTTATATTTGCCACAGTAAGTAATTCCGATGGCATGGAAAGGGTATGTCATGCTGCGGTATGGTAGTATGGAAGCTCATGCTCATGGTTCAGGTGGACTGATACCGATCCAATCCTGATCTGGGCCAGTCGAGATTCAATCAAATGCAGTTCAAGGCATGGCCATATTGGTACGATGCATAAATCTTAATACAAGACAAATACTTCCACGTGTTGGACATATTATCACCATTCAAGTCTTAAAAATCCCATCCAGAAAAATAAAGCCATAGTAAATACACAGGAGCAAAGAACACCATCTCAATGTTAATTCAGTCATCAAATTGGGTCCAACATCTCATGAAAGATGCAATCCAAATTTCGTCAACATCATTCTTTTGCGACAGCCACTTCTGGCTCAGAGAAGTAATCGTGCCTGAAACAATATGAAGGATGATCAGACTATATGATTTACCACATTCTTGGAGTGGTTACAGAAGTATTCCTATTCTCAAATTTCAGTAGATGGTAACAAGTAAAATGCAGCAATTTAAACAATCACAAACGTAAACCTTTCCATTTGACATCACATTGACCCTGAAGGTCAATATGTGCCTTGGACATATATCTGCAATTGATGATCATTAACACCAGATCAATGGCAATCTCTTGGACATCATCACCTTCAGTTATGTACCCATTCCCCCGCAATGGCAGGAAAAGGGGCATATTTATCACCGTTCACAACAACCATACAAGTGGGATTTCTACACAGGAACAGGCACAACGGCTAATTGTGCCAAATGGCAGGTCAGATGAGGCCGAAAATTTTGGACAAGTAAACCCAGAGCTTCCTTGTTCACAAGTTTCAGTCTAATCGGTGTTGACCAAGTGGCAAAATAAAGTTGAAAATTTCAGGACTATAGAGGAGGTGCATGCCAATATATGGACAGTTGACAAATACAGGGATGTATGGATCTACATAATAGAGTTACTAGAGTATTTGATTGAATTTCAATCTCAAATTTGACAAGTGATCAATTCAAACCATTCCCTAGATATCCACAGTCAGAATGCCACATCAAAGTTCAATGTCGCAGAAATAGGCAGGCCCATCTGCATAAATTTCCCAGACAAAAACTTCTGCCATAACCAGGAATCAAAAAGTGAAAGCTTACCGAATTTTGCGTGTAAGTTGGTAAATGCCTGTAAGACCCATTGCAACATTTACACTGAAAAGATTCCAATTTTTCTGCAAAACCAGTATTGATAAATGCAATAATTAGAATTTACATCACAGACAAGCAAGGGAATAAAGAAGAAGAGAAGGTTTCTTTCATAAGGCATTGAAAAAGTTGTAACCTGGACTGGTTTATGCCCCAAGATTACAAAAGGCACAGATTACCACAAAGCACGATAAATAGATTAGCTGAAATCCATGAGTTTCACTAGACTGTTCCATAAGGCTCAGTTTGTTAACTTTGTTTTCAACATCACAATATTTTACAGAATTGTGTCAAGAGCAAAACAAACTTTATGGGAATAAAAAAAACAGATGTTATTTCATTGAAACGAAATTAAATAAATTTTATTTTCTGGATGTTGTTTTTCATGAGGGAAAAAGGTGATGGTCTCTAGTTCAATCATACAATACCCACCCATGAAGGAAATAACCTGCCCATCATATGATAGGTCTTTTTCCTTCCTGAATCATGGTTCAAGTAATTGGTATCGGGACCTAGATTGTCCTGTCCGATACCAATCCAATCCTGATTCGATACTTCTGATTATGAATGTGTTCATAGGGAGTTTAGGGAACTTGATTTGCAGGTCAAATTTTCAGTTAGAGTGGAGTATTAGATTGAGGATTCAGGTGGGCAATGGGATGAGAGAAGAAAGGGCAAGAGAGAGGATTGGGGGACGCTAATTTACAGTGGGCGAGAAAATAGCTGCAAGACAGAGAATATGGGTTTGAAAATGGATTTTGGTCAATCTGGGATAATGGGCCATATATGTACTGGAGGGTGTACTGCAAAACAGAGAAAATGGGATTTATTTTAAATAAATTAATCGTATATTGGTAGGGTATACAAATTACTTCTACTTTAAATATCAACGGTTTAGAACAAATGCATTTGATCCTATGGCCATTATAAGAGCAGTGTATAACCAAGTCCTAAAAAATAAAAAAGACAAGAAAAACTAATTCCAATGGATTTCCTAGGCGACAAAGTCATCAGCAACTTGGTGCAGAGCCAAGCTGACTACTCGAAGAGCACTCATCCATAAACCAGTTACAGGTACAAATAAAGAAATGTAACCAACTTTTAAATACTAAGATTCCTTTAACATACCACACACACAAATAATAAGATTCCCTTGACATACAGACACACAAACACAAAATAGTAAGGTTCCCTTAACACATCTGCATTTGTTTCATCACCAAATCCTTCTTATACCTAGGATCCATGCATAGGCTTTCTCTCTGCATTCTATGTTCTAGTGTTTCTTACCCAAAACACACACACACTCACACAAAATAAAAAAATAAAAAAACCAGCGAACATATACACAACATTAGTACGATTCCCTTGATACAAATCTGCACCGGTTTCATTGCCAATCCTTACCCCTAGGTCCCATGGACAATGGCACATCACATACCGATAACAAGAACAGAATTTTATTCATTAAGGAATTGCACAGTATTATCAATAATATTTTTATATAAAATGTGCAATGCATACACCAATATCAGTTATATAGGATGACAGAAAGATTGTCCAAGATAATTTCATCAAACCCAGTTATAGTTGAAGTTCAATAAAAAAAATAAGGGGGCTTAAGTATCCTGCTTTGAAATCAAAATTAGACATATGCCATAGGGCCAGGAGATAAATTTTAGTTCTATTGCCTGGATGAATAAAGGGGCTTAAGTATCCTGCAGGAAGGCAATAAGACTATTCCTACACACCTGAATGACATGATTCCCAGCTGAAAACTCCTTTGAAGGCAAGGAACTAAATCTCGGTTTCGACGCCGGTATCGGTCAGGCCCGAAACCGAGACATACCGGATCTTATTTCAAGGTTTCGACACTAGGTTACCACCCAAAGCCTCCCTGGGCCACCCTGATTTGAAACCCTGGGTTTCGTTTCAGGCTTTCAGCTAGGCCAAAAACCGAGACAACTCGGAGATTTCGGTCAGTTTCGATCGAAACCTTCAACTACGTTTAAAGGTTGTCTACAATAACTAATCATGTGCAAGTATGCAAAAAAGAGGTTCAACCCATGGTCAGACCAATTCTTTCCAAATTTTGATTGATAGGGGAAGAAGGCTCACCTCCAAAAATCAAGGACTTGTACAAAGAATTTACTAAGACACCCTTTGCTATTCTCTTTCCAATTTCTTACTTATTCCCAAACTCAGTGGCCTAGTGCATCCTCCTAAATCAAAGAGAACGATAATCCTCCACCTCATTCCCATTATTCTTTTTGAAAGGTAAATGAAATAAAAATAGAGACAAAATTTACCCCTTTATTCTGATATAACATAGAATCTAATGCACAATTTATAACATGGGAAAAGTTGGAAAAGTCTTGGATATAAATCACATAGAGCGTAGTCCTCAAGCACAATTTTCTTTGACATAATAATCTTCTCCCCATCACTAACCACATGACAAGTCCTTTCTGAAAAACAAAGTGGTATTCTTTCAAGATATTCTACTATCTTCAGTTATCAGCATCTTGTAGGCCTACTTCACCAACACCTCAAATCTCCAATTTAGTAAACACTTTGTTTAGAACCTCCACTATAGGTGAGTGCATTCTACTCACCAGGAAATCTTACTTCTAGGATTGTACTCATCTAAAGACCCATTATCAAGAAAAAGACTCAAACAAAAGATAAAACCATACACCCATTATACTGATCAACAAATTCCACTGCACTATAAACATCAACAGAAGCCCAATTCAATATGATCATAAGCTTTTTCAAGATCCATTTCTGTAATCAGACCGCAATCCTTTCCCTAACGGTAATACATCAATCAGCAACTAATAAGTCATCCGGAACTAGCTCACTTCACACAAAAGCCCCTTGGTTTGAGCTGACCACCTTCCTCGCCACTTCCTTAAACCGAACAGCTAACACTTTAGCTGCAACCTTATAAACTATAAGTGTTTGAATAAGGGCCAAATAATGTGCACTTTTTCAGTCCCTTAGGGATCAATATGATAAAATTGGAGTTCAGACTTTACTCGCTAGCCAGCAACTAAACATGTTTAGATTCCAATGACTCTGTGAGGATATAGAACATTTTTATGCAGATAATTAGATTTAAAATTCAGCTCCTTTCTGTTAATGATATTTCTTGCTTCACCCACTTCTCTTAGATGTATATCATTTTGTTTAACCCAACAAGATGTATATTAGTACATGAAACTTGTCACTTTTTTCTACTTTACCTAACTATTTGTTTAATTGAATCCTAAGTAAGTATTTTCTTCATCCCTCTAGAGACATTTTTTTTCAGATATTCAAGCTGATCTGCTACATATCCTCGTGGACCTCATCCACCTAGTTCTCACGTTCCTCGCCAAATAACTAAAGAGTTACATAAGTGAATTTTCAGGAAACAGTTTTTCTTTGAATTCTAGAGTGTAAAAGTGACAGTACTATTTTTCACATCAGAGTTTGGGGCCTCCGGGTAGTAGGTAAAATAAGTAAATAACTACAGAGTTACATATGTTATGCTCAAGTTGATGCCCTCAAAAGGATAATCAATTATTCAATTTTAAAGAGCTGTTTAGTAGCTTCTATGACTTAAAATTAAAATCATGTTTCCGAAAGAATCACCAACAACTTGAGGATTCTCTGAAAAAACTGAGAACCTGAACTTTATAAGTAAAAGATGTGCAAGCCAAGCATATGTGACTATTCCACTGAAACTGAATAAATCAGCAAATAAGAAGACCGCGTTGTAACAAGTAGGGCCTAAAGCCCATTTGTATATACAATGACAGGGACAGAAATCGATGATATAGCAATACTGTGTTAGAAACAATCTCCACAAAATTGAAAAGTATTATACCATAACATCACAAACAAACTGGACTATTTTCTCTAAGTATTCAATCTTACTGGTGTAATTACTGTGCTGTAGCGTGACCAGATAACTCCAGTGCAAGTAACAGCTGAAAACCATAAGATAGGAATTAGAAAAGTATCGAGATAAATAAACTGTAAGTGAAAGCTTTTAGAAAAAAGTAATAATTCGAGACCATAACTAATGAAAAATGAAAAAAAATATTATTTATATAGTCAATTCTCCCCCACCCTACAAGCTATGATTTCTACAGGGAAAAGAAATCTTAAATGGTACTTGCCTATTTGCTGAGGATAAGAGATCTTCTCAGGTGGCTTTGCGAAATCAGCCACATTTGCAATGCTGATGCCCCATTTAAATGTTGGGGCCCAGAAGTGAACTGCAATCACGAAGAAGGTACAGTTAAACAAACAGAAGGAACGAACCAATGACATGGATATCTTAATATAATACATGTAAGTCATGGAACAAGAACTGTGTGTGTGGAGCTGCTCAGCGACCGACCATTCCTATGCTGATTCAATCAAGATCCACACTTAATGATCTAAAGAAATAATGAATTTTATTAGCTATTTTCCAGGAAATTCAGACAATTGTGAATGAATGCTTCTTAACCAGGACCTGCATCTGCCAATAACTTTAATGGGGGAGACTTTATTTTTATTATTAAATATATAACCGCAAGAAACCAAATAAACCCTAAACATTTTTCTTTCTGGTAATACGTTAAGAGAAATACTCCTCTGCATGGGCCATGGGCTATGAGAAGATTCGAATCTTCCCAGCTCTGGGGAGGATGTTTCTAAGTATGATTATTTTACACTTTTACATACACACATCATATATCAAGCAATCAAAGGTTCTGCTTTTCTATGATGAATCTTTCAGTGAACCGATATTCCCCACATATGTTAGGGGGTAACAGGTTATATACAATTGTATAATTTATAATCCCACGGTTTCAAAGTGAAATATTAATCCTAACAACGAGAGCTCCTTAGCGAGACTAGCTCACCATATAGTTTGATGTTTTATCAACCATAATCCCAAATTTGAACTAGTGATTCTTTGTCTACTTCTCATTCCCAAACTCAATTCACCAAACCTTATCCCAACTATTTTGTTGTCGGGTAACATACTTTATATCATAAGAACATTCAACATCACACCTTAATTCGTCGATAAAATTACATGTTTATTGTCTTGATCAAATGTCAAAGACCCAGTTCAGAAAATTTGACCTTTCTGCCATTTTTTTAATGAAATAAAGGATTTCAATTATCAACCCCGGTATTCAGTATTCCGATCCAATAAAGAAGAAATCATCGAAGGTCAACGACAACAGAAGATGGATCTCGTAATCTCAAGAACGAACAAAAATCAAAATTGAGTTTTCAAAGGCGAAGTTACAAACGAAATAATTATAAGTAGTATTGATTATGAAAACAAATGATTGGATACAAAAGAAGAAATGAATGATTTAACATAGGAAAAAATAAAAGCAGAGATAGACGAACTGGTTTTAGGTCCTGCGGGATGGTTCCACAACGCCTGGAGCTTAGAAGACGCCATAAAATCTCAGCTTCTGTCTCTCAGCCGTGATTTCGTGCTGACTAGTGACTACTGTCTCGCGCCCGAGAGCACCTTCCGTACCAAACCAAAATGTCCAATGTGAATTGTGAAGAACCCCACTACTTCTACTCTCTCCTTCAGCAAACAAACAATTCATTCCGATATGGGTGCGATCCATCTTCCGAGATTGGACGGCAGATCAATCCGTTCGTGAATATAATAAAAGTAAAAAAAAAATAAAAATAACAGAAGATCCAAAACAGCATTCTTCACGATGCTTTTGAACCGTCAGATTCACACCGCAGGTCTCCATCTCATTGCTATTTAATTATTTGATATAAATCACAGCCATACGAAGATTAGATCCACCCGCGCGTGCTATCACGCGCTTCGTTGGGAAATTCGGACTTTTGGAGATTTTGGATTATAACCCCCAAATTGGGTTTTGTCCTTAACAATGGTCAAGCATCGAGACACTGTTGAGCAATTCGATTTCACGAAGAAGCGAACCTGCAGGCTGCAACTGCCCGCGGCTGTCTACTGGCTTCTGCTCAGATAGTGAAGGTAGATTGCTTCCAAAGCTACTTGTGATATTCCAATTTTTTTCTTCCTTCACTGTTTTTTTCTCTCTCGAATGTATCGACACTCCTTCTTCTTCTTCTTCTTCTCTGCTGCAGGTCCTTTTTTTTTTTTTATCGATTCCTGATTTCCTTCTGCGACTGCAAGTTTTGAACATTGACAGCTCCTGTTCATGGTTTGAGTTTGTATTAGTGGCACTTCTTTACTATTTTATCATCGTATTCATTGAGAAAATGTATACTGTATATATTAGCGATAAGGGAAATTTTATAACTGTAAAAAAAGTTCAATTTTATTTCCTTTTTTTCGTGAATGGAAAACTCTTAATAAATCATAGATTGCATATGAATATAATTATTTCCGGAATTTTCCTCCATGTTGGACTGAACTGAAGTGGTGAACTGTTGCTTTAACCTGGAAAGAGTCTGTGATAGGATAGCTTTTCCTTACAGCTTACAACTTTGTGCGTTAATGCATTCAGTTGTTGAAGAAAGTAAGTCTCCTTCACAAAGGATACAAAAGAGACAATGATAACTAGAGTTATCTGTGATCTTGCACCATAAGTGATTTTTTCTGCACCTGCCCTTAAAAAACTGCCATTCCCTCTTCTTTCTCTCTTCTTAGATGTATAACAGGACAGTGTGCATAGTGTAGTATGTTTCTCTCTCTGTTTGTTTTTACATGTGGCTCAGTGGCTATTGGCTGGGCTGATTCTTGGCTAGGCTGAAACTATTGTGATTGTCTCATTGTCACCATCATTCCATCATTATATCAGATTGAGTGTGATATTGCCTTGTTTGTATTATTGGCTGTATACGTTTTATTATTGGCTGTATCATTGCCACAATAAATTTTGTCTCATTGTCACTGCTGAATGATTATATTTAAATATTTTAAATTTTTGTTGATTCTTCATGTAGCATATTGCATTATTGCATATAGTATATAAACATAAATATAGCATTGATATTTTAGGCAAAAAAATACACTAGGAACGCCTTGGTTTCCTAGGTGCCTAGGACGGCCTCTAACGCCTAGGGTCGCCTTGTCGCCTTGACAACCATGCCGCCAGGTACGAATTGGGGTTTTGATCTGGGAAAAGGGAATGTACAGTCCAGGTCTGCGCAATAAAATCATTGAACTAAAGGGCCAAACTCAGTGGCACACTGTCTATTAAATGGCTTGTTCCAGTTAGGTTAGAGCAGGCGAAGGTATGCATTTGTACTACATGGCTGAGTTCAGGGGGGTTTAGAGTGGAGGAGATTGTAGGGTGGGAAAAAAAAAGGAGGGGGGTGGGGGGAATCAACACATATATAAAAGAAGTGTAGATGAGATGAGTATGTGAAGAAGCATGAGTGGAAAAACTAAGAAACTTAAAATAAAAAATATAAGAAAATTTGATGATTTAATTGTGGCTTCAGAAGGAGTTAAGTTGACGGAAAGGCATTTGCAGCCGTATTGCGTTTGTAGTGGAAGCCTCTGAGTGCAATGGTAAAGGAGGACTGAAATGATGCCGATTAGAGAAGTTAAAACTTAAAAGACCAAGGGGTAGGCTGAAATCACTTGGGAATGAAGTGGAGAGAAAAGATATGGATATGTTTGAGTTGACAACAGACATGGTTTTATTGCTATCCCATTTTCTTTGTAAGTATGCCTCACAAGAAGGATCACTTGAAGAAGACTTGTTGCTGTTGATTGACAGTACATTTGTGTAAATTTGTTTCTTTCATAGGCATATTGACTAATCAAACTCTGTGCGTGTGGTTCCGGGAGTTAATCTTACTTTTCTTTCTATGGCCATCACCTCAGATATCCAACTAAAGAACCCCCCAAAAAAAAAAAAACCCCTTTTATCTGTAGCTGCTGTTGCTGTTAAACCTGTTGCTCATCTTAAACTTCCATAACATGCATGCATAATTTCTATTTGGTGCTTTATTGATGACTATTCTCACTTTAATAAATCCCTTGTTCCATAAAATTGTTGGTTTACTTATCTTGTAATACCTTGGAAGGAAGATACTGAGCTCACTTACATGTCCATGGTCACTCATATGCAAGCAAACAATCAGATAATAGTTCTTTACAATCCTTTGCTAAATGTTGTTTTTTATTTTTTGTTTAGGAAAATGTGAGAGATCATTTGGTTATCAGGCATTTTTCTTGCTCTTCATGGGAACGAGAAGACCGAAAATGCCCAAAATACTTTAACTGCTCTGAAGTAAATCAATTGGAAGTGGATCCAAATGCCACCTAATTTCGTGTGATTATCTTGCTTTTTGTTTGGTAGGATTATCTGGTTGATTAGTTCCTTTTGTGTTCAGTGGAATTACTCCTTCCTTTTTACCCGTCCCCTTTTTCTTCTCATTTGTACTTATTTTATTGGCCATGGTTTGACTTGTAAGTACTGTTTTGAGTTTTTTGACCTGGTTTTATTAATCTGTTTACTCAATTGTCGAATGGCTGGTCTGGTTTTCAAAATTATGTGAAACGTCTAACATGCTGTAGGGTTTTTTTTTTTTTTTTTATCATTAATGTTAGGAATGGATGAGTGCTCTGCCAAAAACTGCTCTGACACTGGGTATTGCTTTATTTTGTACAGAGTTGTTCATTGGGTAACTGATCCTCTCAGTTTGGAAATTGGAAGGATTCAATGAATGCCATGGACTCTCAAAGCCAAAACACCTCTCTGCAGAGGCTTCATGTTGTGGAGAAGGTAATGAAATAACGCTCAAAGATAGATCGGTTTTTACTGAAGTTAACACTTTGCAATTTTTGTTGAGGAGAAAAGTGATTTTTCCCGTTTGTTTGTTTATGCAGAGAGTTGTTAGGGTTTTGGAGCTTGCTGGAGCTGTAATGGATGAACTGTCAAACTCAACTGGTCCAAGGATGGAAATTCTTAACAACCACTGTCGTGAGTTCATGCAGTTGATCAAGGTGGCTGTTGTTCAATCCCTTTTTTATGAAAAATTGAACATCTCTTTCATTTGGTCATTTGAATTTAGAAAATCAATTTCTTGGTCGGGAGAAAAGTTGCATCATTTGAAAGATACCTCCTTAAAGTTGTGAAAAATATTTAGTTTGAGTTTTGTCTCTCTCTTTCTTGATTCTTTTTAGTGTGCTGTTCTTATGTTTACCTGAAATTTTCAAGGGCTTGGTTGGGCAAATTGGGATAGAATTTCTATGGTTCAAAAAAATAGGCACGACAAGATTTGCATAGGATAAAAGGGGTATGGTTAACCTCCAGTTTGTAATCCCAAGGTCTCCTACATTGCATTATAACTATCACACACACACACCAACTCCCCCAACCCCTCCCCCCCAAAAAAAAATAAAAAAAATACCTACATTATAAATCCATCTGCGATTTGTTACTTGAACTATCGTCAGAGACCAGAAATGAAAACTTCTAGGATTTGTGTTCATAGGTTGTTACTGCATCCAAGTTATCAGTGCATTAGATGTGTGCATTGATATGAGTATCTTATCATTGAAATCTCATTATACTCTGTGTTAATTTTAATGCTCAGTTGCTCAATTGCTATATCATCCGATAACTGGATTAGTATGTAATAGATGATGTTGGATTTTCTAGTTTATTTTTGGGTTTCAGTTCAAGAGCCATTAACTGGCATAACTTTGTTTAATAATTATTTATGGAGAGGCTTGCTGCAGGGGGAAGGAGTTTCTCCGGATTCTGTTTCTTATCTTCCTAAAAAATGTCATGGATTGGAAGGTGGAACTAGTTCAGGGCATGCCATGTATTTTCTCGTTCAGTGCTTGTCTTGACTCCTTAGGCCAGATCTTATATCCATTTGTGATGTTCAACTTTTACGCTAAGCACATATTGTGATTATTCTTAATACAGAATTACAGAGGGAAGCTTGGTTGATAGTTGCTTTTCCACTTGTTTCTAGATTTGTATTGCAGATCAGTGGCTCTTTTCTGCGGAAAGATGCTTCATTTGATCATTGTGCATGGGCAAATAAACCGAGCTGTATAGACTGATGTGAACCAGGTCCTTTTTTGTCTCCCCTATTAACCTTCCTTGATGACAGTGGGCCTTTGGGGCTTGTTATAACTGTCCGGTATAGTGGAAACTTGTTTTGTAATGATCCTGATGGGAGGGCTATAAGCCAGTGATTGGTAGTGATACTAAATTTTATCTTCAATAAATTTTGAAATTTGGATTGTAGAATTATAGGTAGCTGATTAGAAGAGTAACAAGTCTGGTCCTTAAGAGGATCTAGAGAAGTAAGAAAACCCTGTAATCAAACTTGGGGATGAAATAATGAAATTCAAAGTTCCATTAAGAGGTCCTTTTTCAAGGGCTTGTGAAAAGCCCAGGAAGAAAAATGCTGAATCTGAGGATTGCAGCCTTTATTCTAGTTAGGTACTACCGATCTTGAGAAAGGTGTATGCAAAATTCTTAGAATAAGGAGGTATATAGAGATATTTATGTTGGGTGAGATTTATTAAGAGTGGGAGTTTTTGCAAGAGAAGATAAGAAAGATGGATAATGTATAGTTTAAAATTTATTAAATAAAGACTATGTGGGGCAAGGGTCAAGCCGATACTGATACGATCCCAAACTGGATCAGTTGGTATCGGCCGGGGTCGGTCCGGTTTGGGCTGATACCTCACCTTTTTGGATTCAGACCAATCCAAGGCTGGATTTTCCTTCTTTTTTTTTGGTATTAAAACATATAAAAAAGTGTTATATTGTTAACCGTGGATGATTGACACGTGGAAACCCTCTCTGTTGGATGGTCAACACATGTCACGGACTAATAAAAAAATATAAAGGTTATCGGATCGGCCTATCCAATCCCAGATCTAATATCCTGGCCAATCCTTGCAAAATAGGTGATAATTGGATCGGATACTAATCGGCCGATCCAATTCCAATTACTTGAACCATGATATAGGGAGGAATCATTAGCTTTGACTAGACAAAGATCATATGTATTTCCTTAAAGTAGGGCACTTGAAGTTGAAGAAACCCGGAGAAAATTGAAGATAAAGTTGCATTACCAATTGTATCCCAAAGAGAGGTCCAAAAGTGCATTGGAGATTATAGTTTTCCTAGTTAAATAAACCATCATATTCAGATTTCACCAAAAGCATTACTAGAAGAGGGGAAGTTGACTAAAGTGGTTTTGTTCATTTGGCACAAGGACAAGTAAAATCACCAGTGAGGACTGATTTGGTCCACATGGTGTAATTGGAGAGCCCCAAAAGAATAAAGGCCAGAATGGATGTGGATCAAATTATTTGAGGAAGGACCTGAAGATTTGTGAGCTGACACCAAAGACAAGCCCAGATAATAATGGAATGGAGGAACTACATTGGTACATTTAATCCCAAGTTCTTGAATAAGGCTTTATTGAATTGGTTAAATGTCAATTGGGAAACCTCAGGTCATCCCACTTGATTAGACCACATTTTTTTTCTTAAAGTTATGTCCTGGGGATTTATCTGATTAAATTGTGAGCAATTCATTGTTTTGAAATGGATGAACCTTTGTATTTATTATTTCAATCATTGGCTATTTCTGATAAAAGTCTTACTCGGATTCTCTTACATTGTGGAATCAGGACATCCAAATGACCCTCCGGGAGGAAATCAAAAGTGCTTGCGAGTACCGGCCATTTGAGAAGTGTGATTATAGCTCAAGAATCTCCAATGAGATCTGTTGCAAGAAGCTGGAATACATCATTGAACAGTTGGACAGCATGAAACAATGCATTGATCAATATCATAGTGCAGATTCCAGCCATGGTATGCAAATTGTGTGACACTAATAGCTTTACTCCCTAAAAAGCACAGGGTTTTTCTTTAGAGTCTACAGATTTTGAATCACTTTCTCCTCTGCCTCCCTCTTTAATACACCATACCCCCACAAGAAAAAAGCAAAAGAGGCGGCTGATACAGCTAATTGTGGTTGCTTATTTTCCATACTTCATGGTTGATAATTCTGCTTAGTTGAGGCGGTATCTTTTTTTTTTTTTTTTTAAATTATTGATGGTGGAAATCATTAAACAGAGGAATAACTACGAAGATCAGCCATAAAAAAACAAGCTGTCAATGATACCATCAATTGATAGAGAGATACTATCGCCATAGCTTGTGGAATCATGTGATCAATATCTGATCATATGCCAATTTATGATCAAAGTGGACTCTCATACAATTATTTATTCTCCTATCTTTGTCATGTAAATTATTGAAAACTGTTCTATTAAATATGTTTTGGATGGCAATTAGTTGGAAAGGACAGAGGGATGCACCTACAGGTCATGCACTGAATATTTAGGTGATAGGCAATATCCATGTAATAATGGAATGGGATATTTTTTGGAAATCACAAGATAAAATATGAGTCACTCATTTTATGATTCTAAACTGTTGATGAGTGCATGGTAATATGTAGAGTACTGGTACACAATGATGGTCATATATGAGATGAATGTCAAATACAAAGGGGGTATTTGACTGGATTAGCTCTGAAATTTGACACGTGGTTAATCTGTACCTTATCGTTTTTATTGTGACAGTTGGGGCATAGTATTTGTCCACTTACTAAGAATGCCTGCCTTGTGACACTTGAAAAAATAACAGATCCATGTAACAATGATAATTTTCCTTTTAAAGGTTTGTCATAATTCATGAATATGATCTCCATCAAGGACATACGGGATGGTACAACATTCAATTTTTGTGAAATTAGTTTAACATATCTTTTTGCCATTTGCTTGAACTAATCCATGTCATACTAGGTATCCATGACAGGCCAAATGTATATCTCTGTAATGATATACTTTGCTTTGGTTTAGGGAAATATATATATATAAATTTTGAGAAAAAGATTCCCACCCAACATTGTGGGCGTGTTTTCCATATCTTGACCATGTCAGCTAGGACTGAAATCTTCTCCCACGGCGGGAGGGCAGGGGAGGTTCCTGCCGCTGATCCAAGGGCTGGGGATCAGTCGGCCCGCCTACCAATACATGGGGAGGTGGGCCGGTTGAAATCCTGCCCTTGGCCGGCGGCAGGTGGGCGGGAGAGGATTTTTTTGCTGTCAGCTACCTGCTGAAACCATTTCCCATGCTATGATTAGTCATTTTTGTCGGCCTAGGAAACCCTCCCCATTTTGATATGGGAAAAATAATTCCAAGTTGTCTCTCTCACATATTTTTTTATTTTAATTAAAAATAAAATATCAAACTGTGAGAGTGCGTAACCCATGCTGCTCAGCTCAGAGATCATTCATGTTGACACAAATAGAGCATTAATCATTAGGTATAGAAAACTTCAAAAAGTTAATAAAACCCAATTGGTAAAGACCATCACTTCACAAGTAAGAGGTCATAAATTTAACTCTCCTTAGGTTCCGTCTAAAAAAAAAAAAAAAAAAAACACATTGGTATAGAAAAACTATAATTTCTTCCAAAATTTTTAAGATGCAAACAAACTCCACGCTTGGTATCTTTTAATCATTGATGCTAATGCTTCAATCCTTAATTCATCAACTTTTTCAAAAAAAAACTTTTGTTTTGAACAAAGAGTTGAGAAAATCCAACTTGAAGGAGAAGTAGAGGAGATTGTTTGGTATAAAACTGAAACCAAAAAAGATGAAGCACTACAGCAGCATTTCCTGTGTTTGCACCTTCGTAATAAGGTCCTCTTAAGGTCTGAACAATTCTGCATTTCGCTGGTCTCTGGCCCCTACATCATCTCCCTGCCTACATTTATATTCTTTTTCACAACCTCTACCATATGAGTTTGCAGGCTGTACTTGACATCTGCTATCAAACTTACCTAGAGTGGAACACCAAAGACGGCCCTCTGTAAGTGCCCCATAGCTTATACTTCTTGCAGCAGTCACTTCCATGAAAATCGAACACAGTAGCAATGCCACTACGCATGGTACGAGAACTCTAATCATTGCCATCACCTATCAGAATGTCGATGATCTCTACTTGTACTCGAGCAGAAGCTTGCTTTTCTTTGATCTCTTCTTGTATGAGACTGTGAAGATGATGTGTTTGAGAAGCTACTTTTTGTTTTTTGTTGGTATTTCTAAAAATGTAACAATTCTATGGTTCCAACAAACCAACCTATCACAGGGCAATGGATTGGCTTGCGTTGGGGGTCACTTGTAAGCGTCACTTGGGAGTTGGGACCTGAAACTCCTTGGCTACCCACTCGGCCACTCTCTGTCTCTCCCACTATAAACAAGCAGTAAGGTTTTGGTCCCGGTCGAATCAGTTTTGCTATTATACAATCTAGCCCAATTATGGACCAATAAAGAACTTTCGGGTTAAGTCCACTTTGGTTTTGGGTTTTTCGGGCTGGCTTAATAACTCTTATTGGTCCACTATCAGTTCGGTTTTGGTTTTCTATATGTATATTTTGTAGCAAGTTGTTTTAATGGCCTTTATTGAACTATTATCAGACGAGTTCGGTTTCGGTTTCGATTTCGATTTCTTACATATGTATTCAGTAAAAGGTTGGATTAATGGACTCGAATCGGTCCATTATCGGGCTGGTTTGGGTTCGGTTTGGGCTTATCAATTGGCCCAGTATTATATTTTTCATGAACTCTAATGCGCATCCGTTTTCTTTGCTATGCGCTAGCCTTTTTCAGCTAGCTTCAAAGCCTATGCGCGCAGTGAACTATAATTGTAAAAAGGTCGGAAGATCTGGTCAAAGAAGGTGAGTGCCCTGTAGATTCGTTCCCATGGTTCGATCCTTCCCAATAAAACGTGGAGTGTTCAAATCCTGATTGCTTTTACACGAAAAAGGGGGACCACCCTCTACACCTAAGTGTTCCTCAATGACTGATAGCAAACAAGTACTGTGAGGGAAAGGTGAAAAGAACCTTATTTATGGAGTGCAATAGAGAACCTGAGATCCAATGCAAACAATCAGTCGAAGGAGTGGAGCTTAGAGCCTTAGGGGGCACTCACTCTAATGCCGTAGTTATGACCTAATAAGGTTTGATTTTGATTTGCTCTTCTAGGCAGAATTAGGCTGGTTCAATGTCGGTTTTTTGTTTGGGCCTAATTTTTATATCTTTTTAATCTTCTTCACCACATCAATGGAAAAGAAAATATCAAAATGTGAGAGGGCGTGAGAAAGGATCCCCACTGGCATTGTGGGGATCTTTTCCCAATTTTCAAATAACCTAGTTTTCCTTCACCCATTATGAAGAGAAATATCTTTCACCCTAGGTTTCGAAGGGGTTACATTAGAATCAGAGAGCTATTATTGGATATTCATCTAATAGGGACTTGTGAGCGACAGGTGCCTTGGCTACCAACATCAATGGGAGGGGTCATCAATTATAGGGGCATCTAGGGATGCAAGGGTGGCCCTGCTGGCTGAGCTTGCTCTGGCCCGCCTTGAGCCCGAATAGGACTTGGGATGAGATACTTTGGGACTAAGGGTAGGATAGGGCTGCAAATTTTGTCTTTGAGCTAGGGTCAGGCCGTTCTAGGGTTGAGGGATGGGCTACGCTAGCCTTGTCATCATCATCATCTTCTTCTTCTTTCTTCCACTTATTCTTTCTTCTTCTTTATTCTTTTTCTTTTTCTCCTCGGTCTGGTTAGCCTCTACGTCTCTCTTGTCCCTCCCCATGCTCAAGGTCAATTAGGGTCAGCTTGGCCCAGTCCCTCAGGGAAGGTTAGGGTTGGATTTTTCAGGCCCTGAGTTAGGCATGGGCACAGCTAAGGGGACCCAGGGTTGCGCTGGGGTTTTAAAAAGCCTGCCCCAACTTGACCCAATTGTAGCCCTTGGTGCATTTGTCAGGGCGAGGACAATGTGTTAGAGGACACATAGACACAGGGTGCTAGCATGGCTCCCATTTTAGTCATTCAAATAAACTTTTCTCCACAAGGAAGAGGGTTTTTTCACCGGTAGTATCTGTTCACACCAATGGTGGGGGTATGGAGCATTGCGAGGGGAGGAGAGAATGGAGAGAGAGAGAGATGTTGACATTCTATGGTTCACATAATCTTCTACGAGGAGAGTTTACAATAAAACAAATAGGAAAAATGTTCTAAATCCAGGTATCGAATATGGTATCAACAATATCCAAAATCGATCTCCGTAACGGTATACGAATCTGATGGGAAATTGACACATGACTGATACAAATATAATAATATTAAAACAGAATCGATCGGTTATCAGTCAGGTTTAAAACCAGCCAATCCCATACCGATTACCTGAACCATTGACCGGTCTTAAAAAAAATAAATAAAATAAATAAAAAAACTGGTCGTACAGTGGGCCCTCTGTTGTGATTAAAATTGGAACGCTCACAATGGATAGGATAAGCGTTTTTTACTCCTCTGTCAGAACAAGAGAAAGAGAGAGAAAGATCCATGGCGAATGCTTGCAGTTTCCTGCAACTTCGCTTCCCAAGAAGCCAAAATTTTTCCGGGATCAGTGCCTTCCGCTGCTCCAATAACTCTACTCCATATCGTGTCTCGCTCCCCTCCACTTTCGCTTCTGCTCGACCTCTGAAATCATGGATGGAAAGCGAGGATACCAAGGATTCGATAACTTCGATTGTCAGTCCTTCACTTCACTATGCTAACATTATGTTCTTCAGATCAGCTTACAACGTTCAGGTGTTGGTAGATGAGAACGAGCCGGAAGAAGCACTGCTAAGGAGGTTTCGGAGGGAAGTATCGAAAGCAGGAGTGATTCCGGAGTGCAAGAGGAGGAGATTTTTCGAGAACAAACAGGAGGAGAAGAAGAGGAAAGCTAGAGAAGCTGGGAAGAGGAATCGCCGAAGGTAAAACCCCTGAATCTCCTCGTCTTATTACGCATCTGGTACTCTTTTGTTCTTAAACTTTCTTCGTTTCTGCTCAATCTGAAAGATTGAATTTTACAAATTTCCCCTAATCCCATTCGCAGAAGGTTAGGACCGAGATTCCCATCACCAATGGAAAAAGCTGCTGCAGCTGCAGCTGCAGCTGCTGCTCCTAAGGAGAAGGCTGACGAAGACGACAACTGGGATATGCCTGAAGGGAATATCCCTAACTGAAACGCTCTTCTTCTTCCAACCCCCTCTCTCTCTCTCTCTCGTCCTAAGGGGAAGGGGATGCCGCTAATTCTCCGATTGATCGGATTAATTTGTTTTGTTCTGTATTGAGCTGTTAGGTTAAGGAGAGAGAGATTAATGAATTGGATTACTACAGACACTGCTTTCATTTACTCTGTGAGATTGTCTGATAATTCTTGTTTGTTTCCTCTGAGTGTCAACCATGGATAGAGAGGCAATGGTTCAATAGCATCAATAGCCTATCTGCCAACGAGATTTGACTGGCTTTTCACCGGTTATCAAGTTTCTAAATCCAGGTATTGGATAGGATATCGATCATATCCAAAGTTGATACGTTTTCAATACTATATATAATTAGATTGGAAATCAATTTAAAAATCGATAAAATTCAAAACTGATATCAGCCAATTGAATACTGATTCCTGGTGATTACTTGAACCATGTTATGTTGGCTAGTAATTTTGATCGGTTGACGGTTGGTTGGATACAGAAGATTTAGAACTTCGTAGCTTCTCTTCCACATTATCTTTTAGTTCGAGTTCTCCTAGAATTCATGCGATATGCCGACTCGTTACGAAGGACATCTGAGGAATAGAACAATGGAGAAGAAATCCCATAATTGTATTTCGTAATTGATATTTTGGAAAGACAATCCTAATTGAGCTTGGTGTCTGCAACATAAGAAGGGAGAGAAGACTATGTGAGGGATCCAAATCGTCTCCTCCCTCAGATTCAGGAAGAGGGGCGGCCATCCCACTGGATGGTCACCATGTGGTCCGTTCGAGCAGACAAGCTAAGCTGACAAGAGAGTGTCGGCTCGAACGGAAAGGTTGGATTTATCCGACCCCCACATAACGACCATCCAGTGGAGTCGCCGCGTCTCCTCCCCGAAGTACAGGGAAGAGATGATTTGAATCCCTATGTGAGGCCAAACAGATTTCTCAGTGAGTGTCTTCTCTTTCCTTTGGTTCTTGAAATTGATGGAAATCGATATAAAGGACACAGAAGGGAGAGAAGACTAAGTCGAAGATTAATTGATATAGCAATTATGACCATTGAGTAAACAGGGAATGATTTCATTCTCAAATTCAATCATATATCTTCTCATTTATTTGCATTTACACTATTAACTACTATTAACTAGTCCAAACATTTTTGTAAGCACTTTTATGATACACAATTTCTCAAAATCCTTTAACAAGCTAAAAAACTAAATACTTTGTTTTTTTTGTTGCCACTTGGCTAACTCAAATTTAACTAAAATTTCAGATGTAAGCAAAAGAACTTGAAATCTCATCTAACTTGCCATGGGACAGAAGTATTACTGTTCCAAATATAAAAAAACATCTTAGGACATCCCCTAAAACTGTTTCCTTCAAAAAAAAAAAATAAATAAAAAAAATTGGATAAAGATCTTGTCTTATTATCCAACCACTGGATCACAGCACATGTGCGTTGAGTGATTCCAGCCACTAGATCATAGTTGGAGGAGCTCCCAAAAGTTTGTTGTTCCCAAAAAATTGTACTAATATTCGAAGCTTTATCCCACAAAACAGCCCAAAGCAAGCAAAGATCAAAGCGTTTTTGGATTAAATTTTTGTAAGCAACTTTTATAGTAATTTGTATGAAAGCCCAAACAATGTGATTACTAGGAGTTTATAAACCTTCTACATTGCTTCCCATTCCCATCCTTTTTTCCCCCTCTTGGAATTTGTTGGCATCCTAAGCAACCTACTTCTGAAAGCGAAATATATTCTCCCAAAATTTAGTAGGTAGATACCCTCATATGTTATATCCTTGTCCAAAGTCCTTGTTTAAATTGAAACACCAAAATCGGATCAACCGTTTAATAAACGGTCAAGTCATGGTCTTGGATCACGTTTTAACAAGTTCTTCACAGTGCTGATCAGAAAACTGACATGGTTTGATTCAACAAACGATAATAAGACGGGTTAAGTGATTGGTTACACGGCATTGTCCATATGTTACAGTATTCTTTTATGATTTTGTCTCTAGCATTTTTTTTTTCCTGAATCGATCTAAAACTAATTGGCTATAGAGGTTCTACTAAAAGAGATATTCCTCTTTTATAGAGTCTAAATTTTCTTTTCAATCGATGTGAGACTAAAATTTTCACTTCATACACTTGCTTCTTTGCCATTACCATAGAAATAGTGACTAAAGGTTAGAGAGGAAGGAAAACTACAAATAAGAATCATTAATTATAGGGTAAATTATGGGTGTCTCTCCTCTAGTTTGATGGAATATCAATATCAAGTACATCCCAAATTTTTTGAACAATTACAAAAACAGTCCTAAAATCCAAAAAATAACAGAAACACCCAAACTGTTAGTGACTTTCTGTGTTAATTGACGACATAACCATAAACTTAAAACTTTAATATCCAAAATGCCCCTACTCCAAAGGGATTCATTGGCAAATTGAATCTCATCATTGGATCCGGCATCGTGTTCGTAACCAGAGGTGCTGGATCTAATGGAGATAGATTCGGATCAAGTTAACCAGGTGAGCTTTAGATCTGATTTTCGATAGACCCATTGTGAGGAAGAAAAAGAAGGAAGGTCAAGGCATTTTGGGTATTAAAGTTTAAGCTTGTGTTTATATCATCAACTAAAGAAAAATAACTAACGGAGTGAGTGTTTTTGTTATTTATTTGGATTTTAAAGAGTGTCTTTGTAATTGTTCAAAAAGTTTGGGATGTACTTGGAATTAACTCAAACTAGAGGAGAGGTATCCATAATTTACCCTTAATTATAATCAATTGGAAATTAATAATTTAATCTTTTAAGACAAATCGATTACTAAGAACCTAATTTCGGATCGACTGGTATAGGTCGAATTACATTTTTTTTAATAGCTTTTTTGGTAGGAATCTGATTATAGGCCGATTATATGGCATTTGGAAATCTGAGGGATTTAATAAATCTGATTACTGATCTTCCTCATCAGTTTTCTCCAATTCGCGGGGAAAACTCCGTTAAATTGTAACAGTAAGACAATTGATGAAGTATCTCTTGTTGACGAAACCGATTGTTCTTCTCACAATTACCTTCGCAATCACTTCTCTCTTCATCGTCTACTTCCGGGAAAGCCCATCTGCTCAACGATCAGACCCCATGGCCCGAAGCTTCGTTTTATGGCTCCACGGTTTGGGCGACTCAGGCCCTGCAAACGAACCCATCAAGACTTTCTTCCCTTCTCCTGAATTCAGAAATACCATCTGGTCCTTTCCTTCCGCTCCTTCTCAGCCTGTCTCCTGCAACCGTAAGTTTTAATTTATTTATCTTTTCCTGAGTGAACTACTGTAAGTTAGATTTAATCGCATTATATAATTTCTTTCGGTCTTGACTCTGTTCGTGACTTTCTTCCCCAATATTAGAATGAAACATTGCCGATCAGAATTTTTTTTTTTTTTTTTTTTTGGCTTAAAGGAGGAGGCAGGTCCGTGACCCTCGTGTAGGATTTTTTTTAATATGTTGAAATTCCGGTTCCAGTGTGTGCATTCAAGATAATATTTCAGAAAATTCCAAGAAGGCATAAACATTTCCTTCGGACAAGAGCTGACTTTCTTTAATGATTAGAAACAACCCTGAAATGAAATGAAATGAAATGCTGGCCGATCAGCTTTCGAATTGCATCCATAGCCTTAAATTATAAGATTTGCTTCGTATTAGGCATGAATGAATTATAATGTTTATGAAGAGTGCATGAGGACCCTAGCTGAGTTCGCTGAACTTCAAGAGAAAGAAATCAATCAGTGTATGAGGGTGTTGGAACCAAACACTGCCTGTCTATGTGTGAATAAAATGATATCAAGCCAAGAAATAAAATAGAAAGAAACAAATAGCCAATCCACTAAGCACAACTGCAATATCAAATTATAATGTGGAAAACCCTTTAATGTGAAGGAGAAAAACCACGGGACCTAGTCCAGGTAAAAGCTTTCACTATAATGATAATGAGATTACAAGGTGTAGACTTGTCAAGTTTTATTTGCAAGCTTGAAGATCACAAGAGAATAAACACAAACAAAACCAACTTGGAGGAATACAATGTTACCTCTCAACCACCATTTCAATGGTACTTTTAACCTTTAGAAGTCCCAAACAACCTTCCAATCACTTGGAGAAAATCACCTGAAACAAGTTGTTGATTCGATTCACCCGCTAAAAGAGAGCATGAGAGATAGCAAGAATAGCCTCTAGAAAAGCTTGAACTTGAGGTAGAACCTTTGTTATATACACTTTTTTTTTTTCCAAGAGAGCTCAAAGAGAGCTTGTCAATGGCTTCACAATAGTAGCTTTCTCATTCTTTACAAAACCCACTAATTCTCTCTCTTTGAAAGAATTAATTATTTTTGCTTTTCCAAGTGAATCTTTTAATTTTTCTACCAACTTACTTAAAAGCTAATTGAAATTTCAAATTACGCTTCTACTTTTCCATAAAGTGGGATCACTTTCATATGGGCTCAAATCTTCCACATGGGCTCAACTTTAATACTCCCATAAGGTTTGACCCAACATGAGCCAAACCCAATAGACCCCCCCTCCAAACCCCCATGAAGAGGGCTCTCCCATACTGAAAACTCATATGCTGTCCATGCCTGCCAAAGTTCTGCATAGCTCATGCTTCTCCTTTGGCACTATCTTCATCATCATGTTGATGGATTCCTATCAATATGAATTTTGTTGATCTTCATCAACCCATAGGACATCTCAAATCCAATGCTATCAGGTCTTAATGTGCTTAGTCCTATAATAGAATGTAGCATTCTTGCTCAAATCAATGACACTTTGACTGTCACACCTAACCACATATACTTTTTGCTCCAAACCCAACTCCATAAGACAACACTTCAATTATAGCATCTCATTGTTATCTTATGTGATAGCAATGTATTCTGTTCCTGTAGTTGATAGTGCAACACATTTTTTGCAGCTTTGAATCCTTTGATTGCCAAGAGATGGCTCCCCCTACAAAATAACCCGAAGTAGACTTTCTTTTGTTAAGAACTCCTGCCATACTGAATTTGTATAGCCTTCCGCCATTGATAGTGAATTTTCAAAGCTTAAGCACACTTTAGATGTGCTTCTTAGATACCTTAAAATCCATTTCACAGCTTTCCAATGTGGCTTACTTGGATTTGCTACGAATCTACTAACAACACCAGTGGCATGTGATAAATCGAGTCTAGTGCATATCATAGCATACATCAAACTCCCTACTGCTAATGCATAGGGGATCTTTTCCATTTCTTTCCTCTCTTCATCATTGGCTGGAGACGACTTGACACTCAACTTTAGGGATGTAAATAGATTGAATTCGGTACGGATAGGCTACTATCCGAATTCTATTCACTCCATCCGAATCCAATCCGGCTCCAGCGGATTTGTTAAAAATCAAATCCGAATTCAAATTCAAATGTCTGGTTAAAATCCGAATCGAATATGGGTTGAACCATTAAGCACCTGTGTGAATTGTGAATAGGGCATGATGCTTGACTGGAGAAAACTGATATCTTACAAAATAAAATTTTGTTGGGGTTGAAACTCCATTCAGGTGCTAAATTAGGAATGAAATCAATGGTCACAGGGCATGATGCTTGGCTGGAGAAAACTGATATCTCAAAAAATAGAATTTTGCTGGGGTTGAAACTCCATTCGGGTGTTGAACTAGGAGTGAGATCAATGGTCAAAGTCTCAGTCCAAGCTGAAGTCAATAGTAGGGTTTGAAGGGTGCTAAAGGTGGCTTGCAAAAAATAGGGCAGAGTAGCGAGATGGGTATAAAATCAAAGTTCGAATGATGGTTTAATGGCTTGGTCTAAGAAGAAAGGATGAAGTGATGAACAGGGTTGGTGGGTGAAGTTTCAAGGCTAATGGATCAGTATCAATAGAGTTATGTGAAGTTGAATGTTTCAGAAAAGTAAGCTAGAAATAGAGCATCCACAAGGTTTAAAAGGGTTAGCAAAACTGACCTAATCAATGGTTAATGGTAAAGGGACTTGCAGGATTAAGAATCATAGGACAGGGACTATAAACACAGCAGTAATGGTGTACTTCAGACCCACCTCAAGGCCTAGGGGGTTCACCTACTCAGCCAAGGAAAATCCACTTGTTACACTGTGAATCCACACAGAAGAAGAAATTGAAGGAAATATTGATATTCTAAAAGCAGTAGCGAAGAGATGGAGCAACAGCATGGAGAATCCTTACGAGTTATGACCTTACTTTACCGGAGTCGCCGACAATAGCGCAGAGATGGGGCAGCAGCCACTCGAAACCCTATTTCACTCTCTTGACTCTTGCATTGCCTTCTTGCTTTGAGAACTTGAGAAGCTGTCGACGCCTAATGACTTTTGAGAGAAAACTAACAAAGTGCTTATATACCATGTGTTTACAAGGATGTAACCCTAAGGGCATATTTGTCTTATACAAGAATAAACGGAGCGGATATAATCCGATCCATATGAGTGGTATCCGAATTCGCATCCGGCTCCAGCTCAATTTATCTAAATTCGCATCCGAATCTGAACAAGCGGATCTGGATTTTCAGCTATCCATTTACATCCTTACTCAACTTGAAGTGACTAGCTAATGGCATACTTATAGGCTTAGCATTCTTTATCTTAAACCTTTCAAGTATCTTCTCAATATATTTTTCTTTGTTGATAGCTACAACTTCTTGTTCTTCCTATCACGCTTGATTGTCATACCCAAAATCTATTTGTAGGTCCAAAGTCTTTCATGTCAAAGACCTTGTTCAATTCATTTTTCAACATATCAATCAAGTTAACGTCTTGACCAACAATAAGCATGTCATCAATATATTACAAGAGAATAACAAAGGAAGAATCTTAATATTTTCTAAAGTAAACACAATGGTCTGAAGTGGTTCAAGTGAATTCATGACTCATCATGAATAAGTCGAATTTCTTATACCATTGCCTTGGCGCTTGCTTTAGCCCATACAAGCTTTTCTTCAACTTGCATACCATGTTGTCACGACTCGCGACCCACTCCATCTACGTGACTTATGGATTGACACATGAGTTGGTGGATTGGCCCATATTCTAGAATTCTCTACACTTGAGCATAGGTGGGGTTCTCTAGAAACCCCCACATTTGTATAGACTTTCTTTAGAGTTTTCTAAGGAGGTGGGAATGTTCTAGGCCATAATGCTAGAATGTTCCTAACCGTTGGATAGGAGACATATGTAAAGATCTTAGCCATTCATTGTATCTCTTGGTGCCTATAAATAAAACCAGCCTTATTTGGCCAAGGCACTTTATACTCAAGCAATAAACAACCTTGTAAAAGAGTTCCTTTGTAATAGAAGTTCTTCTTTCCAAAGTTCTCGTGTGCTTTCATCCTTTGGCAAGGAGTTAGACTGACTTAGCGCTTCAAGAAGGGTTGTGAGTGACTAAATGCCGCACGGTTGTCTTAGTTACACTAAGGCCGTGACAAGTAGTATCAAAGCATGGTTATGAGGGAGACGCCTGTGCAGCATCGTCACCATGTCTAGTATGGAAGATCACAATATAGAAGAAGGGCATGTCTATGAGCATGGTCATGGAAGGGATGGCCATACCAACCCAAGGAGCAAGCAAAGTAAGGACAAGTCCGTAGATGTTGTGGCTGCCATGGAAGAGGGACTAGTTCGTATGGAGCTAGCCATGACCGACACCCAAGAGAGGGTCGATGTGGTAGAGGGGTGCGAGGAAGAGCTCAAATGTCAATTGGGGGAGATCGTTGGCAGAGTGGATGAGCATGACGTGTCCTTGCGCAACACCACAACAACACCACAAGGGGAGCTTAATGCCTTCAAAGCTCAAGTGTTGGAGATGATGGCGGACTTCCAAGCTTGCATAGACGAAGTACGAGCTGATTTAACGATATGCAAAAGGGCCATGGATGGGGAGCCATGACCTAAAGGGAGGCGCCTAGAGTGGAGGTGCCAAAACCAATGTCTTATGATGGACCACGAGATGTCGGGAAGTTAACAATTTCTTGTGGCCCATGGAGTAGTATTTCAAAGCAATTTCGCTTGAAGACAAGCAAACGAAGGTACAAACTGACATTCTCTACCTTAAAGACACGGCAACTCTATGGTGGCGGAGACGACACGTTGACATCGAAAGAGGTACGTGCACTATAAATACTTGGGACAGTTTCAAGAGAGAGTTGAAAAAACAATTTTATCCCGAGAATGCCTCATCCTTGGCTAAGAGGAATCTCAAGAAGCTCAAACAAACGGTGTCTATTCGGGACTATGTAAAGGCATTCTCTACATTCATGCTAGACGTCCAGGATATAACCGAGGTAGACCTATGTTCAATTTCATGGAAGGTCTCCAAGGCTAGGCCGCGCAAGAGTTGCAACGATGGGGTGTACATGATATTGCTTCAGCAATAGTAGCGGCGGAGTCCATAGTTGAGTATAGGAGAGAAGATTCCTCAAAGCTCAAGAAACCATCCAATGAGAAAGGTGGGGGAGTATCAGCATTCAAAGAAACTTATCCCAAGGAAAGCATAGACAAGCCCTCATCACATAGAGAGGGTAAGACAAGGGATGACAGGAGAAATGGACATCGACGTAAGACCTCTTGTTTCCTCTGTGATGGTCTACACTGGGCTAGTGAATGCCCCAAAAGGAAGGCTTTGACAGCCCTACTCGAGAAGGGTGATGAAGAGGAGGAGGCCCATATGGGTTTGCTTCAATTGGCTGCTATTAAGGCCAAGATGACAGAGGTTAAGGCTACTACTTCACAAAAAGAGCTGATGTACGTGAAGGCACGCATCAATGGCAAGCCCACATGCGCCATGGTTGACATGGGCACAACCCACAATTTTGTCTAGACGGAAGAGGCCAAGAAGCTCAGATTAAAAGTATCCAAGGAGATGTGATGGTTGAAGGCAGTCAACTCCTGAGCTCGTCCCATTCATGGTGTGGCTCGAGGGATCGAGATGTACATCAGGACCTGGAAGGGTACCGTAGATTTGTCGGTAGTGCCTATGGATGATTTCCAAGTGGTGCTTAGCATGGAGTTTTTAAGAAAGGTAAATGCAATTGTCATGCCTTCCATTAGCACCGTATGCATCATGGAGGAGGAAGCCTCTTGCATGGTTCCAATAGTTCAAAGAACCGGGAATGGCCCTAAACTGTTGTCCGCAATACAGTTAAAAAAGAGGGTCAAGAATAGAGAAACGACTTATCTCGCCGAGCTGCTCAACGAGAAGGAAGACAGGTCCTTGGAGGTGCCCGGGCCTATTGAAGAGGTCCTTAGTGAGTTCAAGGACGTGATGCCACCCGAGCTGCCTAAGAAGCTTCCACCTAGGAGAGAGGTGGACCGTGCTATTGAGTTGAAGCCCGGTACCAAACCACCTTCCGAGGCACCTTATCGTATGTCACAACCTGAGTTGGAGGAGCCGAGGAAGCAACTAAAGGACTTACTAGACGCTGGCTTTGTTCGCCCATCAAAAGCTCCCTACGGTGCCCCGGTCCTATTCCAGTGGAAACATGATGGATCGTTGCGGCTATGCATTGACTACCGGGCACTCAACAAGGTAATCGTCAAGAACAAATACCCCATTCCTTTGATTACTGATTTATTAGATCAACTTGGTAGAGCTAGATACTTCTCCAAGCTAGACCTAAGGTCGGGATATCACTAAGTACGCATTGCGGAACGAGATGAGCCCAAGACCACATGCGTAACACGCTATGGATCATATGAGTTCTTGGTTTGCCTTTCGGTCTCACTAATACACCAGCTACATTTTGTACGCTCATGAACAAACTGTTCCATCCCTATCTTGACAGGTTCGTGGTGATCTATTTGGATGATATTGTTATATATAGTTACACTTTGGAAGAACATGTGCAGCACTTGAAGACTGTCCTCAAGGTACTAAGGGACAATTAATTATACGTGAAGAGAGAGAAGTGCTTATTTGCCCAAGGGGAGGTGATGCTCCTTGGTCATAAGGTTGGGGGCGGGATGTTGGCTATGGATGGTAGCAAGGTGCGGGCTATCAAAGAATGGGAAGCTCCTACAAAGGTTGCCAAACTGAGATCCTTCATTGGCTTGGTGAACTACTATCGATGGTTCATCAAGGGGTATTCGGCAAGGGCAGCCCCTTTGACTGACTTATTAAAGAAGAACAAGGCATGGCAATGGTCGGAAGAATGCCAACATGCCTTTGAAGAGTTAAAGGAGGCGGTGATGGAGGAACCCGTGCTTGCTTGCCTGATTGTGGCAAGCCATTTGAGGTGCACACTGATGCCTCTGACTATGCTATTGGAGGGGTGTTGATGCAAGAAGGACACTAATCGCCTATGAGAGCCGTAAGCTCAATGAGACGGAACGGCGCTATACTGTCCACGACAAGGAGATGGCCGCGGTGATGCATTGTTTACGGACGTGGCGTCACTACCTACTTGGCTCGAAATTTGTCGTGAATACAGACAATGTTGCCATTAGCTACCTCCAAACACAGAAAAAGCTAAGTCCCAAACAAGCTAGGTGGCATGACTTCTTAGCAGAGTTTGACTTCGACTTTGATTACACGCCAGGAAAGGCCAATTGTGTGGCGGACGCATTAAGTAGGAAAGCGGAGTTGGCCTCTCTTAGCCAACCAGATGGATTACTTCTACATCTAATCAAGGAGGGATTGGAGAATGACACAATGGCTAAGAGCTTGATTGCACTTGCACGAGATGGCAAGAAGCGATGCTTTTGGGAAAAGGATGGCTTACTCTACGCTAAGAAGAGAAGGCTCTACGTGCCTAAGTGGAACAACCTAAGGCGCAATGTTATCCATGAGTGCCATGACACGAAGTGGGCTGGTCACCCAGGGCAGCGACGCACATGGGCCTTGTTGGAAGTGGTGTACTATTGGCCTCAAATGCGGGACGACATAAAGGCCCATGTGAGGACTTGTCTTGTATGCCAACAAGACAAAGTGGAGCAACAACCACCGATGAGGTTACTTGAACCACTCCCCACACCAGAGAGACCATGGGAAAGTGTCTCAATGGACTTCATCAGTGCACTACCTACATCTGAGGGGTGTGGCTCTATAATGGTGATTGTTGATAGATTTTCTAAGTATGCTACCTTTGTGGCAGTACTTAGGGATTGCACGGCAGAAGAAGTAGCAAGATTGTTCTTGAAGAACATAGTGAAGTATTGGGGCGTGCCACGCACCATCATTAGTGACCGAAACCCCCGCTTTACGGGGAAGTTCTGTATAAAGTTGTTCAAGTTGCTGGGTTCAGCGCTCCACTTCTCTACAAGCTTCCATCCGCAGACCAATGAGCAGACCAAACGCGTAAACAACCTGTTGGAGTTATACTTGAGGCATTTTGTGAGTGCCAACCAGAAGGATTGGGCCAAGCTGATTGATGTGGCTCAGTTCTCTTATAATCTACAAAGAAGAGAGGCGATGAACCAAAGTCCGTTTGAGATAGCCATGGGACAACAACCCTTGACGCCACACACACTCATGACAACATACACAGGAAGGAGTCCTTTGGCGTTCAAGGCTGCAAAGGAGTGGCATGAGAAGATGGATGTGGCCAAGTCTTACCTTGACAAAGCCACAAAGAAGATAAAGAAGCGGGCCAACAAGGATAGGCGACCAGAAAGTTTCATGGTAGGTGACTTGGTACTAATGAAGCTTGTGTCACAACAATTCAAGTCTCTAACGACGTTGCACAAAGGATTGGTTCGCCAATATGAAGGGCCATTTGAGATTGTGAGAAAGGTAGGCAAGGTATCTTATGAAGTAAAGCTTCCTCCCAAACTCAAGATTTATCCGGTCTTATATGCGAGCATGTTAAAGCCTTAACATGAAGACAAGGAAGACCCAAGCTGGGGGACTTCGATGTGAGTACCTATGGGCATAGTTACTTCCTTTGAGAAGAAGGTTGAATGCATAATGGTAGACAAAGTTATACGAAGACGAGGTGTTCCTCCTTGTAGGGAGTACTTAGTCAAATGGAAGGGACTACCGGAGAGTGAAACAAGTTGGGAACCATCACATGCTCTATGGCAATTCCAAGACATGATACAGAAGTTCCATAAAGAAAATGCGACGAGGACGTCGCCAACTTAGGTGGGGGAGAATGTCATGACCCGCGACCCGCTCCGTCTACATGACCCATGGATTGACACATGAGTTGGTAGGTTGGCCCATATTCTAGAATTCTCTACGCTTGAGCATAGGTGGGGTTCTTCATAAACCTCCATACTTGTATAGACTTTCTTTAGAGTTCTCTAAGGAGGTGAGAATGTTCTAGGCCCTAATACTAGAATGTTCCTAACCGTTGGATAGGAGACACATATAAAGATCTTAGCCATTCATTGTATCTCTTGGTGCCTATAAATAAGGCTAGCCTCATTTGGCCAAGGCACTCTACACTCAAGCAATAAACAACCTTGTAAGAGAGTTCCTTTGTAATAGAAGTTCTTCTTTCCAAAGTTCTCTTGTGTGCTTTCGTCCTTTGGCAAGGAGTTAGGCTGACTTAGCGCTTCAAGAGGGGTTGTGAGCGACTAAGTGCCGCACGGTTGTCTTAGTTACACTAAGGCCGTGACAATGTGCTCATTACCTTTTACAACAAAACCTTCCGGTTGTTCCGTAAATTTCTTCCTTTAATTCACCATACAAGAAATCTATTTTAACATTTAATTGCTCAATTTTCGACACTTGACTAGTAGCCAGACCAAGGATAGTGCAAATAGATGACATCTTCACAATGGCAGAAAATATTTCATCAAAATCAATACCCTTTTTCTTCCCAAATTCTTTAACAACCAGCCTTGCCTTGTACCTCATTTTCTTCTTGTCATCTTCATTTTTCAACCTGTACACCCATTTATTCTTCAAAGCTTTTCTACCCTTTGGTAGCTCAACCATAATTGTCAAGGCGTCGCCTAGGCGTCGTTCGGGTGGTTTTTATAGGCTTGGGCACCAGGACGCCTTATGAGCATTAGAAAGGCGGTCGCCCAAGGTGCCTGGGCTTCGCCTAGGGGACGCCTAGGGCGCCTTGGACGCCCAGAATGTTTGGGCGGCCGCCTTGTTTTCAATATGTCTTTTTTTTTTCCTCATATTTTTCCTTGATCTCTGAATTTCCTTCACACGATTTATTAGGCTAGACAGTGACAACACTTATCAGACAGTACTTATTTTTTACTAAATCATTTACTTAAGATATTATTCTCTTGCTTTGATATCCAAAAAATAATTTACATTCAGATGACTTTAAACGGCATTCGCGTACTCTGAACAAGGTTTGACAGGAGTGTAACTCCTTCATTATAACTCGGATTTAAGCAATCTTAGATTTGTTGGAAAGTTGATTATACTAACTTTGCAACGAATTCGAGATTGCTTGAATCTGAACTATATTAAAGGATTTACGCTCCGGTTATATTTGTTAGAAGTATACAAATGTTAGTCATAAATACATGTTGCCTACTTAACTCTAGACACAATCCCAAGTCTCAGTGTACACTAGCAAACTTGGGTCCACACCACATATTATCATTTTGAATGTTTTTATTTAAACTAATGTAGGAATATGTGTAAAATGGTTAAAATATGCTATAGAAAAAAAAAAAAAAAAAAAAAAAAAAAAACCTCAAATCAAGAAAAACATTTTTGGGCTCTCGAAACCAAGCTTCAAGATGTCCAGGGAAAAATACCAGGTTTCAATTGAGTTTTGGTCGAAACCCGAGATATCTCAGTTTCGAGGCTGGCCGAAACCGGCCTCGAAATCGACACCTCGAGCCTTGGGTACAAGCTTACTTTTAGAGGAATAGAGGCACAAGCACTTATTTTGGCATCATAGAGGTAAGTAACATTGTAGTCTTTCTCTTTGCAGTCTTGTTTCTTACTTATATGTTAGGATGTTCTAAGTTCTAACTTCTTACTTTATTGATTTGTGATTTTTTGTTTATTATAAATATGTTTTTTTATGTTCTATACTTTATTCATTATTTGTTGCTTTGTTGGTTTTCTCATCTTAATTAAGTTATGTATTAAATATTGATTATTTATGTAGAATGTAGCATATATATATATATATATATATATATATATATATATATATATATATATATATATATATATAGCATTAATATTTTAGAAATAAAAAAAAATACACTGGGAACACCTTGGGCGCCTAGGCAGCGCCTAAGCGCCCACGATGGCCCCGAATGCCTTGGATCACCTTGTCGCCTTGAGAACTATGAGTTCAAGTTCAACTAACTCATAGGTTTTGTTCTTATGCAAGGAATCAAGCTCTTCCTGCATAGCTTTCGTCCATTGATCTTTTTGCTCATACGCCACAGTTTCTTTAAAACTTTCTGACTCGCCACTTTCAGTGAGAGTGATATACTCTGATGATGGATATCTTGTTGAAGGTGTTCTATTTCTCTGTGACCTTCTCAACAATGATGGTTTTTCTTGATGAGGCTTCTCCCCCTTGTTCAACATTACCATCTACCTCATCATCTACATATGCATCATCAACAATTTGATGAGTCTCATCACTATCAATTTGGTTTTCTTCATCCTGAATTTGCTGTCAATCATTTTCATGCATGGATAAAGATGATTTTGCTTCTAGTAGCTCATCTATAATCATCTTTGGTGGTTCCTCTATGTCAAAATCTTCAAATGTTTGGCTTTCCCAAAAATCACATCTCGGCTTCTAATCGGTTTTTTTTAATCAACTAGATCCTATAGCCTACAACCAAACTTGTCATCTCAATATCCCAAGAAAATATATTGTTTGGATTTGTCATTACGCTTGGTCCTCTCATCTTTTGGGATATGCACAAAACCTTTGCAACCAAATACCTTCAATTGCTCATAGGAAATATTTTTCTCGCTCCACACCCTTTGGGGTACAACTCCCTTTAAAGTAGTTGATGGAAATAATTTAATCAACTACATAGCTGTATTCATAACTTCTCCCCAATAACATTTTGGTAACTTTGCATGTGAAAGCATGCATTCAACAGTTTTTCCATAATAATGCAGTTCATCTTTTCTGCTGCACCATTATGTTAAGGGGTCTTAGGAAATGTTTGTTCATGCCGAATACCATGCTCTTTGCAATACTTTTCAAATGGACCAATGTACTCACCACCATTATTTGTATGAATGCATTTGAGGCGTCTCTCTATTTTTTTTTCAACCATGACACGAAATTGTTGAAAAATTCCAAGCACCTGATCCATGCTTTTTCATAAAAAAAATTTCAAACTTTCATAGATGCATTATCAATAAAAGTAACAAAATACAAAACACAATCCAAGAGTTTTTTTCTTTGTGGGACCACATACATCAGAATGAACTAAATCAAGAATTCCAGCATTCCTTTTAAATTTAGCAAGTGAAAAATATACTATATGCTACTTTCCAACTAAACAATGATCAGAAGGGGTTAGAGACGTATCTTCGAAATTTGAAAGAGAATTTCTCTTGCCTAAATCTTCAAACCTTTCTCACTCATATGACCAAGTCATTGATGCCACAAATCAGATGGAAAGTCTTTAAAAGTAGTATTTACCTCACCTTTGGATATTGTGCCTCAGTCTTGTAAAGAGAATAACACTTCTTGCCTTTTGCCATAACAAGATAATCCCTTTTGAGTTTCTACACTCTATTTGGAACTATTACTCATTCCCTTCATCTTCAAGCTTATTAGTTGAGATGAGATTCAATTTGAGATATGAATCATGTCTCACATCCTTGAGAATCATCTTGCAGCTAACGTTGGTTGTGATGCAAACATTACCCATTCCAAAAATTCTGGAAACATCATTGTTTCCCATCCTTATCGAACCAAAGTCTCCTGACTTATACCTGGTAAAGAAATCTCAATGTAAAGTAGCATGGAATGATGGTCCTTAATCAATGGCCTAACTAGAATCATTTGAAGCAATTGCAGTAGTTTCTTGCTGTTCTTTATTTTCAACACCATCTTTTCCTTTCTTTTGTTTGAGATTCCGGCACTCCCTCTTCATGTGCCCGGGTTTCTTGCAATAGAAACAAGTAATTCATTTTCTTGATTTAGATCTCCCTTTTGATGTACTTCGGCTATAATTTTCTTTTTGCTTTGATCTCCCTCGTTCTTCTGTAACCAAAATATGTGGGTGGGAATAATATAAGGATTTTCTTTTAATTTCTTCATTCAACAAACTGCTTGTAACTTGGCTCATGGTGACAACCCCATCAGGTGTCGAATTACTAAGAGAAATAACCAGTGTCTCCTAACTATCAGGTAATGAGCTTAGCAACAACAATGCTTGTAGCTCATCATTTAGCACAATCTTCATAGCTGTCAACTGATTACATTGCTCTGCATTTCATTCAAGTGATCTGCAACTGAACCATTCTCCTTGAACTTTAAGTTAACAAGCTTTCTAATAAAAAAGAACTTTATTTTCAGCCATTTTCCTTTCATACAAATCATGCAATTTTTTCTGTAAAAAACTTGCACTAGTTTCGGTTGATACATAATGGAATACAACATCATTCAACCATTGTCGGATGCAAGCCATAGCTTTCCGTAAGTTTTTTCCAATCATTAATGAACATGGTTTCTGATTTATTCTCTATCCCATCAACTGACAAATATAGGTCTCTTGAATAGAGGAAGTTTTCTTCTTGGTTTTCCAAATTAATAAATTGATTTCATTTATGCTAATCATTCTAGAAGATGTATTTACATCCATCTTTAATCCACACGCGATTAAAAGCAATCAAACTCTGATACCACTTGTTGGAATCAAACACTTCTCGTTTATGTGTGAGTCAAAGGATATTAAATCAAGAAATAAAATGGAAAGAAACAAATAAGCAGTCCACTGAATACAACCACAACACCAAATTTTAACATGGAAAACCCTTTAATGTGAATGGGAAAAACCACGAAACCTAGTCCAGTAAAAGCTTCCATTGTGATAGTAATAAGATTACAAGGTTTAGTCTTCTCAAGCTTTATACCCAAGTTTGAGGATTGCAAGAGAATAAACACAAACAACCAACTTGGAGGAATACAAGGTTACCTCTCAACCACCATTACAATGGTACTTTCTCTCTAGAAGCCCCAAACAACCTTCCAATCACTTGGAGAAAACCATCGGAAAGCACAAATTGCTGATCCGATTCGCCAACTAAAAGAAACCGTGAGAGATAACAAGAATAGCCTCTAGAAAAGCTTTAACTTGAGGTAGAATCTTTGCTGTAAAATTTTTCACTTCTTCTCCAAGAGAGCTCGAGAGCTTATCAATGGCTTCACAAGAGCAGCTTTCTCATTCTCTACAAAACCCACTAATTCTCTCTCCTTGAAAAAAGTAACTCCTTTTTTTTTTTTTTTTTCCCAAATGAGTCTTTGAATTTTTCTACCAACTCACTTAAAAGCTAATTCAAAAATTACTCTTCCACTTTTTCATAAAGTGTATTCACTTCCATATGAGCTCAACTTCAATACTCCCTTGGGGCAGGACCCAACCTAGGCCAAACCCAACAGAGGGAGCTATGGTAATAACAAGAAAAAAATTTTTATGGCATCTTCTTAACCATCATAGTCCCAAAGTTTAATGCTCATCACCATGAGTGATTTCTCGTGACCAGTTGGTACAGAGTGCACAACGCTGAATGTTTTGATTTTCTTCAAAATAAAGAAATTTCAATCTTTTGACCTTTTGGTGCTCTTCAAAAGCTCCATAACCTTTTTTTGAGCAGGACCTTTCCTTATCATAATTCACGAAGTTTCTTCATGTTCCTGTTGTAGGTACTCCCTTGGTTGTAAGTACTTTTCCACTGTTCATCATCAGGATAATTTCAAAGTATTATTGAGATATATTTGTATCCTGTTAAACGAAATGATGCTGTTTGTGAAAAGGATCAAGAGACACTTTTAATAAATATCTTGATTACCTTGCTTAGGCATCATGGTTTTATATATTTATCCATAAGTATCCTCTCTTTTTTTTTTTTTTTTTCTCCTTTTTAACTTTCTAGGGAAACTTAAATTCCCTCTCTAGGAATTTTCTACAGACTGGTAGCATTTTTCTTCATCTGTTGCTGCTCTGATGCTATTTAAGCATCTCAAGTTTGACACAAAGATTTAGTGATCAGTATCAAACTGTAGATCATGCCCAGATGACACCAATGGTTTATCTGTGAGGGAAAATGGCATGCACTGCATCCAACTTTGAATCATTTTTTTTTTTAATTTAACCCAACAGATCCTTATAAAAAAGGTTGGTTCATTTTCAGCAAGTACCTAGTTGGTCCTTGAAACCATATGTTGATGATCGTAGCCAAAGTTATTTTGGAACTTGAAGGGATAATGATGGTTTTGAGCTTTACCCCTCCAGTAATTCCATATTGTATGCTCTTTTTTTTTTTTTTTTTTTTTTTTTTTTTGGGGGGGGGGGGGGGGGGGGGGGGGGTAAGTAGATAATTCCATGTTGTATGCTAATTTGCTTCTTCCTGTAGATGGTGCTGTGATGCCTTCTTGGTTTGACATTTACGAGATACCTGTGGCCGCTGTAAGTTATTTTTTCTTTCTTTCTTTTTATTCTTATTTATTTTTCTACTTTTTTTTTTCTAGTATTTGCTGTTACTTGTACAATTTTAGAAATAACTTTCTGTGGTAGTGTAGAAAGAGATCTTTCTTGGAAGTGGAAGCACACTGATGAAATTTATAAGTGGCTTGGCAGTCTGTTGAAGAGAATCTCTCCCAAATATAACAGCATTTACGTTAAGCTGATCTGATTCCCTCAAAAGTATATCAAACAAGGTTCAAAATAATGTTAAGAATAGTCATAGGGGTTGCTCTCATATCATTTAGATCTTCAAGGCCAAGCCCACGGTCATGAAATCTTGCAGGTATAAGAAAAAGGATCATAATCTTTATTTTGTTTGAATGTTTGATATAATAGTAATAATTAATGTTGTTAAAAATGTGGTTGATATACTAGTTATGCGAAGAGGATAACAAGGAGATGGAAATTATGGTGGCAATGATGCTCAAATGACCATTGTTTGACTATACCACATAAAGTATTGATCCTATGCCTGGCACTTCTGTGATAACGTTATTAGTAAATGGCTACTGTGAAAACCATAGTTCACATATGTGAACTGGCCGAAACCGACCTAGTATTTGGTTCACATGGCCAAGAAAATAAAATACTCGTGTCACTGTCTATATGAACTTATGGGCCTAGTAATATCATGTATTATTATCTATTTCAACTTCTGAAGATATTTTCTAAATCTTCTGATGGGTATATTGTATCATCCAGCAATGAGTCATCCGTGATTTAAAAGCTTGGTCCCTTGATGACCAGAACCTAAGTGGTCCCTTGATGACCAGAACCTAAGTGCGCGCACTTCACTGTATTCTTCCTGGCTGTGAGTTACAAATTGCACTCCACTCTTCTCCGTTTCTACAACAATGTCTAAAGTCCTATAGAGATGCTTTAACCTGATTTTACCTGTACTTGTGATGCTAGATGAGATTAGATGGTGAAAAACTATCCATTGCTTTTGAAGATCCAATGACTTGGTAATAACTTGGTTGACATAATCATCTGGTTGAGTTTACTTTTCTGCTGTTGGATAACTACTGAGCACGGCCTCTGATGATGGGTTTACTTGTAGCTTATTGACAGATAATATGTGAAGTTCCCTTGCTAAGAATTAGGAAGAAATTACATGGGTGTGGTGTTGGGGTTGTGAAACTCCATCAAAACTGAAGCTAATGGCTACTTTGTTATGGTATCAACTTTGTTTTCGCTTTGGGAAAATAGAGTGTTCACCCTCATGATAGTAAGATGGTTCCATCATGGATCTAGGGGACCTGGAGATAGGTGCATATCTTTATAAACGTGCACTAGCTTCCAACAAGAATTTCATTTTATTGGATGCCAAAGTAGACCGGCTCCACTGGCCAGTGTGTTGGCAAAATCACTCTCCTCCCCACATCCCAATTACAAGGACGATACAGCTCTCCTCTTGTAATTATCATATTTTTGTAAGAAAAATAAGCTACTAAAAATAAAGGATGTCATAGGGAAAAACATCTATAATTTAATATTTCTCAAGGATGATACTGATTGATTGATTAATTTTTAAGAGAGAAATAAGGTACACATGCAGAATTTTTGTCCTAAATCTCCTCAGAGAAGCAATTTTAAACAAAAATGTGTTCTGTTTTGGCCTAAATTCGTGGTGAAATATAAAAAAGAATAAACTTTTGTTTACATTTCCATTATTGATTTGCTAAATATGGCTTCCTGCACATAAGTTATATTGCTATGCTGATTGTTGAATAAAGATTTGATTATGGAAGGACCATAGGTTTTCCCATGTTCCAGTTTCTACAGAATGTATCATTTCAGATCATTTACTTTACTGAACTGTGTCAGGAATCTCCAAGAGATGAAGACGGCTTGCTTAAAGCAGTTCATAATGTACATGCAATGATAGACAAGGAGGTAGCTGGCGGCATAAATCCCGAAAACATTTTTGTCTGTGGATTTAGCCAAGGAGGTTCTTCATTTCTTCTCTCTTGATAGCACAGAGTTTTCAAACCATTCATCCATAGTTTCCTTTATTCCAGTGAAATACTTGTAATGGGTTGGCAGGTGCCTTGACCTTAGCAAGTACATTGCTGTACCCAAGAACTCTAGGTGGAGGTGCAGTCTTTAGTGGCTGGGTTCCTTTTAATACATCCATGTTGAGACAAATTCCACCAGATGCTATGAAGGTATGTACACTTGCTGCTCTTATTTTGTCATAGTCTTTTTCCTTCTTTTTTTTTTCCCCTTCTTTTCCTAGGAGTTTCACTTAATTGGAATTCATTTTACCTTCTTTGTGCTAACAGGATATAGAATATCTATTGATAGATGGCCTGTATGCCAATGGCATTGGGGTCCCAATGGCTTATCTGTGCAATACCATCGGTCCTATCTGACCATACTCACTTGGGCTCAAACCAACTCAAATGGATGCATCTCTACTTTAACTGCAGTCTCTCACTGCCATCTAGTTTTCATAATCATGATCCTACGAGATAAAGCTTTTTAGAGACATTCCCCAGGAATAACTCCAGGGGATGTAGCATTGTTGATCTTATCCTTCTTAGTGGACTCTAAAAATACTGTAGGAATGTCGAATGATAGTTAACACAGACAACTCTAGAGTAATATACAAGCTTTAGGTGTCGGAGCTTGTGCATATGCTGGTAAATGGATGGACCGGTGCCATATACCTGTCTTATTGAGGATGTATTTGTAACTTGTAAATCTGTTGGGTTACCATTTTGAAATAATTCCACATTGTAATGGTATCTGAAATTGTCTTGCAGACACCAATTTTATGGTCCCATGGTATGGCTGACAGAACAGTGTTATTTGAAGCTGGACAAGCAGGTCCTCCATTACTGGAACAAGCTGGGATAAACTGTGAGTTTAAGGTAATATATAACGTAAGCTGCTATGATTTTAAATATAGTGGAATGGCAAAAGAGGACTGATGTAGCCTACTACAAAGCCAACCCCAATCACTGGGATTAGGCTTAGTTAAGTTGCATACGGATGATCTTCCAACTTTTATCTAAGTGAATGAATTCCTTAATTGAGCTATGTAGAGGGTATGGGGCTGTTCAAACTGTTGGATGGTTAAGGGAACTGTTTGGTGAGACCGCACATCAATTTCTTGGTCGAATTCAAATGTATGACCTGCTACTCATTCGATTTTCTCACTTATTTAGGGTCGAATGCAGTAAAAGAAGATGGCTTCGTTTCAGTGATGTAGTCAATGCTTTATATCTATCATTTCCTTGAACCTTGAACAACACTCCTGAAATTTGTGGGTTTGGAAAGTGCAGGCTTACCCAGGTCTTGGCCATTCAATAAGCAATGAGGAACTGCGATACCTAGAATCATGGATCAAGACACATCTGCCAAGTTCTTCATAAAAGATTTCATTTCCCTTGAGAAACTGCCACCTGCTTATGATCCTGGACCATCTTGTGTTTGATTCCTACGCATAGTGTCCCTTTTGTGACATATACCAAGATAATGCATACAGTTGACAAAGGTAGCTTATAATTATTGTTTTCTTAGAATAATTTATAAATTTGTTTTTTTTTTTTTAATAGTTCTCTCTTTTTGATATGTGTCATATGCCTTCTATTATTCTCCAAGATGTCAGAGAACTAAAGAAAACTAGGCTAGTAACTTCCATTTCAAACCTTTTCGTTGACAACATCTGAAGCTCACTTCCTGGCTTGTGGAGCTATATTCGCCTTGTCTCAGATTATGGTGGATGTAAACTAACACCCCCAAAAAACCCCAATCATTGTGCCTTTCTATTGCATATTTTGGGGTTACAAGCAAGTTTATTCTTTTAATACAGATGTTTTCGTTTTCCTACCAGAAAAAAAAAAAAAAAAAAAACTTAGCATGGATTTTGCTGTTCAGACGTTTTAGCCAACCAAATGCCAGAAAATCCGGTAGATGAATCAAATTATCTCCTTTGATATGTGCTAGCATATAGCAAAATTGAATGAAATTATCATCTTTGGCTCAGTTTGGTTGCAAGGGAAAGTAAAGGGAAGGGAAGTGAATTTTCAAATATATATAAAAAAAAAATTATAGATATAACACAACGTAATTGTATGTACTTAAATTTCTTAGCATATTTAGTAATAATACTTATTAGATGTAAAATTTATCTTACTTTTAAAATGCAAGGGAGTTGGATGCAATGTAAACCGTAATTTTATAACTAAATATAATATGATTTAGAGTTAGTTATATAAATCATGTGATAGCATGTACTATAATGATTACAAAAGTCATCGTATTAAGTTAAAAAATTTCACTTCCTTTCCCTTCAATTCCTCCTTGCAACCATTAAAAAAATTTCATTTTCCTTCCCTTTAATTCCCTCTTGCAGCCAATCAGAGCTTCGACTACAAGCAATGCATGGCAAACTAGAAATGAAAAATCCCTAATTTTCAAAGCATGATTGTTAACTTGTCATTATTTCATCCTACCATGGGTCATCGGATATCTTTCCCATCCGCTGCAGAAATAGCTTGGCAAGTAAGGCAGCTTGGTTACCCACATGATACTGGATGAAGGATGCCAAGGCCTTTTTGTCCCAATTCCATGAGGGCTACAGTTTGGGACAAAATTCTTTATGCAGGTTATCTTTTCCTTTGGGAGGACTAGAATCTTTAGAAGTCGACCTTATATCAAGGTAAATGATGAACAGTGTGTTTAATGGTCCCCATGGAAGCTGAATTGGTGGGTCATTGGTGTACTTTGTTCTAGCCTAACAGTAAGTAGCATTTGCATATGCTTGTACCTCGGCTGTTTCAGTTTCCAGAGACTCAAAATCCCCCTATCTCTTGTACCTCTTTTAAAAATTTTTCCCCTGTTGTTACCCCCCCCCCAAAAAATGACAAAAATTTTTGCCGCCAGTTGTTAACACTTGGGACTTCCACCTTCAATCTTGTACAAATACTCTGCCCCCCCCTCTTCCTGTGACCTATCTCTGCCTCCCTACGATTTCTCTGGTCTTCTTCCATAAAAAATTTTACAGATAGAATCAAGGCAAAAGGTTTTGTGCATGGCACATGCACGACCATTGCTTTAACCGTTAGATCGGAAGAAAGCAAAGTGTGATAACATTTCTGCCCCCTTCACTGGATGAAGTGTCTGATGCACAGACCACACATACACAGTCCAAACCGGGTCCTAAAATCAGTACAAAATGCTACAATTAACTTTCTTTTGTATGAATTTTACTTGTTTCAGAAGGACTTTAAATATTTCCATTAAAAAAAATTGGGTAGAATTTTAATAAATTTATCAGTTTTTTGTTTCACGAAGTGTGTCATATTAATGGTGTATGGATTGGGTTGTCAATAGACCAACCCCCAACCTAAATTTGTACGTGTAGAGGGTGAAGTCATATTACATTCATTAGTGAGCCGGCAAAATCAGTTGAAACTTTAAATTGAGTACTATAGTCACCTCTCCCCCTCTCTTCAATTTGTGCCAGCAGGTGTGGAAGAAAGAAAAACTAGTAGTACCATTCCACTGGAATAGTGGAATGTTCATTTGTGAGTATCATTATAACTTTAATGGTAGATGGCATTGTCATAAGTAAGACCAGCTTTCTGATGAAGATGAGCCATTCAAAACTCATAAGGGCTTCACATCTCTCTCTCTCTCTCTCAAAAGTTTCAAGCTACAAGACTTGAAGTTCTCCACATGTTGGGTGAGAGAGAGAGAGAGAGAAAGCAGGGGGTTTGTGTCTTTGATTATGGATGATGTGTCCTCTGTGAGTCCAGATAATCTCCTCCTCATATAATAAGGTTACTCTCCACATAGCTTTATATTGTTGGCATGTGACCTCTGTGAGCTTCCAATTAAGGACCATTTGCTCCAGTTATCTCTGGTCCTTCTTAACAAAATTAGAGGAAAGGAAATAAAAGAGAGTTTTGGCACTGATATAAACGTTTACTTGTTACCACTAAGATCTCATTATTACTCTTGTTATTATGAATTATCTTTTTTACTGTTTTAGAAATTTCATTCAACCACCAAAAAATTGTGTGAGGAAATACATTATTCATCGTGGGTAGAGAAAAACTCAATCCAAGTTTGAAGATGGCAAGGAGGGATAGGGTAGTTATTTTACTATTCCATGTGAGAGGCCACAAGTACATGCAACCGGATAAAATTCCTTCTCTCTTATGAAAAGGGTAAATTATACGTGTCCGAATACATGTACTTGTGCCATCTCACATGGTGCAGGAGCATGAAGAGAAGCATGGTGGTCGTTTCACTATCATATGTGATAGGGTGCACGTACATGCAATCAGACAAAGTTCTTTCTCCCTAATGAAAAGTGAAAATGATGTCTCTTTTCATCTAGCCCTCATTGACATTGCCCATTCCCTTCTCATCTCGCCCTTTTCAACCCTTAGTTACATAAGGTTTTTAGGGACAAAAATGTCAAGCTGGGTTTTCGTGCACACTTGAAACTGGTGCCATTAAAGGGATAGTTTTGGTTTTTTCTAAGGAGAATAATCTTTTTTATTACAATAAGAGAAAGCCATATATAAAGATTGGTCCTTTTTCTAGAGCTGTTTGGTTTGATTTTCCTCTTTTCATGGTGATTCCAGAAGAGCAATCTCTTACTATTCCTACTTGGATTTCTAGTTGGAGTTCTTTGGACTTCGTCTTGAAGCACTTGAAGCAGGACTCTTCTCATTGCTTTGGGCTGACCTCCTTTATTTGCTAGTACTTATGGAAGGCCAAGAATGATTTACTTTTTAATCATAAAGATTGGTCCCCCTATGGAGGTCTTTGCCAAGGCCAATCAAGCTTTTGAGGAATTTTTGTCGTTTCACAATTGTCAATCAGATCCAAAAATTTCTCTTCTGTGCAAGACTGATGTTCAAGATAAATGGAAGGCTCCACCTTCTGGTACGATTAAAATTAATTTGGATGCTAGCCTTATAGAGGATATTGGAGGTTTCGGTTTTGTTTGCAGAAACTCTTTCTGGAGATTTGGTGGATGCAGTTTTCGTCCCTTTAGTTTTTGAGACGATTAGATTTGACGAGGCTCTTGTTGTTAGAGAGGCTATGATTTATGCTGCATAGAAGAAGTGCAAGTACATCATCATCGAATTTGATTGTTTTGACATTATTTCTGCCTTCAATTCTTCGTCTTTTGCAGTTGATTTAGATATTCAGTTGGTTTTGAAGGATATTGATGTATTAACCTTTAATTTTTCTAATTGTTCTTTCGCTTATGTTCCTAGGAGAGCAAATGTTGTTGCTCACACCCTAGCACGGTTGTCACCTATTCAGGAAAAGTGTCTTGGCCAAACTCCTCCCTTGGCTTCTCCCTTTGATTGTTGATGATGCCTTGATTGTTTTCCAACTTTTGTTTCAATGAAACTTTTAGTTACCAAAATATATATATATATGTGTGTGTGTGTGTATGTGTGTGTGTGTGTGTGAAGAGAGAGGGAGAGAGAAAGGCAAATGTTGGACAGTTGGAGGCCTTAAAACCCTGACTCCTTACATAAAGAGATGATCTTCTCCTACTGTTCGAATTCTAACAGTTGAGATTCACTAGGTACGTATGTTAGTACATACGTATCAAGTGAACTTCAAAGTTGATCACAAAGGGGAAACTAGACATCAGGAGAGGATCAGCCACGGGTCCTTCAACAGTTGGACACCGGACCCAAGAAAACATCCTTAAGAAATAAATAAAAAAATAAATAAAATGAAAGAACTAGGAATTCAGAGTGTACTAAGAAATTGGAATACGATGAAAAAAAGCTAATCTCATAAATTCGGCCTTAATGTCTTTCACAGTCTTTCAGTAAGATTAAAAGTGTCTCAGTGTTCCATGCATGTGTCATTTCAATGTCATATTTTTAATACAATATTTATCACTTCCAATTAAAATAAATACTTATCCATCAGTGTGATAACAAATCAAATTAAATAATAAAATATTAAACAATTGGATTTGTTGGATACATTTCCAACGTCAAGGTGTACAATTCCACGATTATATTCCACACCGGATCCACATCCTCTCCTCCCATAGGTTCGGGAGGAGGGGGGAGGCCCGTTGGATGGTTTACATTTACGGTGAATCCAAACTCTTCATTTGAATCGATACTGAATCAACAAGCTAAGCCGATAGGATATGTCAACTCAGATGGAGGGCTTGGACGAATCCAAACCCCATCCAACAGGAACGTCTCCACCTCCCAAACCTTTGGGAGGAGAAGATGTGGATCCATTCGACACCTACCTCATCTAGCTTCATTCAAGTATCAGAGACCATGATCCGTCTCTTTCATGGGCAACCGACTGGAGAAAACATAACAACCCGTTCCTCCGTTTCAGACTTTCAGTTGGCAGCATTCAGTCTCTCTCTCTCTCTCTCTAAAATGCATCTGAAAGCTCTGAAGAGAAAAACTGTCAAGATCACATGAGTCATGAATAGAAAATGCAGGAGTGGAGGGATGGTCAGTCAGTATCTCCATTGTCTTCTTTTCTCTTCTTACGTCTCTTCCCAAATTGTACGACCCAACACTTCTGGTTTCTATCTTCTGTGTTTTCCCTTGATGGGTTCCATCTCATTGATGGGTTTGGCTCCCAGACCCTAGAAGTAGGTCCTACATCTCATTCACAGGATCCGCATCTTCTCCTCCCAGTGACTTTGCAAGGGTTCCAGTGACTTTGCAAGGGCGGTGGTAATCCTGTCCGGATGGTCGACGTGTGACTCTTGATGAATCCGAAATTCACGTTCAAGCCAACACCCAATCGACAAGGCAAGACGATAGAGGATGTCAATTTGAACGTGGATCTTCGATTCATCGTGAACCACATGTCGACCATCCGAACAGAATTACCACCGTCCTCCCAGAATCACTGGGAGGAGACGATGTGAATCCCCATTCATAAAGCTGTGAGGTGGCTAAGGTGGGGGGAGGTGAACTGTAGAGAGAGAAATCACCCACGTCTAAATCATTAACGTTTCCCATCTGTATGGGGTCCGGTTAGGACTTAGGAGAAGTGAAAATCCCATGTGAGAGTGTGCATTGCTGTACCATGCATGCCAACGTGTGATTATTACCTCTCCCCAAAAATTTTTAGGGTTTTTAATGCCTAAGAATTCATGCAGTGGTATAGCTTTTTTGTAAGTTAAGTTTGGTTGCAACAAAAATGAAAAGAAAAGAGAGTAAAAATTTATAAATTTAAAAAAAAAAACTTTATAATTTTAATAGAACATAATTATATAAATTATTTAAATTTCTTATCATATTTAATAATTAGGATAAATTATATATAATATCTTTGGACTATTAATTACATCTATTATTCATTGGTTTCTACAATTACATGTACCGTTCCTAGTTTCTGAAACATGTAACAAAAAGATCTATTATGTTAACGGCATTAAGTCTAAATTTTAAAAAACAACTTTACCCTCATCTTGTTTCCCATTCTTCTTCTTCTTCACAATAAGTTAAAAAAAATAATAATAAAAAAAAAAAAACAGTTCTTTTTATGATTCTTTGTTTTTAACCTATTGTGAAAAAGAATGGGAAACAAAATGAAGGTAAAATTATCATTTAAAATTTAAACTTAGTACCATTAACAAATGAACCTTTTTGTTATACATTTATAAAATTAAAGATGATATGTATAATTGCCAGAAACTAGTAGATGATAGATATAATTAGTCAATAGTCCAAGGGTAGTAGTTATAATTTTTCCTAATAATTATTTTACTTTTTCAAATACAAAGAATTTGGATACAAAAAATCAACTGGGACTAATTATCACATCTCCTAATATTTTTAATTCTTACCATCACATATAATATTGCTCTCTATTAAAATATGTTTGCCACCATAGCCATTTATAAGGTGAACAAAGTAGTTGATTGTTGGGAAAACTAGCAATCATTATGTTAATTTCTATAGAACAAAGAATATGCAAATTCTATTCTACATGTGCGTAACAAAGATTCTGGAACCTGTGGTAAAAAATTCCCCTCCCTCCTCCAATTCTTGTGATATGAGTCTCATTCAAAGTCAGTTTGACATAAGCGTGTATAATCACTCTAGTATTTGCTTCTTTAGAGCCTAATCAGCATGAGCCTGATCATGAATCATTAACTGACCAACTATAAACATGTCCATGCTTGACCCATGAAACCCGATTAGCTAAACAAGTCGATCATGATGACAGTGTTAACTTGATGTGAATCAATTAGGCTTAACCGAAATCAACCGATTGACACCCCTCCTAGTCTAAAAATGACTTAGCCTAGGTTTGGCCTTAATTCGCAAGTTGAAAAGCCTTTGACATTTTCTAATGGTTCAAGGTTTCCCATGCAGTTCTGGGCCTGGAACCTCTCCAATCGCCCAGTGGCGTCAATGGTCCATCAGACGGATTGGGATTCTCGACATGCAAGCCGATGCATCCCAATCCGTTAGATGGACGACTGACGGATTGGACGACCAGAGAATCCTCTCATATCGCTCGATCGTGCCAGTTGTCCATCAAACGGACTAGAATACCTGACACGTATGCTGATGCATTCTAATCCATACGATAGATGACTAATGAAAGCCTTGACATTTTCGAATGGTTCATGGTTTCCATCTCAATTCTGGGCCTAGAACCTCTCCTGTCGCCCAGCGGCATCAGCTGTCCATCAAATGGATTGAGATACCCGACATGCATACGGATGCATCCCAATCCATCAGATAGACAACTGACGGACTGGACAATCGGAGAATCCTCTCATGTAGCTCAGTCACGCCAGTTGCCCATCTGATGGACTAAGATATCTAACATGTATACCGATACATTCTAATCCATCCGATAGATGACTAATGGACTGAACAACTCAAAAGGATCTTCTTACTAATGGACTGAAGAACTGGGGAAGATCTTTTTCCCCCAGTTATCACCAAACACCGCAAAATACAAACCTACCCATTTTCAGTCATCAATGTTCAGACTCCAGACTCCAGAAATTAGCTGATTGGTTCTTCCTGAATCCTGACATCCTGTGGCTGATTTTAGAATATGATATTATGGGTTATTACTTTAAGATACAATGAACTGCAATTAAAACTCCCAACGAACATCATCAACAGCTTGTCATTCCCCACCTACTTATCTTAAATTCATCAGAGTTGAACTATAAAAGGAACTCCCAAAATCCCAAGTCCTCAACATCCTTACATTTGTTCTGATTTGTTAAGTGGAAGAAATTATGATGGTAATAGTTTCACTTTCACCTTCGCATAAGACAATTCAATGTCTCTTTCTCTTAATCTTTGTGGTTGCAGTACCAGTAGCAGTAACAAGCAAAGTGAAGAAAGTACCTGCAATAGTCATTGTCTTCGGTGATTCGTCGGTGGACTCGGGGAACAATAATCGGATCCAAACCATCCTGAAGAGCAATTTCCAGCCATACGGTCGTGATTTCGAAGGCGGTTATCCTTCTGGTCGCTTCAGCAATGGTCGAATCCCGCCGGATTTCATCTCTGAAGCTCTCGGAGGGAAAAAAACAGTTCCTGCTTACCTTGATCCAAGATTCACCATCAAAGATTTCTCCACCGGAGTTTGCTTCGCTTCCGCCGGAACTGGATACGACAATGCCACCTCCAATGTCCTGGTAATTAATCAATCAATTCTGCAACAATGTTAGTATTAATTACATCGATTTTGACCTATTTATTCGTGTTAGCAGAAAGTGATACCTCTGTGGAAGCAATTGGAGAACTTCAAGGTGTACCAGAAGAGATTGAGGCAATATCTAGGGTTTGTGAAAGCGAATCAGATATTGAGGGAAGCAGTGTATCTGATGAGCATTGGGACAAACGATTTCCTGGAGAATTACTACTTAGTTCCTGGCCGATCGTCTCAGTTTTCCATCGGGCAGTATGAGAATTTTCTGGCAGGGATCGCTGAGAATTTCGTCCGGCAACTGTACTGGCTTGGAGGGAGGAAGATATCACTGGGTGGATTACCTCCAATGGGATGCTTGCCATTGGAAAGAACCAGTAATATCATGACGGGAAGTAAGTGCGTCGATGAATACAACGATGTAGCCATGGATTTCAATGGGAAGCTACCAGGGATGGTGCTTAGGTTACGGAAGGAGATGCCGGGCATCAGAGTTGTGTTCTCTGATACTTACCGCATCCTCTTTGATATCATTGACAAACACGCCTCTTTTGGTAAATCTCTCTCTCTCTCTCTCTCTCTCTCTCTCTCTCCCTCACCTCCATGCCCCTCATGGTCTCATCTTGATTTTGATGGCATATCATGAGTTAGGATCATTTGCATGTATACATATTCTCTATGAAATCTCACGGTCGATATGGTGTGGGACACACCTCTAAAGTATAGGCCCATTAGATATGGACATTAATGAAATCCTAAGAAGATACATGTATATATCGAGTTGAATTATTCTCGCATCTCAAATTCCCATACCTTTCATAATCATTAAAAAATTTCACACTTCCCAATCCGGCCAGAGATTGGAGGTAAAAAGTCCTCATGTTGATCAGTTCTTCTGGTCATGATCCAACGATTGGAGGTCACTTAGTGCAATGCAGTGCGTTCATTTCTTGACTCCAGCCGTTGGATTGCGATAGGAGAGCGCCAACAATAGATTAGGATTACGGTTCGAGATTGGAGTGGTGGAAGTTTGAAACTTTATTTTTTTTTGGGTAGAGGATGGCCACCATTGGTTGGTCGGAGGGGATTGGGAACCAGTGGGTCCAGGGGGAGGAGATGGAGAAAGTATCATCAATTGGTTAAGGGGTCCATTTGATATCGAAATCTGTATTGTTTATATCGATATTGATACATCATTTCTATGTAGTACGGTAATGGTTCAAGTTTTGGTACTATTTTCTATCTAATATGATAATAGTTTATATTGATATACCGATGGTATATATTATTTAAATATTGTATATAGTTTATTTATTAGATTACACACTCACAGTGTCACACAGACACTTATTCACATTGTACTAGAACCGTATTTCATACCGAATTAGAAACCAAAGTCCGTATCAAATAAAAACCATATTCAGACTGTACTATACCCGCAAAAAACCATATCTAACTAGGAATGAAAATAACAAATATTGTCACTCTCTCTCCCTCCCCCTCTCACTCTCACTCTCACTCTTCCCCCCCCCCCCCTTCTTCCCTTCTCTCTCTCTCTGCAATTTGTGAAAATTAATGTTCTCTCTCTACAATTGTGAAAATTAATGTTGTGGTTCTGTTGTGAATGACTGATCAAATTCTGAACATTTTTTTTGGTGGTGGGGGGGACTGAAATACACAGGATTTGAGAGTGCAGCTGTGGCGTGCTGTGCGACAGGATTATACGAGATGGGGTTCCTATGTAATCGAGACAACCCCTTCACCTGTACGGATGCGAACAAATACGTATTTTGGGATTCCTTCCACCCTACTGAGAGAACAAATCAACTTATATCCGATTATTTAATGAAGACAGCCCTTGCCGAGTTCACTTCTTAGCCACTATCACACAAAAATACCCCTCTCTCTCTCTCTCTCTCTCTCTCTCTCTCTCTCTCTCTCTCGCTCTCTCTCTCTCTCTCTCTCTCCACAGATTTAATTATTTGGGATATATAATATATATTTGTATTTTGTGAGCCAAGAACAAGGGCCTTGTCATGCTACGTACTCTATAATATATGATGCCTCCAAGGACAAATGATGCCTCTCTCTCTCTCTCTCTCTCTCTCTTGACTCTAGTTTTATCTCTGATTGATCAATTGATTCATTGTTGCAACACAACACCATGAAGTGGCATTCGTTCAGAAGAATCGGCCACTTTTGGCGAGCATTGATCACCCGTGTACTCTCCATGGGATCTCATCATCATTCATGTTCAGTGGGTTCTCCACTTCAGAGATGGGCCTTCACACCCCATGGAAAATGATAAAATCACATATGGAGAGTACACGTTCATGTTCATACAGAAGAATCAGCCACTAATGGCTCATGACAAGATTTCTGTGGACCAATTTTAGAACAGAAAGGTTCCTTCGAGGGTGGCCAGCCCAGCTAAAAAATTATTATAATTACTGGGCCTGGGCTTAACTTGCCCAGCCCATTAGACCTACAAAGTCACTGGTTCTGAATCTACAATAGTTCCTACAATGGCACAGGGGCTGATATTATGCGTTTCAGTCCGTCCGATATTGACTGAGTATCCAAATATATGCAGGATATAAAATGATAAACCTATTCTGTTAAGTACAAACTAAGTCGATGTGAAACTTGAGCCGGAAAAAACCCAAGCCTGTCCAAAGCCCACCCAAAAAGTTTTGGTCTTGGGCTTTTTTTTTAAATGTGGGCCAGAGTTGGGCCTAGAGATGTGCTCTTCAAGGCATAATATTGAGAATGCACATTGAATTAAGTAATTCAATAAGAGATCTCGGATCGAATTGATATTGATATACCAGTAGACGTGTAATTTTGTCACTTGAACGATGAATGAATGCTCTAGAGTAAGGTGTGGGGCTGATTCCCTGTTAATTCATATAGTTTTCTTTCATTTTACTACATTTATTTTATTTTTGTATTTTCCCTTAGATAGAAACACCATAGTTATCAAAATTTTATAAAACTTAATTTTCTATTTTTAATTTTTTTAAATGAATTATAATTTTTTTAATTTGTTTTTGTAAAAGAATTATGATAGTTCATGTCTGATAGTTTTTTGCAAACTTTTTTTTCGCATTTGTGAGACTTACATTATAGGGGTAGTTTAGACATTTTATACTTTATTTTTATCTATTTTTAGAATTCATTTTTAGTTTGTTCGTATGTTTCTAAACTCAAATCATCTCTCTTTTACTTTTAAATAAATTAATGTATAGACATTTAACATCTATGGTTGGACATTATAAGGGAAATTATGTAGTTTTGATCACTCTTTTTCTTTTTTCTTTTTTTTTTCTTTTTTTTTAACAAAATTTTCGATGGATAATTCTAAGTTATTTAGGCATCAATAGGGTTATTTCAGTTCTTTTTCTATTTTTATTATCTAGCTTTTAGGGTTTATTATGATTAGGGGTATTTTTGTAATATTATTGTTCTTTTCCATAATTTGATTTTTTAATTTGCTCGTTCTTTTTTATATATGTCAAATGGAACTTTCAAAATAATTTGAACTAAGTTATCATCATGTGATTGTCGTGCATGTTTTTTCAAATATACATGTGAAATTATCAAATTTTACTTTCATTGAAAAAATATATATATTATTCTAGAAATGCAAAAAATGAAAAAGAAAAAAAAAAGATAAAATTACATTTTTTTTCCCCCCAAAACTTTGCTAACAACAAAATTTTTCTTATCAAAATATTACAAATATAATACTTAAAATTTTCGAATAAATTCCTTAGCCCTACCATATTCTTAGGTTGATATCTAAGAAATTTGGTTCAAAATGTAAGTAAACTTTAATTTTTATACAATATTTTTCATTAGTTAAATGATTATTATTTAGACTTGGAGCTTATTTGTCATGTATAATATGTTTTAACATAGGACCATGGGGTCTACTTATCCATGCACCTTTGGATTTATGTAGTCAGACTAGTAAATAATAAGAACCTTTGAGAAAATATACATGGTGGTCATGCTATAGCGACAAATAACAATTAACAAGTGAGGCTCACCTTTCATTCTTTCTTAATTTTTACAGTCTTCCACCATTATTATGCATTCTATGTTTTGTCTTGTTCAAGGTTAAAGATATCAGTATCGAACATAGTATCAGCTAATGCCAAAACAAATCATTCATACCGAAATGTATCGATGATATGATCAATAGTTGAGTAACAAGTGGCAAACTTTTACTAGATTTGATAATAAATTTTAATGTATTTTTTAAAAAAATTTAAATTTAATTCATAATAAATAATAATTATAAAAAACTTTAAATTAATTTTACTTTTTTTTTAATATTTAGATTTCAGAGTATATACGAAATGTATCACGTATAGGCAGGAACACTCCCCGAGGATTCCAAACCCATCACAGACAGTACTTTATTAATTTTTTATTAATTATTTAATTAAGTATTTGGATACAAACCCAAAAAAAAAAAAAAAAAAATACAGATTAGAAAGATATGAAGTAAAACCCTCAACTACCCTTCAAAGATCACTTGAAACCTCTCAATCCAAACCAGAAGAAACAAGGGAGAGAAATATAAGAGAAAGAAGAAAGAAGGGAAGAGAGAGAAGAGCAGAGAAAGAGAAAAGGTGAGAGAGAGAGAGAGAGAGAGATCAGTGGATAGGTATGAAGAAGCGAAAAGTGCATCCATCACCTCCAGTCGTCTCCGACCATCTCGCGTTTCTACCGGCCACGCTTCTGACGTTGACGGTGGCACTTTCTCCTGAAGACAAGGAGGTCTTGGCATATCTCATCTCCTGCACCGGAAACTCAACGGACGGTCGGAGAAATGCCCAGAAGACAACTTCTGTTGGCGATCGTGGCGGTGGAGATCATCCTGCGTCGTTTCACTGCAACTGTTTCAGATGTTATATGAGTTATTGGGTTCGGTGGGATTCTTCACCTAATCGTCAACTCATTCACGAAATACTCGATGATTTCGAAGATGGGTTACTGCAAAAACAGAGGGCTAATTCCAGGAACAGAAGAGAGAGAAAGAAGAGAGGGAGTCATGGATATGTGAAGCCTTTTGAAGACCGTTCGGTGGTCCGGCACGAATTAGATGAGTTGGAAGTTGTTGAGGTCACCGGCGGCGCCGGTAGTAGTGACGGAGACACTGATGGTGGTTCCAATGGGGAGGAAGAGGTGGAGAAAGGATCGGTGAGAAGGTTCGTGAGTTTTATTGGAGAGAGGATTTGGGGGGTTTGGAGTCCTTAGAGAGAGAAGGATTAGATATAGGAAAAATCAAAAAAAAAAAAAAAAAAAAGGTTGGTGATTAGATGAAGCTAATCTCTGCTCCTTAGAACTGTTCTTCTTTAAATTTCCTGGTATTTATCTTTTTTTTTCTTAATTTTTCCTTCCCTTTTGTGTATATACTACCCTTAAAGAAATGGGTATTTTTGAATTATCTGAAGCTTTTTCTCTTTTAAGCTACTATCATGGATTAATCCATTTTTGGGTTTTTGAGATTTTGTAGCAGAGCGAAATGAAGAAAAACCCAGAACTCCTTTTTCCTTTTTTTACTGTTATTCTTTCTCCACTTCATTTTTGTTTGATTCCATTATCTCTTTTATTCTTCTTTTCTTTCCATCATTTGGATTTTATTTTCAGGAATACTTTCAGGTGATGAGACTGTTAAAGTTTAAACCCTGTTCCTGTGGTCTCAGTTGAACCAGCTCTGCAACTATTTCTCTTTCCTTCCCTCTTCTTCAATGGCCTCAATTGCCTCAAACTTCAGAAAACTGGTAATGGTTGAACCCATTTCTCCAGGATTTCTGCAACTGATAATACTAACCATTTGATCTTAAGATATTGGAGGAAGATAGATGGACCTTGTGAGAATGCATTACCGAAACTACCCTAATCGAGGGTTCACAGTGTGGGCTTTCCATGGCAGAATTGGTGTGATTTGAGTGTTGAGTAGAGGGTATCATGGTCAAAATTTTATCCACCATGTAACTTGTCGTTATTAACGAGGTCGAGACAAATGTGGAGCCTAACACTCCCTCGATTATTGTGCCAAAGGTGGGAAACAAAGTCTCACTAATGGGTCTTAACAGGCAGGAAGCCCAAGCCCTTATTCTTTTCTCCTTCGTAAATTGTTCCGTGTGGGTCCCTCCCCCTTACCCAGCTCCAGGGCCAAAATTTTTCCATCAACCTCAAAATTTGGATTATAATATAAAATTTCGGATCCGAATTGTCTCCTCCCTGTATTTCAAGGAGGAGGGAGACGCTTCCGTCAGATGTTCGACACATGATTTTTGGGATGAAAATTCGAGCCCCACGTTTAAGCCGACACCTCCTGTCAGTTCGGCTTGTCGGTTAGGTGTCAATTCCAACGTGGGTTCAGATTTTTCTGAGAGTCACGTGTCGATCATCCGACGGGGGTGTCTCCCTCCTCCTAGAAGTACAGGGAGGAGACGATTTGAATCTCCTAAAATTTCTAGGTTTAGGTTTCTTGTTTGGTTGCTTGGAATTTGTAAGGAAGGTCCAATGGGAATGTAGGCATAAGTATCCACGCGAGGGATAGAAAATCATTTCACAGCTCATTTGAGAGGCCGCATGGGACACGATCAGCCGAATAGAATATATCGGGCCCTTCTTCCTAGAAGAGGTAGAAATATTATTATACACTTTCCTATCTTTTATCCTATAGTTGAAATATATATATAATGTGGAAAAAAAAAATACATGGACACTTCTATAAAGGTGTAAAAATATTATTACATTTTTATAATCATATATATGTACGGTTATGTACAAAACATTTTGTCATCATATACATGTACGGTTATGTACAAAATATTTTGTCAAAAATAAAGAAAAAAATTCTTTGAATGATGGAGTGGGAGTTACACAAGCACCCAACTCTCTGTCCTCTCCTCCTGTACCCCTATTGATCTACCGGTCGTCATCCACGTCTGTCGGTGGGCACAACCAACATCTTTTTCCCAGTAAAAAATATTTATATAACTCCACACCAGCTTAAAGTTTAAAAGTGAGCTTGAATTTTATTTTTTAGGAAATTGATAAAAAGGTCAGCTTGCCATGTACCATTTGTTTTATAGAAAGAAAAGGAAAGTAAGGTAAAGGGAAGCACCATTTTACGTGTATCGTGGCCTATGTATACTTTTAATATCCAAAATACTTTTTATAAATGAATCAATAATAGAAAAAAAGTCTAAATTATCTCCCCACGTGATAACCGTCTCACACTCTTAAGAAGTTAAGAACCGTTGATAGATATGGGTCCCATTCTCACTCCAAAGTTGAGTCCTACACAAGTTCTAGTGCATGAACCCCTCCTTCTTTACCAAAAAAAAAAAAAAATGCTCTTCCATAATTTTGCCCAAAAAAAATAAATAATCCACCCTTAATTTATTTTCAAAGGTGGGATTGTTTTCATGGTTTTTGGTCTTGATGGCTAGTGGATTCAAATCTTCTTTTTCAAGAGAATCTAGAGGAGAAGTGGTGTCCCATACAGATGGACGACACTTGAGGGCTAGATTAATTTGACCCCTCCATCCGAATTGACTCTAAGTCAACAAGTTAAGTCTACAATGGGTGTCAACTCAGATGGAAGGATCGGATTAATTCGATCCCAAATGTCGCCCATCTGTATAAGGCACGATTTTTTGTCTAAATTTTCTTGAAAGAATGGATGTGGATCTATAGTTAGGAGCTCTCAATCTAAAATGACCTTGGTGTTCGGGTAGTCCCTCCCTTCCCCGGTAAAAAAAATCCAACTAATAAATGACTGACAGGACAAAAGTACTCAAGACTCGAGGACCAATTAATTAGATATTTTGCCTTCCTTAATAACTCCCTCAGTTACACACCTCAATTTGGTATTTTCGTTACCTAAAAATATATAAAAACGTGGCAAGCACTTCCTCATGGGCTTTACTGTTTAGTATTTTTTAACTCCTTTTATATATATAAAAAAAAATTATAAGGGAGACCCACTATTAACTCAATTATTAGGTCAGGTTGCTACCTTCTTATGCTCATACTTTCCTTAATTAACAATTGGATAATGATGGTGGGGTCTGGTATTTGTACCTTAAAGACCATATACTATAATATATTATCAACTTTAATTATGCTTCCGTTAAGGAGTACAGAACATAGATACCATCATGGCCTATTGTTTGTAATTTCAATGATTCTGCATCTTAAAGGGCTTAGAAAGGGATGAAGAAAACCACAATTGCACACTATTATAGTAGAGTTGATTTTGACCCTTAAAAGTGCATCGATTATGTGTCACGATGCACTCTCAATAACTAGGATCAACTGTGCCACACCAAAGTATTACAAATTTACAGACGATCCTGACCCTAGAATGGGTCCTTGGTCTCTTGTCTTTGTTACCTGATCAACTGTTGCTTTACATTGAAAAAATGGCAAAAAGCTGTGATAAAGACTAGGGGGATTAGGGATTTAGGGGTATTTGTCGGTTGGTCTCGATCGTATTCGATCGTATTTAATTGGTTTTCATAATTTTAATATTCTACACTGTGATCGTCTGTTTAGTTAATCGGTCTCTCATTGGCAAGGTATTGATACATCTATATTTGGTCTGGTCAGTCTCGGTCCATAGTCAGTTTTATGCTAATCGAGTTAATCAGTCTGTCAACGGATTATGATGGACTCACGCCAAAATGTAAATTAAAAAAATAGAGAGAAATGTCAGGTTTTTTATCCATAATTGTTCCCATGTTGTATATTAGATACCTTCTTGTAGGCTTATAAAAGACTCTTATTAGGCTTGTGATCACAGATCGCGCATGTTGACGAAGATGAGAACAAAAAGAATGAGTGGAAGACTTTAAAAATGAAAGAATACGAGATGACATTTTAATGTTTAGGTTTTTAGCTTATGTTACACAGGTCAATGAAATGGAAGAAAATGAAATTTTTTTTTTTTCTGGTGGAAGAAGAAAATGATTGGAATTGATCGACCATGATTCTGATCAATGTTGATTCTTAGAACCTATTATGAAATTGATCATCAATGCTCTTTGATCTTCATTTTTTTCTAAGATCTATAATAAGTCTTTTGAATAAAAAACTCAAATCACAAATATCTACAATCTTTAATTCTTTTTCTGTTTCCAATTTTTAGCTTAATCCAATTGGAATGAGAGGAGATTGATGACATGTCCGACTACGAGTTTTTAAACTTTCGTACCAGTCTTACTGGTGTATCCTATTGGAAGTGGATAATACCAGCCAATAGCAACGAGACACGTCAATGAAGCAAGCCTGACATGTCAACCCGACAAGTACAAAGTCTAGGGCGAAATCGTTCGGGCATACTCACCTCATAGTATATAATGCAATGGTCGCCTACAAAATATGCGTAATTAATGCGTTAAGCCGAGAGACTGTAATTAATGCGTTGACGACAACTCGGGTGATTTGCATTAATTACACACATTTTTCCTCTTCAGCGGAGCAGCATGCCCTCGACCAAGTCGCCCAACAAAGACCCGACACATCAACTCAAGTTTCGCCTTCAAAAACCTACAAGAAGTGACCTTTGTGTAACCATAGGTGAGGCGTTGAACACTTGCCTTTACCCCACATCCAACCACTCACACAAACCTAAGTCCAATTAAAGCCAACACTATAATAGAGTTCGATCACATAATCACAGGTATGCTTACACCTACAATGACAACTACGAAAACAACACCCTGATTCTACTTTCAAACACACTATCTCTCTCTAAGGTTAAGGCCTTTGCTATCCTTGATTTTCTACAGCCTCCTACTTCTCATCTTCGGCTTCTCCTTTGATGAGCCGAATTTATCTATTGCTTGCTATTTGGATCATGATTTTGGCATGGGAATCAAATACCGAGCCCCTAGCCCAACTCCTCTTGTTCTTACTTTGTCAGTCTCTTCATGTTGTTTTAAGTTAAAAAAAAATAATAAAAAAAAAATAAAAACTAAAGTTTCAAAAAAGCAAAATTAAATTTCAAGTTTCATTTTCGTTTTGGGAGGAACTTCAAATTTGATTTGTTGAGTTAGTTGAACTAATGGAAGTTTTAAGACTAGTTTGAGTTAAGGTATATACGTCAAAATTGTCTTCCATCTTGAGCCTTTAAAAGAGGGTTATTATCCTCTCTAATTGCTAGATCCTCCAATCGAGGATCCAGCGGTCTCTCTTAACCAGGCGCACCTACCAATGAATTGGTAGACGCACCGAGTTAAAGAGAGACCGTTGGATCCTCGATTGGAGGATCCAGCAATTAAAGAGGATAATGAGAAAGACTATCTCTTAAAGGAGGTGTTTGGGGGTTCGGGGTGCCTTTAACTTGCGTGCATGCTGAGCCGCAAGATAGGTACCTATACGTTACCCTTTATATCTTTGGATTAGATACATCCTAGTTGTCCATGTAAAGGGTGTACTCTTTCGTTGTGCCCTTCTGGATGCGCTCCAATCCTTTATAAATAAAGGAGACTACCAGAATCCAAACTCACTTAAAATTCGGGTTGAATGTCTCTCTCTCTCTCTCTCTCTCTCTCTCTCTCTCTATGTGTGTTGGTGTGTGTGTGTGTGTATGTTTAATCGGTAATGCATCAATAATTTTGTTTTGGACTGTCGATCTATGCCGTCTATATTTTTTACGAAGTCCAACTTTTGAGTGCACATAGCTGGGAGTGCTTCTAGGGGCTTTTTTTTTTTTTTTTTGGTAAGATCAAGGGGCTGTTTTAATCTTAGAGGTTGATTCACAGGACCCTTTACACCATTGAGGGTGAATCCAATCTTAAGGACAGTGACATGTGACACGACTCAACCCTATCTTTTATTCGGTTCTTTAACTTGGAACTAATTTAAATTTTATATAGGTCGGCTTCTTTCTTATATTGATAGTCAATGAAATTTGAAAAAAAATTTAAGTGCAAGAAAAAAATAATTTTTTTGAAAACGTTAGAATCAAAAAATTTTCTATTTTTTGGATAGAAGAATCAATAAAATTTACTCCTTAAAATTGGTTTTTTAAGTCTCAATTCCTGGAATTTTTATTTTTTATTTGGTAGAACGTATTACAAGGGTTCTACTGAAAACAAAAATTACAAGGGAAATGTTGACACTTAAATACCATAGTCTTACTCGTAACACGATGCAAAACTGTGGGACCCACTGCAAAATCAAACTTTGACTTCTTGGGTGGGGGAGTTATTTGAAAAAGGAGGCCAGCAGGTTGTCATGGCCCATGGGTCCAGCCCTTTAAAAGATTACAAGTCCAAGACCATTCCAAGGCTAGTCCACGAGGGTGGACCCCAATTTCGATTCTTTCACTCAATCCTTGGAGCCCTCACAAGTATGGTTTAGCTATCCGTATCGTATCGGTTGTGGCAGTCGATTCGTATCAATATCAACTGCGATCAATATGGTATTATTTTGTTGAATTGGTATGGGGATCATTATCAAATCGATACCTAATCAATACAGTCTGATACAACCCGATATTGACCCACACATGGTCGATACGGATTGATACAACCGATACAAAAAAGACATGCCACATTAGCATCTGACCAATACTTGGCTGATACCGGTATGAATATCCATTCCAATACTGTAAACTAAACCCAAGTTCACAAGAGAACCGCACCCTTACTTTCACCACATCCTATGTTGCCACCCAATCCCAGCATCCTTTCCTAGGGACCCACACCATTGCATGGTAAGGGTTTGGATCGTCTCCTAGCATTAGAGTCACGGATCCACATCGTCTCCTCCCTGAGATTTGGGAGGAGAGGCGGCGACCCCACTGGATGGTCGCCACGTGGAGGTCAGATGAATCCGACCCCTCCGTTTGAGCTGACACTCCATTGTCGACTTGGCTTGTCGGCTCGAATGGAGGGGTCGAATTTATCCGACCTTCACGTAGCGACCATCCAGTGGGGTCGCCGCGCCTCCTCTCGAATCTCAGGGAGGAGACGATTTGAATCCTAGAGTCACTCCAACAGTGATCCAGCGGTTGGAGTTCACCCAGAGTGCATATTCCTGTCACTAAAATCGCTCCAACCTTGGTCCAATGGCTCGAGAGACTGAACAACAAAAGATGATCTTTTTTCTGAATGAAACTAACATCTCAGTGTCCTCACTAAGCCGACCAACATTCTTGCAACCCACATCCCTAGGTATAGAAATCATCTCCCGCCTAAGTTTGGGCGGGAGACTTGGTGGCCTGGATGGATGGCCGTTACCTGGCTCTCGGGTGGATCTGAGCCCTTCATCCGAGCCGACACCCCTGTCGGCTCAGTTTGTTGACTCGAGTGTTGGCTCTGATGAAGGGCTCGGGTCCACCCGAGAGCCATGTGACGGCCATCCATTCGAGCTGCCAAGTCTTCCACCCAAACTCAAGCGGGAGAGGATGTGGATCACATCCCTAGAGTGCTCGTAGGTCCAACTTTAACACCAAATTACGGATCCGAATGTAGTTGATGTAAATCGATTTGATCCAGATGTGATTCGCTCCAAATATTTTTTTTCATTTTTAAATATAAATGAAATCGAATCGGATTCAGATTTTCCATTATTTGTTTAGCACTTCCATTGCATTATTTTAATTGCCTTTTAAAAATTGAAATTCAATACCAAAATACCAAAAAGAATTACAATTGGGGTTTCTACAATCTATATATTTTCAATCTCAGTAGCTGGCAGCCCATACCTTCCCACACAAAACCCAGAAAGTGGTTACACTCATCAACTTGTTAAGGTTTGAATTTAAAAATTTTGATGCTTCACCAGAATTAGGAAATGGTCAACTAGATTTAGATTTCTTACAAAAAAAACTAGTTTTAGATACTGCCTGTCAACTATATCTGATGTGTCAAGTTTCGTTATTTAGTTGGAGAAAAAATCTTCACCTATTGTTGAATTTTTTAGTCGTGATCCAGTGACTGCAGTTCATACCTGATTTATTGTTATATATATTGAGTGAACTCCAATCGTTAGATCACAACTGAAGTCCCTCCAGTGATAGTGTAAGGATCTTCTGTAGTGACTACCACTGGCAGTGAAGATCCTGGTCGATCGTAGTACATCGGGGCATATGCCAATGCATTATGAGTGACCAGATCCTCATTGTCGCTTAACAGTCACTACAGAGGATCCCAGTACCAGCGACAAGAGTGGATTCAAACTCCTAGTGGGGTCCTTTGATTAGCATAGTTTTTTATTCCATCAAGATTTTCTAAAATAGGAAAGGAAAAACCCAAGTCCCAACCAGTCTGAATTTTGTCTATCTAGGTTTCATGTAATTATGAAGGGATTACCTCAAAGACACCTCTATAGATGTCTTTAGAACATAGAATCTAGGGTTAATCTCTATAACACTAAGATTGACATTGCAAGCAAAAACTCCCCACCCTTATTTGTGAATTTCCCATCCTATCCCCCTATTTTGCCTACGGTGTCTAGGCCTCCTTGACACAAGCCAGTGTCATAGAAACCAACCCTTCTTTTAATTACTCATTGTCTTATTCTTATAAAAAATATTTTAAATTACGGGTAAATTAGACTTTTCATAATTTTTTTTGAAAGTGACTTTCTCTACTTATGTCATTATCAAAAGCTGTCATTGACTTGTATGTTTTTCGAATCAAATAAATTTATTATATTTTTTTTTATAAAAAGAAATGTATCATTATAAAAGAGTTAAAAAAGTAAAGTCTCAAATTATTTGACAGTCAATAAAAGAAAACCTAATTATAAAACTGCAATATTGTGGGCAAACAAGGTCGTGCCAAGTTGGTTGCCAAAGGCTTCAGCATTCTTTATGCCTGTGGTGTGTGGAAGAGGAACCATGGTTTCTCATGGTATTGGTATCAAATACGGGCATCAGTATCGGCTAGTATTGACCAATAGCTGCCAGGCAGTTAGTATCGATTTCCATTCAGATTCAGTCATCTGTTCCCGTATCGGTCACTGCCAATACTATTGTCATTTGAGCTAAACCAGGCTGATGGGTCCCGGTATGGACCTTGGCCATTGTCTCTAGATCTTGGGATAAAAACCTGCCTTCCCTTGTGGGAACCATAACAGCCAAGGTTTTAGTGCCGATACAAATCCAATTCGGGGTACGGCCAGTAGATTAACGACATGTAACAGAAAGATCAAAATTGAAAATAAAAAAATGGGATCGGATTGATATCAAAGTCGAAAAAAACTAAAAAAATCGGATCAGATCAATATCAATAGATACCGATACAAATCAGTCATATCACACAATCCGATACTGATTACAGAGAACCTGATAATAACTCTGTTCGGGGTTGTTCGGGGTTTTTTCTGAGAATTTTTTATCTTTGGCAACTTACTTTAAACAAATTACTTTTTATTTTTTACGCAAAAGTTTTTCGGATCCACCACGGCTTGATAGTTTTTTGGATGGATAAAATTTCAAATCCAAATTCAACCATTTCCCCTCCCTTGTACGTTCATACATCCCACAGTGATCCAAGCATTCATGATTCATGTAAATTATACAAATACACCCTTCATGTGAGCAGGACCTTAGGGCCTGTTATCTATCTACAAAATGGGCCAAAAAGCACATTCCAGAATTCTGAGAATGCATTTCTGAACATAGAATGATAATGTTAAGAGCAAAGCATTTACATACTGGGCTCAAAATGGGCCAAAAAGCACATTCTAAAATGGACTGCATTCCATAACACATTCCATAGTCCATTTTTGGTCATCTTAGAATGTATTCTTGACCTAGAATACATGTCAAAAATGCATAACAAACACTGAGATTTTCATCACACGATAAGGAAAGATTCTCTCCACACATGGGTTTCGGGCCTTAGATGAGAATTCCACAATAGTAGGATTTTCTAAACCTTATTTTACCACTTAGCAACCTCCATTTTGACCGAAACTTAACACGTCTGCATGAGAATTTCAAGTCCACCTATTACAAAATTTCAACTATATCCAATCTAAGCCTATGCATATTTCACACCCAATCCAGCCGAATTTTCGCAAGAGTAACAGAATTACATGTTATAGCAGATCTCGACTAAAATAGTTCAATTTATAAAGAATCACCAGAACCAACTGAGACAACCAAAGTGAACTGAAACCCACCAAAATCTTTGATGAAATCTTCAAAGGAAAAGGAAATATTCAACTATTTTGCCAAAACAAAAAACACACTTTACAACTAATGGAACAAGACCATCCAAATTTGTCAAATGGAAAGGTATGTATTAATATCCAAGTTCAACTATGCTGATATTTAATGGTTAATAATCTTCTTCAAGGATACACCTACAGCAAAACATGCCTGGAATCATACAATCTCTTATCTTGTTTGTCAGATCCGAAGGCAGTTTTCTAATAGCAGACTATTAGTTTCTTTATGGGTTGAAATAGCAGACTATAGTTGCCACTGCTTTTCTTAAAGCGGTTTCTACAAAAACAAAATATAAAAAGCAAAAAAAGTCTCAAAATACTCCACGTTTGGATAGGTTCACTTGGGTCCTCTAGGAAAGTGGAGCTTGATCAGCATGGGGAGTTCAGCCAATTCAACCTGAGGCTTACCCAACAAAATACTCCTCAACTTTTCATCACAATTAACCACATTCCTGTTGTTTGGATCCTGCAATGACCCACCCATATTCTTCATTAAGGCTTCAGCAAATTTTATCCAGGATACGTTAGATTCAGAAGCTGCAAAAAATTGCTATAAAAACTGAATTGTTATATTTGGAGGCAGTGGAATGCAAAGAACAACTAAATGGGTTTCTAAAACAGTGTATTCCAGTCCAAATATCATGGTCTATATTGGATCCTGCACTAAAACAAGAACACCATGTATCATCAAGGGTTAGTTTAAAGAAAAATGAATACATGAATGAAGACTACAGAATTGATCAAGTCAAACTCAATGTGAGCCATAATTCTCAAAATAATGGTAATAGTAGTTAATAGTAATAGTAATAGTAATTGTCAATAGTTAATAGTTAATAGTTAATAGTTAATAGTTAATAGTAATAGTAATAGTAATAGTAATAGTAACGGAAAGAATGGCAGATCAGTTTAACCTTATCTCTCCCATATATGCATGATAAGTTCTTTCATGACCTACCATGGAACCACAACCGGAGAGAATGGCAGTCCTAGTAAAGCATGAGACCACGACAGGAGCTCACAGTCAAGCTGCAGTGCCATGTGTAAATTAAAGCAGTGAAGCTATCATAAGATATCTCAAACATCTTTGTACTTCCAAAAGTTGAAAAAAGACTTAGTTGAGCTGAGAATCTTAGTACTTTCAAAAGCCAACTACAAGAAGACAACTGCTAGTACAGTTGGTAGTAGGTACCCTGCGGGTTGTTAGTGTAGGGCCAGTCTCTTCTATCAGAAAAGAAAGCCGACTACACTTTCAGGGCACTTCAAAAGGTTGTCAAAGAAGATATTTTCCAGAGTTTTGGCTTAAACAACCAAATTATGACCTACCCTATTGTCCACCAACTTCGATTGAGCACACCATTGGTAATGTCCACCAATTCATAAATAATATTGTCAACCAATTTCAAGTTCACAACATGGATCTTGATCTTAAGGTAGGTATCTATTATATCCTAGTTAGTTTACAACTGTATGAGTGTTACCACCATTTATATTGAAATGCATCAGAAAAGACCCACATTAGGGTCATCCATTGTCAACATCCTGTAAAGGGGGAGTGGCCCAGTCCAGACCTCCCTGAAGTTTACAATCCATGGTCGTATGGAAAATCTATACACGAAGGCAAATAAAGAAAGTTAAATCCCTTTCGAGGAGAAAAAAAAAATACTTATTCTTTTGCAACAGAATCATGATTTCCCCATGTCTTTGCAATGCCAGCACTGTATTTTCCCAGTAATATGTGAACAAATAAATAATAGAAAAAGAAAAAACCATTCTCTATCCATCATATCCATATCAGAGTCTGCAATAGTGATTAGTTCCAATCAAGTTATACACTGATTCAACCCTCCCCCAGAACCAAATTTCAAAGAAAGAAAAATTGATAGGCAATACCAGCTCTAAAATGATCAGCAACAGTTACTCTGTTCTTTAACCATCCAAGGTCCAGGCCCTAGAATAATCTTAGCCAGTAAAATAAGAGCCATGTAATACCCTTACTTACTCTAAGGTCATTGGAGCTAATACACTTATCAAAATCTCAACCATCATTTCCTCTCTCCGAATAAGCAGGGCAGAACCAGAAAAATGTTTTCCACTCAAAATCAATGGAAGAATTCTTTTGGAAGTTGCCACTGCTCTACAGGAGATTCAACATTTCCGTGTGCAAATTTAATTCAAAAACTGAAACATCTCTAAGATAAACATACTCATTCTATCGTATTCAGTTGGACACAAAACAAAACCAAAACCGAAAAAATAGAAGGAAAAAGAAAACAGAGCCATTAGATACTCAAACAGAAACACATAGGACCTCTCTCTTTAGGGAGGAGTGGTTCCTTGAATTACCAATTGCTAGGGGAATCTATAAAAGGATGGAAATCAGAGGCTCCTCCTCGAAACCCATCCTCTTACTGGCAACTAGTCACTTATCTTCCACCACAAACACCATCTCGCAACTTTGAAAAAAATATTAAAACACCCAATACTACAACCCAGCAAGTCAATTCTATACCAGAGATTCTAATTATTCTAAAAGTAACCTACAATTGGATTAATGTTATATCTCAATAATAGAGTGGAATAAAGAAACAGGACTCCTACAGCCAACCCCAAACAGTTGGGCAAAAGCTTAAAGATTTAAGTTTGAGCGCTCATGGGCAATAATCTCCCTGAGGGAGAGACTAATCCAGGGAGCGGGTGAGATTTCACAAGCAGCAATCAAGGGAACTTCCACAATACTGCAACATTTGGACGAAGCCATGCTAATTATGCTAAAAACAGAGAAGCCAAAGCACAAGATATAACGAGGGTAGAAAGAGAGAGCAAATTAATGGAAAAGATGCAACAGTAATGGTTAAACCATTCACCTAACGTGAAAAACATGCGCTCATATCAAATACAGCTCTCAACTCGCAAACTAGATGAGGAAATAGCAAACGAAATAGATAGCTATCACAGGCAGATAGATAGATAAACGGATTTTTACACTGGGAGAGAGAAAGAAACCTGGAGATTGTTCGTCTTGATGTAGGACCAGACGCGAATGAAACAACCCAAACGGGAAATCTGAGATTGACCCACGAACTCTCGCAGTGTTGATGGTAGATTAACCAGGTCAATGAGATTTCCGAGCTTCTTCGGGTTCGCAAGAAGGGCAGTCTTGGCGCGTTGAGGCAGCATCTCTCGTTCACTCTTTGGCTCTCTAGTTCCTGCAAATTTGGTCGGAGAGCCTCGCCTATTTCGTCTGAATTTCGGGTGTTTTATTTATTTATTTTTATAAGGTTCACTATGATGGTTAACATGGGACCAGTCACGCCCTTACATAAAAGTTCCCCTGGCAGGCTGACCCTAACGACCTGTTTGATAAAACTTCCATTCTGAATTCCAGATTAAGATGACTGTAGGCCCATACTCTGCAATCCTATGACCTGGATGATGAGAAGCGTTGATGTTGATAATTGCCCCAACTTCGCCACCTGATTGAATCAGCATTGAAAGAAGAAAATAGACACATGTGGGTGGATTTGGAAACCCTAAGTCCATTCTGATGTCTAAATTAGAATCGAAATCAAGCAATATGGAGCTCGGTATGAGGAATGCAAGCTCCTAAAAGTGGGTTCTAACTGGGTGAAATGGAGAGAGAATGGGTGAAATTGAGAGAGAACGAGAGTGTAAGAAATTCCATTTGTTTTCCTTAGGTATATGAGAGGTTTGGAGTAGCCTTGTGTATACCTACATGTGTACCTTGAATAAGCTGAGGTGTCAATCAATTAAGTGCAGGCATTCCATGATCACCTAAAGTCTCTCATCTCAATCAATTAAAAGGTTCCAGTTCTAGAGTCATCTATCTTTAAAAGTGCATAAAACTCCATACCTTGTATATGAAGATCCATCCATAATCCTCTCCGATCTCTATGCCGTTGGATTTTTTTGATCTCCAGATCAGAAAACCCTTCCTCTTTTCTCATCTTTATAAACATTTTATTTGAATCATGATCATATATTTTGAAAAATTAAAGAAAAGAAAACAAAAAATGGATTTTGAAAAAAGAGCAAGGGTAGTAGAGTACCAATTGCTCTGGTTTGGGTTCTTTTGTCAACAATAGCAAAAACAAATACATAAATCATCAAATTGCTTTTCTAGAATTTATTTTTCCTCCCTTTCTAGGTATCTATGCTTCCTTGCTGGTTTCAATGTTCTGTAATAAAGCAGGAGAATGCTCTTTGTCAAAAACATGATTGGGGTCGTCGAAAACCATTATAATGTTCTCATGATCATTCCACCATTCCACCATTCCACCAGCAGAGCCTATCTCCAAAGGATATCAGTTGGCCCACTGCCTTCTACCTACATACGATCGAGGGTCTCATTTTGATGTTTGCCATGCATCTTCAGGTCGCATGGCAGGAAATCTTGGACCAGAATAAGCGACTGTAGACATGGCTGAGTACAAGAATATGGAGCTCAAATTTGATTTGCCCACTATCTTTGTTCAAGAGTATCATTCATCTTCTCACACCTTGTATTCTTTTCAAATCAGTCCGGTCTTCGCTGAGAGCACGGGACTGTTTTTGCTGTCTCAAACCATTGAATCACCATTCCTTATTTAAAAGATCACCCCTCGCCTACCTCAGTCCGGACCTCCGCCACACTTTCCTAACCTCGACAAAATTGTGCACAAATTTTCAATTTTGAAGTCGTTGGAAATGAAAAGCTGTAACTGTTTGGTTTTCCATGGCCAGTAATCTGGATTTGCAAAGTGAGAATGACCACCCAGCCAAGCCTCTTCTGGCTTTGAAGGAAGCTGGATGAACCCAAAATACAATCAAGATCCAGAAAATATAATGTGGTGAGTAAGTTTATTGCTTCATAAAATCTAATGTAACGGTAGGCTACTAAAAGAAGCTTTAAGTATGTTGTGAGAATTGAGGAGAGGAAAACAAAGAGAGAGGCCAAGTGAAAAGTCAGAGCCTTGAAGGAGATCCCCCCGCTACCACCAAAGTTTCTCCTGTTATATAAGAAGCATCATCAGAAGCCAAGAAAGCCGTAGCGGCAGCCATGTCTGCAGTGGTTCCGAGCCTGCTAAGTAAGGTCCTCTCCTCAATGCCTTTCCTCTGCATGGAAACCGCGGTCTATTCAGTATCCAATACAAGGAAAGTATAGGGGATTGTACAAGAAAAAGAAAAATTGAAGTATAAGAGAATCTACATAAAATAAAATAAAAAGAAGGTAAAATCCCACTGATATATTTGTACTAGTCCAGTTGTTTTTTGGTTTTTTTTTTGGGGTGGGGGTGAGGTTGTGGATTCAAAAGTTATATATATATATATATATATATATATATATATATATATATATATATATATATATATATATATATATATATATGAAGTTAATAGGTCATATTCAACTAATTTTGCGGAAAGTGAGAAATATATGTTAACTTGTCGAAAGGTGAAGTGTCACAGTTATGAGCTAATAGACATTTAGGTAGTCGATGGTTGTATCCAGTTGCCATTACAACTAAAGTTACCAACAACATTTTCAATGTATTGAAAATCTATTAGATTCATGACTGGTAAACACATCAAAAACTCTATTTGGCTACATTGTACTATCGTGTATCTACAAAATAAAAAAAAATCTGAGATATTTGGGGATCTCTAATCTAGAGAATAGCAACACATGTATCTCTAGCTTTTGCTTTTACTGGGTGCAAATCTGACTTTTGATTACCACCAAAGGTTCTTAAATGCTCAGCAGAATCATAATCCCAAATTCATTTTAGAATTTCATGAAAATAAGTATCCCCCTCCCAAAATTAGAAAACCCACAAAATTCTAACCATTGAACATCTCCCTTGCATTTCAAAGCTCTATAAAAGCTATAGGAAACAAGAGAATTAATTGTAAGTATGCACAGTGAAATGATGGTTGCCACCACATTCAAGTATATGACTAAACCAGAATGATAACACAATGTCCACATCTTCACTACAATAGTGGAGAACACTGAGACTGCAAAACAGAGTGCATTATGCATGTTTCTGTCCAGATCCAAAGTCAAACCCAACTGGAAGAAAGAAAAACAACTTAGGATGAAGTACACTCACAATAGCTTCATTACTTGTGAGAAAACCAGCAAAATGCGTAGGTACAAATCCAGGAGCAACACAATTGACTCGAGTATTTGGAGCCATCTCAGATGCAAGAGCCTAGAAATGGGAGAATGTCAAACATCATAACCAGATGATAGAAAAGCATAGCCACAATACATTCTTAACTGTACACAAGTGTGTCAATTTTTTTCAGGTTGATAAAGTTAAGGAAGAGCCCACAATTGTCTCATAGTTTGCATCATCCCAAAGAAAGATCCTAAGATCCTTCCAACATGGTATAGGGTTTAGAAGATAGAATGAAGATATTTTATGATGCAGCAAGTAGATTTCCTGAATCTGTATGAATCCTAAAAGCAAAGGCACATAACTATGTAAACTACCTTGGTAAGCCCAAGAAGAGCCGTTTTGGTCACCCCATACATGGCCATTGATGCCTGCGGTTGATAGGCAGCAATAGAAGAAATAAGAATAACTGATGATCCCTTTTGCAAATGAGGTGCAGCATCCTGTAATGACAATGGAGTAGGCAATAAACCATAAGTAGTTTGAAAATCTAAAATTTGAGCATAAAATGATGTGAAAAGCTAAGAGACAGTAAAGGTGGCCGGTCAATGGCTCTGTATTCACAATTCAATGACCACACCTATCAGACAAAGTAATCATTAGGAAGATCAGATGATACAGGCATGACCAATTTCTGAAGCTATCTATTTCTGAGTGTTCAAAACAATATATCCATGCAGATGGGAAAGCTGATAAAAATATCTATGCTATCAGTACAATTAATGTCAGGTGAAGGCACTGCTACCATTCAGAGCCTCATGCAGTTTTTTCAATATACCCCATGATGGCACTATAAATATTTGAGCTTTGTATCAATAGGTTCCTTTATGGCTGGGAGATTAAGAACTGGATGGTGATAAAGTAATCTTCCAGCAGAAGCCAAATAAGTTTCAAGGATTGGTCTTCATTAGAAGTCTAACCTTCTGAAATATAGCTGTCATCCCCTCACATAGATTCTTTGTGTGTGGGTGGGGAGGTTGGGAGGGGGTTAGAGATCACAATAGAATAGTCAATATATGAAAAAGATACAGCACAACAGATTTGGCCAATCATGGAAGATACCCAGCACATACTCCAATTCGTTGCCCTCCATTATTTCTGCCACTTAACACAAGAGAAATGAAGTGAATGCACTTCCTTGCTACAGTAGCTGTATCAAAGCACTGTAATGATGTTTGGGGGCTGTCCCCCTCAAATGAGGTGGAGTCTTGACTCTCATAATGTTCTCTTTTCTTGAACGAGAGGATGCAGCCCCAGCAGGGAGCCCTTCATGATTTTTTAGTTTAATAAACACAATTTTTTTTTTTTTTTTTTTTTTTTTTTTTGGGGGGGGGATAATCAGGTTGTTTGTCCGGTTTAGCAGAATTTTGGATGGGAACCATCGAATGGTGGATCCTGAATGTGTTACATGTGCAATGCATGCCCCCAACAGATCTTTGTACAATGATTACAGTATGCCAGACAGGGACCTTGAATTTTCTCACCTTTAGGATAAGTATAGAAGCCTTGACATTAATCTCCCATATCTTATCAAGGACAGATTCTTGAGTTTCCAAGATACCTTCAACAGAGGGATTGGCAGCAGCATTGGATACAACTACATCAATTCTCCCATATTTCTGCAATGAACTTAGATCACTGAGCAGAGCTAATTTAAAAAACAAAAAACAAAATTCTATCATCACATGACACGTTAGTTTAATAAATTTACTAACACAATCAAATTGACGCACACACAGGAGCAAACACACAGATTAAAAAACATGGACACTGACCAGAACCAATAACACCTGCAGAGAAGAATGAAATGCAAAGAAACAGAAACGAACTTCATTTTTCCTTTGAAGTAAACAACCCACTTCAACATCACCACCATCCATGATGTATGATGAGGCTTCTCCCATTGGTTTTTTCCATGGCCCTGTTCCCAAACAGTCAAAAAGAGATTTGACTTCTTCAAACAATTTTAGCATTAATATGATGTGAAAAGACATATTGGTTTGAATTTAACCAATTAGATGATGACATAGACAATATGTCCAAAGAATTTGGGCAACAAACAAGCTGCAGAGTAGCAGTTATGGCAACATGTGTTGGATCCATGCCCCCAAATAGTATCTCGTGATGTTGTATGACTTTCTGTTTTGTTTCTATGACCAAAAGAGCTTTATGTGCTCTGCCAAGTTGATAGTGACTTGCTCTATATCCTCTAAATTTTAAGACGATGACCAGTCAGACTTGAAGGGACTGGTTTCAAAATGCAGGGGCAATAAATCATTAGAGTTGAAGTTTTTCATGGTTGAAGCATCAGATTAGCTCTAGTTGGTGTTGGAGCAATTGGAGACCTGAAGTCAGAGAATAGAAGCCTGGAGAAGCACCTCTGAAATTCATGCAACCCTCGTCAAGCCTATATGGTGACCAGAGTGAAGTCTGTAGATAACCAGGTGACGAGAACCAGGAGATTTTGGGGTTACTATAAAATGCATCTGGCATTATTGTTTGTACACAGAATCTGACACAGAGTCAGCTAGAATTATCAACAACTGCATGACCCCTGCTTCTCTTTTGATTGAGATGCAGGAAAAACTCTGACCGCTTTATTCATTAGTGATAAAAACTACAAATGCACTTAATAGATCCATTAGAAATTGGTTTCGGCAAAATTGAAATAGCAGGTATCTGTCAAAGTAATTGAAGTTTAAGTGGGAGTGTGGCAGGGAAAGCGACAGATTGCTTTACGCAAAATCGTGCTTAGACTTATATTCCTATCCAGGCAGAACAGCCAACAAGGTTGGGCATTTGGATATGATTATGCTGTCAGTAAGATCAGAACTTCAACAGTGTGCTCCGAGTTGCTCAAGCCAGGGTTGTTCTCACAGCCAGGTTAGAACGGTGAATCTGAAAATGTAGAGAAACACAACAAAGGAAAAAATCCAAAACAGTTGTAGCAAGGGAATGAACCCAACAGTACCCTCAACCAAACGTATTAATAATTTGATATCAAACTTACCGCTCTGATACCATGTCAATAAGATCAGACCTTAAACCTTGAAGCCAAAATATACTGAAGCTGATCACGTATCAAAAAAAAAAAAAAAAAAAAAGCTTCATTGATCCACCCAAATAAGAGTATAGTTACAGGTAATCTGTACAATGTACAAATACAAAAATACCTTTACAGTAAAGGATATAAAATACAATAAGTACATACAAGAAAATACATACATCACCAAACTAACCCTCATCTTTACATATGCAATATGAGTAATGCAAATACAGTCTTAAGGAGAAAAACTAAAACTGACTAGCAGAACCAGGATCACCAAAACAGAAAATATGAGTCTAGGGAGATATCTGACAACTTGAGACAGCGAGTTCAGATTATCCTAATATCCTGCGTGTGGTCTATTCTAGTAGAGGAATAGAATTGCAAAGTTTGATAGAAATCGGATAATAGAATAGGAATCTGCAGAAGAGTCCTAGCGCAACTAAGAAAACAGAACAGCAGAACTAGAACTAGTATTCAAACTCAACAGAATAAATCAGGAATCCAGAGATCAGATAACCAGTAACTTGTGTTTCAAATTTAAAGTAATCCTGATCAATATTGAGAGCAAGGCATCAAGTATTGGTTATTGGTCAGCGTATCGGGAGGGTGACTTTAAGAGACATATCACAAAGGCGCAAGATATGCTAAAGATAGACATGGAAAATGCTAAAGACACGCATGGATATGCTTAGGGTGCATGCAAAATACTGTTTTGAAGCATAAACCTTAAATAAACAGTAATTAGATCTGACCATAGGACAACACGTGGTCAGATCCAAAATCCACCACATAGCTGATCAGTGGGCCCAGATTTTTTATACAAGTATGCTCCATCATTTCTATAAATGAATGGTGTAGAAAAACCTTTCCTTTTCTTAAAATGGTTGAAAACAAATGGACTGTATAAACTGCAACAGAAATGCCAACATGGAGCGGGCAAGAATCCTCCCATTTCAAGTTCGACCTCAAACCATAGTTCTAAATTGCAATAGAAATGCCAACATGGAGCAGGCAAGACTCCATATAACCGATCCCATTTCAAGAAGACCTGAAATCATTGTTTCGGTCAAAATCTCTAGTTTCGACCAAAACTTGGTACATACACCTTATAAAATATCAAGTTTCAACCAAAACTTTGTGTACATTGAGTCTCTGACCTTAAAAGTCAGAGTAATATAAGACAGTATACAGCACACAACACTTACTTATGACTAATACCATTTAAGTAAATGTTTATTAATTTTTATTTTTATTTACTTAAAATATTATTCATAAATAAGAAAACACCCCATTTGAATCCAATAAAATAGTCTAGAATTTAAATTTCAAAAGAATAAAAGTCAACTTTCTAGTTCAAGAACAAAAATTGGATTTTCGATCGCGAGGCAGTTTTCAACTTTTAAATGCTGGCTTTTTCTCCAATCTTAAAATTCCATAAATCTTATTAAAGTAAAACATCATTAAAAACCAAGAGTCTGCTAAAATAATCTTTTGTTTTAATGTCCAAAAAATTATTCTCATTCAGAGTCTGCCAAAATAATCTTAAGTAAATGAATCATTTACTTAAATGATATTAGTCATAAATAAGTGTTGTCTATTTAACTCTGAATACAATCCTTAGCGTATGCTAAAAGAGTAAGACATAGAAGTACCATTTGGGATTTTTTTTTATGCAAATTAATCAATGGATATGTTAAAAAGGTTAAAAATGCATCACACAAAAAATTGGACTCAAAAATCAATTTTTTTTGCCATCGAAACTGATTTTGAAACTTGACAGTTTTTTCCTATGGTTTCGGCAAAATTTCGGCCTCATGAAATTGAAATTCTAAATCTTGCCTCAACAGAGCTGATTAGAGGGAAAGAAAGAAACCATGTAGCCGATCCCATTTAGTTGAGATAAGGCTTTGTTGTAGTTGTGTTTTTCCACAATTCATATCTTAGTTTATCACTTCATATTGGCTCCTACATCAAATCCCGGCCCCAAAATAAATACTGCCTCCCCCCAAAAAAAAAAAAAAAGAAAAAAAAAACTACTTCATATTTTATAATATTTTGCTAAAGTTTATAATTATTTAGTTAAAAAAAAAAGGTAAAATAGTAATTGTCTCAACTCTTAAAGTCTCCTATTGACTCAAGGGGTTGACCCACCTGGCTCATGATATTGGGTTGATGCTGAGTTATGTCACATTTCTCAGTTCCCAAACCTTGCTTAGAAGATGGTCAATAACACACTTCAAGGAAGAAATTGGGATCTGCAGACCCAAAAAGAATTTGGATTCTCTTCTTTTAATGACAAAATTGAGCTCATATGTATGATCCCAATCCACAATCACATAATGCACTCTCTCTTTTTTTTTCCCCCTTGAATAAAAAATTGTAGAACACATAATCCACTCAGCAAACGCAAAACCTGAGGACTTCCAACTGCAACAGAAATTCAAACCCCGGATTTCCATTTGTTTCTTTTTCTTATTTTCGGCCAAAATATAGACCGTCATGGCGTCAATACCTTGGCATAGATCTAGGATAATCCTTTATTCCATAGCCCTGAGGCTATTTACAACTAGCCAATTAAGAATTCTCCGATGTACTACTACTCTATCAAAGCATCGATTTAAGCCTCCCCGCCAGCCACCCGCCACCCGCCACCCACCAAACCAGTAGCTTGTGTTTCAAATTTAAAGTAATCATGATCAATATTGAGAGCAAGATGCCAAGAATTGGTATTGATCAGCACATCAAGAGGGTGATTTGATTTTAAGATACGTATCAGAGAGACAAGATACGCTAAAGATACACATGGAAATCCTAAAGAAGCACATGGATTTGCTTTAGATACATGCAAGTACTGTTTTGAAGCATAAACCTTAAACAAACTGTAATTAGGTACGACCATAGGACGATATGTAGTCAGATTCAATATTCACCACATGGCAGATCAGTTAGGGCCGAAATTGAGTATACAAGTAAGCTCCTTGATTTCTATAAATGAGGGTAGTGTAGAAAAACCTCCTTTTCTTAAGATGGTTGAAAACAAATGGACCATATAAAATGCAACAGAAATTCCAACATGGAGCAGGCAAGAATCCATATAGCCGACCTCATATAGTTGGGATAAGGCTTTGTTGTTATTGTAAAAAAAATAAAAAAATAATAAAAATAAAAAATAAACTACCCCAAGCATTATAATATTTTGCTATAGTTTACATTAATTATTTCGTCAAAAAAAGTAAAGGCTTAAGTGTTGCTGCACGCTGCAAAAGAACACGCTCTTAACACTGCTTTGTCTTTATATACCAAAGATATGACTACCCCTAAAACAATAGGAAATACCTCCTTTTGTTTATATCAAAATGAAGATAATAATTACCTTCATCTTGATCATGGAACTCATGGAACAAATTAGACTCAAACAGTCTCTCCACTATATCATTTAGTAAACCAAGTAGATCAACTTATTATTAAAATGGAATCTTTAGAAAAAAAAGATTAGACGGGTCGCTGCAAACCCAACCAATCAAGCTAGCTCTTGATTTGGATACCACAAGGCAACGAAAAGAAGTCGTTGAGAAAGTAGAAAAAATCCACCCGATCAAGCTCAAGATGATGAAACCTTCAAATTCGAGAGTAACTGATGCTGGAACTAGTAATACTGGACGAGTTAGATCTTTTGACTCTATCAATTCCGGTTTTCCCTTACCTGAATCGTATTATCAATGAGCTGCTTCCGGTGCTGGGCATTCGATACATGACAAACGACCCCCAACACTTCGATTCCTCGAGCCCTGAGTTTTTCAGCCGCTTCATCTACGTTTTTCTGCAAGAATTGAATCTAACCCAGATGAATTCACCTCAAATAGAAGGGAAATTTCATTCAAATACTGTGAGAAAACAATCAAACCCATATAATTTACTGGTAATCTAGTCAAGGGGAACTATGAACGAAACCCGAAAACCTGTTTGCGAGAAGAGATGACGACAGATGCTCCTTCTAAACCAAATCGCTCTGCTATGCTGAAGCCGATACCCTGTGTCGACGCCGTAACGATCGCCACCTTCCCTTGGAACCTCGTGCCCATCTTTGCCATTATTTGTTTCTTTTGTGCGCACTGACAATCACGCTTTAACCGCTTTAAAGGGGAACGAAATGATTCAGAAAGAGACAAGGGGTCTGAGGTCTCCCTTCTAGTGAAGCCGACAGGAATGTTTACGCTGTTGAGTCAAACTCCCCGGTTCAAAACTTTTTCCTGATTCCCATGTAACCAAACTTCTTTCCTTCTTTCTCCCTTAAACTTTTAAAATGCCCGAATTACCCACCATTACACATGCCAACCTATTTCTTCATTTCCCAAATAACTGATTCAACAATAACAGTTTGAATCAGCCCAATAATTTCGATTGAACCAAAGAATTAAAGATTAAAAAAATACAAAAGGGAAACAAGGATAAGTAATGATGTAATGGAGAGCCAAAAATTCAGATTTGATTTAAATTCGCATTCATTTAGTAGAATTCGAATTCGAACAATTAGATTCGGATTCAAATTCGGATAGCATAGATTGGATGGGGATTCGAATGTCAGTCAAACGAACAAGATAATATCCACTCTGTTTACCCTAGTGTTAAAAAGCATATAATCTTAGGTTTTAAAGTGTTCAGACGCAAATAGCCTTTATATTTATATAGTCATTTAAGGTTTCGTCTTTTATTTTCTTAAAATTGGTTATACATTTTTTTTTAAATATAGTTTCTATCATTTTCCTTGCAATTTGTATTCTAATTCCATTTTTAGATTCGAAACGCATTCTAATCGGATATCCGGTTAAATTTCAAATTAGGATTCCAATTTGGTTTTTATACATCTATCGGATTTCGGATAGGGTAGTTGGTAAAAAAAATTCTGATTCGGATAGTGGTGTATCCTCGATCCATTTACATTCTTATATGTAAAGCAGGAGGGACGGACTCTTTTTCAAGCTTTCGGTTTTTTCATGTCTGCCATCCATCTCCTCCCATCTTGCGTGGTTGGAAGAAACCAAAAATCCCCAATTTGAAAGTAATGCTATGTCCATGACTCAACTGTAGTAGTGTTGATGTCGGAAACCTCCTAGTCGGTTTTGGTAATGGATAGACCTACAAAATATCAAAGAAACAGGTAAGAAGAGGTCGGTTTTGGAACCGGGGAAACTCCAATGCCAAAGTTGGTACTCCAAGAACAAACAGTAGTGGAACTCAGCTTGATGTAAGAACTGAGTTCAGTAAGAGTTGTAGGAATAGAAAGCAATCATTTTCTCAAAGGGTGTGAAAAGTGAAGGGTCCAAACCTGTGGGGGTTGCCTACATTTAGAGTGGGAATAGAGTCTGAATACGACAAATGCAGATCTGTTCCGGAATAGACCTTTCTTCTTATAGTAAGATTCGATTGTCCATAGATGGTAAGACATGTCGAGTTTTATAAGGTAAGATCTTCTAAGCTCGATATGGTAAAGTTGTCCATGTTATATAAGGTAAGACTGGATTCTTGGGAATATATGCTTTGGGCGGAGTCATCCTCTTGTCAAGATGGAAGTCTTCCCATACAACTGTCTTCCTTTTTTGGGGTATTGGTGCGTGGGGACTTGCGGTTGCTGCCACATGGTGGCCTTAAGATCTTGACACATGGCGGTCCACAATTCGAGGGTAGCTTACGTACCCATTAGTTGCCCCTACTCCTGCGGATCTGCAAGATGTGAAGGAGTAGTTTCTGCCGAGGTGGCTGGATGAGTTCTCAAATTTCAATACATCTCTATAAAGTTCTGAATTGATCAATTCAGACTCGAGAGGCTCATTTTCCTGTTTCTCTGAGCTCTCGTTTTCGTTGCAATCGACAAGGGAGGTGGTTTTCTTTTGGTGAAGCCGGTACCATTGACAATCTGTCGGGTTAGCAACTTTGGGGCAGATCTTGTTTATGTGGACATGAAGAGGTATCGAAAAAGGAGAAGAGGAAGATAAAGGTCAGGACAAATGAGAGGTCAAAGGGGATTCAAATAGTCTCATCCCTGAGATTCAGGAGGCGTGGCGGCAACCCCACTGGATGGTCGCCATGTGGGGGTCGGATGAATCCGACCCCTCCGTTCGAGCCGACACTCTCTTGTCGGCTCGGTTTGTCAGCTCGAACGGAAGGATTGGATTCATCCGACCTCCACATGGCGACCATCCAGTGGGGTCGCCACCACGTCTCCCGAATCTCAAGGATGAGACGATTTGGATCCGATCAAAGGAGACTGGGAGTGAGAAGGCTACGGCCGAGGGTGAGAGGAGTGAAGAGGTCAGTAGTAGGGGTACCAGAATGGTATCAACTTAGCTCTCCTCTACAAATATACTATTAGGCACTGGGTCCCACTGATAGAGCCTGTGATAGGTCGGACTCTGAGATGTGTTTTGAAGAAATGTTTAGTTTAGCTTCCGATTGCCCATGCATCAGGTTACAGTTGACCATTTCCTTTTCTAAGTATGGCAACTGCGGATCTGTTCCAGAATAGATCGTCTTGCTTAGAGTAAGATTCGGTCGTCTACAATTGGCAAGACATCCCGAGCTTTACAAGGTAAGATCTTTTGAGCTCACCATTGTAAATTTGTCTAAGTTATATAAAGTAAGATTGGATTCTTTGGAATATATGGTTTGGACAGAGTCGTTCCTTTTGGATCTAGCGAGCCTACAGCTGGAAATCATTCTTGTAAGTTTCCATATGAATGGGCTTGATCAATTACTAAACCAATTGTTTAGTGGGAGTCCAATTACCGATTTGTTGGTTTTGGTCTGGTTCGTCATGGGTTAGAGATAATCAATCCGATCCATTATGGGAATGGTTCTAAGTTTGAGATAGTATTATATATGCTATGACTAGGGTCCCCACAGCCACAATCTATTTCTCTTTTTACTCTTATACGTACAAAAACCAAAGGGATCCCAGATAGTTGTGGAAGATTCTAATAAAAGCATTCAAAGTTATATAGAAATAGATGAAAATCAATCTTTAGCAAATGGTACATCTTATTATCTCTTTTAATTCCTTTTGTATATTAGGAATCTGTGTGATAGATCGTTAGGGTTCCATGAAAAAAAACACTAACTCAAAACAAAAAAAAACTAACAATTGGTATCAGAACCACCCACAAAGACTTGGGATCATGGGAAATGATTATTGAGACTGTATGGTTGATTAAATTGATTAAAGGAGAAATTTCTCTCCAATTCTTCAAAAGAAGTCCGTTAAGGGTTTGTACCCTTCGAATTTTTTTTTTTTTTTGACTATTCTCAACATTTCTAATGTGAAACAATCCTCAACACTCCCCTTCACATGTAGCCCCACCGTTTGATGGTGTATTTGTTACATTAGGAATAGGTACCAGACCGTCCCTATTTTCTGGGGACCAACTCCTCTAGGGTTACCGTATCCCCCTATTGTAGGTGACTGGTCCCTCTTCTTTAGGTGACTATCCCTCTTTCTACCCTCTCTTTTTTGGTGACTGTCCCTCTTTTTTATTGTGATGGTTTTTCTTTTTTTGGGTGATCATCCCTCTTTTTGGGTGACTTAATCCTTTTTTGAAATACCATCTGAGAGAGAGCCTTCAGCTATGATATCAGGAAAAGTTTTCAGTTTGAACCAATAAGTGGAAGGGCTCTTACATCTATAAAACACCTAAGATTCTGATCTCTAAAAAATGTGAGACTATTCTCAAAATCTCTTATGTGGAACAACCCTCCACAAAAGACAAGTGGGCGATATGATGGTAAAGACAAGTGGATTAACATGGATGCTACACCAAAGTTGATCAACCTTTTTTTCGTGGCGTATTGTTATCGTAGCCAAATCAGAGACTCTCGTTTAATATCATATCAAGTGTGTATGAATATATATGGATAAATGATATTTAATAATCTTACCGAAAAAGAAAAATGATGTCAACTTTTTGTAATGTTAGGCCCTCTGTTAGTTAAAACTCGTTTTAAACGCGTACCGTGTTATCGTACCGTACTCAACTGTTTAATACGCGTATTGCTGTATTGATCTCAAAAATACTTTAAAATACTCCATACTCCAAACCTTGCCATTTAAAACCCGTTTAAAACGCGTACCGTACCGTATCCGTATTTTAACGTATTTTAACCTGCATCTTTAATAAATAATGAATCGATTAATCCCATATTGTTTAATATTCTTATTACTTTCTACATGTAATCGATGTGGGATTAAAGGCTGCCACTTCCTCATAATTGTTTATAAACTCATTACTTTATTACTTGTTAGGGTGGGGTGTGAGTTATGGGTCATAACAATTGTATATTGTAAGCCACCATTGATCTCTCTCTCTCTCTCTTCATATGGATTCATGCTTAAAGTCTTGGACAAACATAAAATATCAATTAACTACTTGACTGAAGATGATAATTCTCACCATTTTATGACCAAACACTTCATAAATGTCATCTGTTCCTATTGATTTAGGTATAATTTTCCAATAGATTTACATGTTTCATTAATGTAATTCTTCAATTTATGGGAGTATATTGTCGTTTTTTTCACCATACCGTATTATATCTAATCCGTTTAAAACCCGTACCGACCGTTTTTGTTTTTTTGCCGTTCTCGAAATGTTTGACCGTTTTTTTGACCGTACCGTTTTTGTTTTGCTCCGTTTAAAACCCGTTTCGTCCCGTTTTGTTTTTTTGCCGTTCCCGTTTTAACTAACTATGGTTAGGCCTGCATTGTCCCTGTCCAATAAAATAAAATAAAATAAAATAAAATAAAAGAGAAAAAAACGCGTGAATGTAACTTTTCAACCAATTCCCCATGAAAGAGTTAAGGGCTGAGGGTGTAAAAAAGAAGAGGCTTTTATGGAGAAGGCTAGCCAAACTTTCTCTACAGAAGGCGAACACAGTGGGTAAACGTCAACCATCGTGGATGTAGAAAGCTGACCAGACCATCCATAATTTTACATGTGGACTGATGATTTGACCATCCAGTCATTGGTCAGATGGAGAACACAGACTGGATCACTTTCATGTATTTTTAATGACAGTATAATGACGTGGACACATTCAATTGTACAACTCATTAAACATATATTTTGAGGTTAATCATATTCATATTTCCTCTTATAAAATAACAATATATTATTACAATGAGACAATTAACAAACAGAAATAGATAACTAACATTGGATATCCGATACAAGGCCACCATAAGCATCATCTATGAGACTAAACAATTCCTCGCTGCTCCCACTAAAAGATACAAACTCTTCTAACCAACTTTGGATATCAAACCAGATCCTCAACTGTGGCTAGAAGAAACACATTTGGGTAGAAAAAAATCTCAAATATAGGACAGGATTGGCTCGGGAAGGCCAATATAACATGCCGGTGCAGCATTTCTCATCACTTTACTCTAATCTGTTTTTATCTGTTCAACCAAAACTGTCTTCAGTCATAGGGGTTTCTAAAGTTCTTAAGCAGATCCGGGATGTCATAACCCAACATATCATCAACAGATTGTATCATCCTAGGCTTCAATTTCTCAAACTTATCAAAGTTATAACCACCCAAGACCTCCCTAAAGTGCTCAACATTAGGAAAATCTCCAGCAGGTAGATGAAACTCCCTTTGTACCTGTTTAAATAGAACACACATTCGAACAGGGGGGAAAAACACGAAAAGAAATTAGCACTAAGTACAACAATAGACGTTCTAGATTCTTCCAAAAGACATGGTAGACAAAACACAGGATACAGAAGAAGAGGAGGAGGAGGAGGAGGAGGAGGAGGAGGAGGGGGATCACTGACCTTTCCGAATTCATCTTCGAGGTTGTCTATTAGTTTCTGTTGGGTCTTGGCTTTGCCCATCATTGCCGGCATTTCCTTTTTAAGATGGCTGATTATGTAGGCATGAATCTTAGCAGCTCTTGCACGTTTTACAAATTCACTGATCTGAAATTGATTGATATCACAACACTCATCAATTGGATTGATGTGTAACAGAGTGACAAGAAACAAATCACATGTTGCTTCCTTTTCAGAAGTAAAACCACATCAAAATAAGAAAGAAAAAAAAAAAGTAAACATACCCGGCGATCACAAGCCTTCTTTGGAATATCTTTCAAGTCTGAGAGAAGGTCATCCTGTTCTCTCTCAAAAAGTTCTGAACCGAGTGGACCAGAAACTACTTCATTGATTGGTTTATCATTGAATGAGCTGTCAATGCCAGTTGTTGATTACATCAAAGATTGCATAATTTTGTCAAATCAAAAACTAGGGTTATGGAGAGCAAGAAATAATGGGGAAAATAACCTCAATATTTAGTATGAGAGTTTCAAAGACCCCAATTGTACACCATCAGAGAAATGGGACCTACTTAGCAAATACCTTGAAACTATGGATCAATCTATGCAATAATGTACACTGGTATGGCTGAGCATCTACTGTATTTTTTTATTTTTTTTTTTACCAATTTGCCTTCCATCAGCACATCTTATCCATCAACCCTAATGTCAGATCGTCTGTTTCCATCAACATTCCCATTTCTTCCTTCGGTAAACAAATAATCCAAGCCCCCTTGAGCATATGTGAATCATAATACATAATGCGGAAAGGGAAGCTGTGACCATTAAATTCCAGTTCTTCAAGCAGAGACAAAAAATTTAGTGGTTTGTACCATATGACAAATGGTTGGAGGTAGGGGTAGAAAGATAGGAGAGAGGGGAGACCAAAGCCTCTTTTTAGCAAGGATGAAGAATTGAACTCATCAATAGGAAAGAAAAACACCTCTAGCACTTAGAAATAACAACCCTTTTCCTCGTCTTTGCCTGTGACCATATTTAAGGCTTGAATTGGGACTGCAAAGATCTGAAGTTCTAACCAATGTTTGATGGGGACATCACAGCAGCCAGCTTTTGTTTTTATTTTATTTTTACATTTCTATTTATTTTCTGTTTATTTCTTCTTTCATTAAACTGTTTGTTTTAATTTCTATTTCTATTGCTTCTATTTAAAAAAATTCTTTTTTTTTTTTGGGTTATAAGTTGTAACTAAACCCACCCCTGTCTACTGTTTACGTGAAAAGTTCCCCCACCCCTTTTATAGTTTTTTTTTTTTTGGATTCTGTATGTGCGTTACTTCCCCCACCCCGCACAGTTTTCTCTGTATGCCTTTTAAGGCCATTTTTTAAAATCTGAAAACGAATTATGCAATGAATGAATAATGAAATGAAATGGAACTCTCCCTCTCTCTCCTGCTGTAAGTCTCTCTTTTTCTCTCTCTCTCTCTCTCTCAATTTTCTCTTCTCTCCCCCCCCGCGGGGGCATCAAATCTAATCCCATACCCCCTCTTCTTCATTCCTCTTACTTCTTGATTCTAATTTCTAAAATATTGAACCCTTCCCCTCTACAGTTCACGAAATTGGCATCTTCCCCAATTGGGCACACACACACATCCCCACTGCATTACCCCCTACAAATTCTGCTTATACATATTCTGTACTTGAAGTTTCTGTTACTATTTGACCAACAACTTCTGTACATGTTTATTTGTTTCTGTTATTTAATTTCCTGTCACTGTTAAATGCTACATCAATTATGTTCTCATATATTTATTTTCTGTTCATAACACCTAACCCAGCTGGACAGTCAACCATACATTGCTGTCTCTCTTTGTTCCTATTCCGTTTTTTCTAGTTTTTGTTGACAGTAGACAGAATTCTGACCCGTCCCCATTGATACATAGCTAAATTGGTGAGTTGTCTTTTCCTTTATATTGAAATGTCATTGAAACACATAGAAATTGGTTTCTTTTGTATTAAACTTGGCTGTTATTATTTTAGGAGTGTTGAAATTCCCTGCATAACAACTTGACGAGTGCTGCCCATAAAACTGAACCCTCTGTCTCTTTATTTGAACATTGTTGAGCTGGTCAAACACTGCAAGATATATATTGCTCATTGGTTAATAGAATTCAGCTCTAAACACTCCAATTGTAAGACATGTATGCTGCTGCTACCTATCCTAACGATCTGAACTTTACGTAACCTAATACCTAGCCTAGCTGTAGGTGTAGGAAACCTAAACCCTAGGTTGTCCTACATCAATGTTGTTGCAAATACAGTGGTACTTGAAATGGGCTGGACCGCTGCTCAACATCACATTTGGAATAACATCTCAACCATTTTAGGATAGGTAACATTATTATTTAATGAAAATATCCTAAAGAACTTGTATATTGAGTGAGGGAGAAAGATAAGAGCACGAGAGTCCGGAGAGATGAAAGAATGAGGATTTTATAGAAATACAGGATCATGTGAGGTGGGAATATAAGAGCTCTCCTCCCCAATGGCCACATCTATGGAACATCTTTGTTAAACTACTAGTGGTACGATACAGGACCCATTCAGAGGGGTCTAATATCGACCCTAGTGGGATTGGCGGTGATCCTCGGCTTCTCATGGTGAACGATACAGTAACTAGATGAGAATAGATTTTCTAAAATATAAGTTTATTGTTTTCCTTATTATCTTTATCCAGCTCATATATTCTTATCGGTATCTCTAGACTCCTAGACTCCTACTAGAATTATTCTTTTATGGGTGGTTGCTGTTATCCACTCTTACTTTCATGGAATCTCGTCTATTCATTATAAATAGAAACCATGGGGGATGACTGGAGCACATCGACTGCTCCATGCAGTCTCTCCATCACTTCTCTCTCTCTTCATTGATTCTCTCTCTCTAGATGCTGGTTTCTCACACCTGATATTGTCACATGGTATCAAGGCATAAATAACTAGCATCGATTCTTCTTGTGAATGTTGGTTTGGTAGTCTCTTCAAGAAAACTATCTCTGTACTTGGTTGCAGCAGCCCATGCTGCCTATTGCAGACATAGTTCACGATGATACAAAGATAAACTAGGGCCTTCTACTGTCTACCTGCTGATTTATGTTGCCAGCCTAACTCTATCAGCCTACTATTGCTGCATACTACTGTTGATGGAGTTTGCTCGATCTTTGGAACATCCTGCTGCTATCTACTACTGCTGCCCACCTGGCATCATCACCTACACCGGTAACCTCTCTCTGTGGGCTGAGGTATTATTTTTTTGTGTTCTGGAGCATGTTACTGCTCTCTACGATGGCTGATCTAAACACCCCACTGATAGTGTGCACATTCAGATCATTACCATAAAACTCAATGGAGTTTTGAACTACATGTTGTGGGCACAAGCTGTCCAAAGCTTATATTCATGCTAAGGGTAAGATGAAATATCTTACTGATGACCTTCCATCTAGTGATGCGAAGGAACCAAATGCTATTTAAGTATATGAGGAGTCGATGTGCAACAACTCCACGCTCAAGATAGGGATTACTGTTGTTGTTTGCTCTTAGTCGATTACTGCCGAAACTGATTCTTTAATGTGGATCGATTCTGTCACCTACCTGTTAATGATTGCTGATTCTATTAAACTACTGCTGCCATAAATTGATTGGTTTAATCTGAATCTGTTTGCGGTGTTGACTTTATCTGGTAGACTCCAATCAGTTTAGTACTTGCTTTATGGCTTCCTATCCAACCCTTGGATCAGAGTCATATTTGGATATTCTCTTCATATCATCGATTGCCCCATTGCCATTAAACCTAATCTAAATCCAACAGCAAGATCTGAATATCTGAATTTTAGCCTTAACCGTAAAACCTGGAAAATCATAGTTTGATAAAAATTTGTCCATAACTTTAAACCAACCGTCGGATTGACTTCCAACTTACATTGTTGACCATTAGAAGTTAGAACATCCTTATTACATACATCAGCTCCATGTTCTAGCTGGAATCCATGTTGCACAGTTGCAGGAGCTGAGAACACATTTGTTCCAAGCCCAGACATTACCCAAGCAAGGCAGTTTCTAGGTTAAACAACACTTGTACTATCACGCCCTGAAATGACTACAATCTATCTGTTTAGCCGGTAAATCAAAGCTAAACAAGCTTTTGATCTTCTTGCCAAAGGTGCAGGATGATTAAAGGTACCATCCATTGGTATGGTACGTAGAATCTTCATGCGCCAATCATGTGCAGGACACAGTAAAGCCTGCTTGCTTTAAGGAATTTGGAATGGCAAAAACTCACTTTTCCAACACCTTCAACTTAAAAAGGGGAAAATAGAAATAAAGAAAATACAACACCAGCCATCAAGACCTAGGGTATTGCATATTTTTTCCCATAGTCTTAGTTAAGTTGCTACCTGCATCCCACTTTTCTGACACTGCATAATTTGGTCCTTGGAACTTGAAATTATTAGATTGAATCTTGAGAATACATTCCCAGATTATTATTCCTAAACCAATGTTTAGGTGGAAACTTCATGTGTGAAATGTTTTTAGCCGAGCAGAAGTTTCAGTTAGCATTTGAGAAGTAACCATCAATAGATTCACATCTAACTCCTGATCCCTTAAGGAAGACCCGAATAACTATAAAATCAGGTTCCTAAAACAGAAACATAAGACGAACAGCTACGTAGAAAGGAAAAACAATTCCAATTAGTCAAGTATATATTTCATGATTTTGTTAGGTGTCACCCAGTAAGTGGGTTCTTCCTATTTCATTCTAGAGTTCCTTACATCGTAACAAGATCAATGTACACTTCCCGAAAGCAGAGAATTTCCACATAATTTAGGTTTGTAGAATAAAGATTTATAGACTCTATAAACACAAAATAATCTTTACAAGAGATAAAGAGCATACCCTATATAAACACGCATGACCTCAGGAGTATTCAAAACTTTACCAAGTGACCACATCAATGCACCGTAAACTCTCATCAGCTACAATGTAGTACCATGATACAATCCAGCAATGACGTTAGAATGTTTTTACCAAGGATTACCATAAGAAAGTATTTGTCTGTCAGTCAATATGAAAAAGAATACTAAGGGAATAAAACAGTTGAGAAGCCATACTTGTTGAGTATCAACTTGATCTGACTTGTTTAGGACCACACGTATCTTGTCGTCATGACCGCGTAGAGACCCAATCACACGCTTGAACTCATCACTGATGTCAAGTTTATGAGGATCAAATAAAAGAAGAATGAGGTCACATTTTGCTGCAAACCATGATGTAACACCAGTGAAATCATAGCTGCGTTGTGTTCGTTGCTTTTCTCCAGACAGAACTCCAGGAGTATCCACAAATGTGATTTGATCAAGCAGCTTGTAACATATAAAAGAAATGTAAGTTTCTAAAACAAAAAAATATAAGAAAATGGCAAGGAATGATAAGTTTAAAATAACTCACTGGATGTGACATTTGGGAACATTGAAATTTTGATAAGAATGATGTCCCAAATGCTGTGAGACCACTAAATGGCATGTCTGCTTGAACAGCAACTGTGTTACCCGGAATACTTCTCTCATCAGGTCCTGACTGTGTTTACAAATGATAAAACTAGATGTCAATAAAATTGGCTATTGCAAATCGGAAAACCATTTCAGATTGCTAACTCAAACTAATAGATGTATTATATATTTTGCATCAACAGATTACACTATATAAGCTCAGACACTAAAGGAGACCACAATGGAAGAAATTGAATGGTTTTACTCTTCTTTTCTTCATGATTGCTTAATAATTCCCTTGACAATCTGACACCCTCTACTCTCAAGTAAACCCATGAAGCCTTGCCCCAAATGCTTGGGGTTGGCTAAATGCATTGTTATCATTCGTCTCTATTTACACCCAATCTGGCTATTACATCAAAAGTTATTATGCCTTTTCTCACCATTTCAACCCTGCAATAGTGGGAGCCTCGTGCACTAGGAAGCCCCCTTTTTTTTTTTTACCATTCCTTCACACTGGTGCATTAATAATTATTTCTTGCACACGCCCAAATCTCAAATCATTGTCTCGCATCTTGATCTTGTCACCAATAGTTACTACCCATAGGTTTCCTTTAAAGTATTTAATTCTAGTTGTTAGTCCAGCCATTCACCCATCTCAACATTATCACTTTTTTTTAAAAAAAATTTGAAAATGCCACATCTTGACATCCTTAATTGAGCAATACTTGTAATTCACTTGTACTGCTTCTTTATACCTAACATTCAGATGTATAAAACATGACTTCACTGCTAATAGATGTCCTATAAAAATTCCTTCTAGTTTGTAACGCAACCGCAGTCCAAAAATTGGTCATATTTTAATAGTACTTGGCTATGGACTTTTGCTTTGCATTTTTTTATTTGTAATGGACCTAATTTATAAGCCCATAAGGGGCACAAATTTTATTCTAGCAAGCTCCATGTTCCAGTTGATAAGGCTTAAATAAGATTCAGTTTCCCAGTTCGTTTTTATTTATTTAAGATTTTGGTGAGTTGGGGATTTGTTTCTTTTTTTGTTATTGATTAAGTTGTCTAGATGGACTGAAATAAGAATTATAAATTCTAGATGGGAGGTGTTGATCAATGGATCAAGAAGTATAGTTTGTTATTGAGATATTGATGGATGTGTCTTCTCTCTCCCCTCTCTTCTCTTCTCTCCAAATCACTATTCTTTGGCACTGTTCACAATCCCAGAAAAGTCCCTTGTTTCTTTCCTTTCTTCTTCCTTCATCCTCTCTTGCTTGCCCAACACTAGCAGATCTTTCTTTGATCAACATCAATTTGGTATCAGAGCATAACCAGGCTATAGATTCTTTTATTTTTAAGCATAGTTGTCAAGGCACCAAGGCGACCAAGGCGTCATAATTGTCAAGGCGCCAAGGCGAACCAAAACGTTGGAAATCTGACGGGGCCCCTTGGCGCCTAGGCACCCGATTTTCCAAGGCATCACAAGGTCGCCTGGGCACGTAGGAGACGCCTTAACAACTATGCAAGGTGTTGGAGGCTTGACAGATGCCCTAAGCAACCAAGGCAGCCTATTTCCAAAGTGCCACCGAGCCGCTTGGACCCCCAAGGCAACGCATTGACACTATGTTTTTAAGACTAGAGTTCGTTTGCCCAATGAAGACCTCTTCCTTATTCATAGATGAAAAGCGAAATGAGAATCTAGTCTCGCAATCCGTAGTAGAGATGTAATCAAAGAGAGATGAGATCATTGTTGAATTTAATGGTGATGTTTTCATTAGATTTTTAATTTCTCAATACTTTGACAGTGCTAGATGTCATGTATTTCCTTCTTTCAAACATTCTTCATACTTCATAGTAAGTAAATCTTCGATGGAAGAACAAAAGGTTGTCCTTGATCGTCTAGGGAACTCATGAACATTAAAACCTCTCATTTACAACAAACTTGTGTCTTGAATGGGTTGTAGCATGATAACACTTAAAAATAAATTGAAGTGACATCAAGGTTCTAAATCTCGGATCTCGACCTCGTCTTAATGAAGTGAATATTTCCGAGAATTCCGAGATCTCGTCGAGACACTGTTTTTTTTTTAACATATAAAGATGAAAATTTCTGAGATTTTTAATATCTCGGAGAGGTCGAGATTTAGAACCATCAACAACGCAACCACAAAAGGAGTTAAAATAGGCCAAACAAGATGAACATGTTTTTCTACTAAGCATACCGAGGAAGTTCAATCCCTTTGAGTAGAAACGAGCTTGTCAAAAATCCTATTGCAATGAAAATTGCTCCACATCATGGGTTCGGTCTTCTTTACAAGTTTCGAAACACAGATGCAACACCAAAGCTTCATATTCTAAATTTATTACCAGTTGTAGACAAGAAGCCGCCGCAAGCACCAATTGAAGTGTTTTTATTCCTCCCAAACTATAAACTTGAGGATTTTTTTAATCGAGAGGGAATAATACTAGTTTAATTCAAAATTTGGTCTTCCTTTGATAGTACTTGGTTCATAGTTGTCAAGGTTGCCTAGGAGCTATCTAGGCATCCAGGAGGCCTTGTGACGCCTTGGAAAATCAGGCGCCCTGGTCGCCTAGGCTCCCCATCCGGCCTCCAACACCTTGGTTCACCTTGGTGCCTTGACAACTATGACTTAGTTATGGGCTTCTGTTTTTAATGGTTTTATTTGTAATGTGGCTCGTTTCTAGGCCCAAAAGTAAGGGATTAAGGGGCATATGAAAATTATTTATTTATTCTAGTGGGATCCATGCTCTAGTAAATAAGGTTTAAATAAGATTCAGTTTCCTAATTTGTTTTTCTTTCTTTAAGGGTTTCGTCAGTTAGGTTTTTCTTTTATATATTTTGTTGTTGCTAAAGTTGTCTAGGTGGACTGGAATAAGAATTATAAATTCTAGTTGGGATGTGTTGTAGACTATTTTTTCATAGTTTTATAAATATTGTAAATGCCTAACAACCTGAAAACGAATTTGATGAATGCATTAAGAATTAGTTTAGCTTGTTATTGAGATAGAGATTGTTCTCTCTCTCTCTCTCTCTTCTATTTTCTTTCCAAAATCATTGTTCACGAGTACTGTTCACAGTACCCAAACGGCCCCTCTTTTTATCTGCATCAGTTTGAATAATTATACATTAAGCTTGACACTTCACAACCCCCTCTTCAATTCATCCACCCTGCTCTAGTTCTAAGGACAACATTGAACATCCTCTTAAATTCCTTCAGAGGGAAGCTACTCACTCAAAACACACACACCCACAGAGATAAAAATAACTAAATGAGGTCAAAATTTTGATCATAACGATGAACATAACAAAAGATTATTCAGATTTGAAACTTAGTAGGTTAGGAATACAAAGAAACATAGAAATAAAATTTGAGATACCATGACAACAACAAATCTGTCGGTTGTAGGCTCGGGTCCAATGTGAGCTCCTGTCAAAATTAAGCAAGTGTTAAGTGTAGTAACTTTATTCTTTGCCTCATTCACAATAAAAAAAGAAAAAAAACTGAATGGTAAGAAGAAGGAAAGAAGGGAAAAAAATTATAATTAGTTTTAACTTACCTGGATAGCTACTTTTGAGCAAATGCTTAATGAATGTGGTTTTTCCAGTAGAATATTGACCCAAAAGCATAACCATTGGCTTAGCATCAAAATCACTATTTGCCTGCAAGTTGGATACATCAAAAGCAGTACAATAATTAATGAAAGACTCAAAATATAAATTATACAGCACAGAAGCGGGGAATAAACAACCTCTTACACTTAGGAATAGGTTCATTGTTAATACCTAAGATTTACCAATCCAGTTTTAACGTGGGTGAGATTCCCTTTGTGACCATTTGGGTTTTACTTTTTGCTTTGTTCCCGGGCTTGCCTTTGTAAAGCCTCAGTCTTGTTGCCTTTTTTGAGTTTGCTAATAAAATTCTTTATCACGTCAACTAAAAAAAATAGAATCGACCGAAATTTGACTCTACCACCACCTAATGTCAAACTAACAAGGGTAATACTTCCACAATGCATGCATAAAATGACAACAGCACAGACTGCAGCCATGCAAAGGGTCCCATGCAAATGCTAGGGAGGATCCCTTGCCGATAACAAAATGGACCCAAAGTATGGCTGTAATCCATTCCGTTCTAATATTTCGTTCGCATTGGGTTCTCATTTCCCGCCAAACAAAAGTAATAAGAGTAGATCACTCACCAATAAGGGAGATACAAAATCATTAAACCGGTATGTAACCTCCAACGGCTTCAGCTTTTCAATATACAACCGCTTCAAGCCATCAGTTATTGATGTAACCGTGTTTAAAGGAATCTAGACACACATAAGGGCAAGAAGCAGATAGGAAAAATAAGCAAATTGGAGGCCAAAAAAATCTTAAGATATGAATGAAAACAAATGGAACATAGTTTGCTAGAAGTAAAATAAAGTCAACAACCCAAGGTTGTTACGGCAGCAAGGTGACCCGAGGCATTGGAGGGTCATTGGACGCCCAAGGAGCCCGCCTAGATGGCCTGCTTTCCAAGGCAACTGTAAGGTGCCTGGACACCAAGGCAACACCTTGACAACCTTGCAACAACCAGCTACAAAAGCATAAGTTAAACAATACATGACAGATTTCTGTTACATTCAAGTGTATGATTGCCATTCTACTAGGGAGAAATAAAAAAAGGGTATTCGACAGGCTAGATTAATTTAAAGCACTCCGCAATCACGTCCCAAACAAATATAACCACAATGTTCTCCATTTAATGCAGGTCGACATGATAATAAGGAACCCCATCCTGGATAACTCCATAGTATTCAAGGAAACCACAAATCATTTGAAATAACCATGAACTGGAACCATTAACAAATCAAACTTCTATTTTGTGATTCCTAAACAAATATTCACCAAAAACCAGCACTTAGAAGTACTTGGAGTTACACCTTTAGTAACAGCCTGATCACTTGGTCCACTTTCTGCTCTTCATTCCTCAATAGTAATGGAATATAGCCCAGGCAAGAGTTTTCCATCAAAATTTACACCTTTGTGGTAAGAAGGCACTTTCAATTCATTTGCATATGTTCACAAAGATACTGCTCCAAGTTTTAGTCTCCTAGATAATTATCTAACATGATTGATGGTGTTAAAAAATTTCGCTCATTCCACCCTGATGCAAATCAGCTAGCCAAAAGTCAAGTCAGCTAAATTTAAGTTTCTCTCAGGATTCTATTTTGGAAGTCCTTGAGGATGTCAGACCAGGTTAACCATTTGATTTTACTGCCATATGGCTGACCTTTGGTTCATCCTCCATTCTTTAGCAAAAAGCTTTGGTCTTATTTTATTCGGTTTTGCAATTGGAGCACTTCTAATTGCAATTCCTACCACAATTAGAGTCATAAGACTACATTTACTGGTCAAGAATTTTAGCCTTTCAGTAATTTTCTAAATCTTAAGTCTGAAGTCATGCAGTTAGTACAAGGAAAGGATGACGAAGGCACAGTAGCTGTATTCAATTCAAATTGAATAGGGATAAGGCGTTATTTTAATTTAGAACAGGTAATCCTGTGATAGGATTCAGTTCTGGTATGAATGCTAGAGGTGTATAAATTTAGTAATCTCTACCAGGAATTTACAAATTAGTACTGTCAAACAGAAACCATCACAAAGTGTGTTGAAATCCAACAACATGGATCTAATTTGGTGCCCAAGGATTTAAATAGCACTATTTGACAGTGAAATTTAAGATTCTGTGTTATTTGAATAGCCAAGTAGCATTGAAAACAACCATGGGAAAAGACATAAAAATCTCTGAAAAAGGTGGTAAAGTGCACCTATTTTCAGTTGCTTCACTTAAATTACTTGTATAGAGCTATTGCGGAGAATAACAAATCTGAATGTCTATGGGTAAAGCCAGTACCATCTAGGATACCACTGATGCAGTTAATGTTGATCATCATAAATATTTTACGGGAAATAGATCACCATAACGCCCGTGCCCTCTCACATTCTGCCCTTTTCTCTCTCCTCTATGGCATTCTCTCTCCTTCATGACCATATGGGCCCCTCATTGGCAATACCATTTCTCCCACACCCATTGGTGTGGCGTAGGAGATTTCCCCACGCATGAAAAGAAAAAGAAAAAAACGATATAACCTTCAATTTTTAGCGAAATTATACTCTCTCAGGTTAAAAGGAGAATCCGTTTAATTAATCTATTCCTGAAGAGTATCTTACTCTTTAATCAAGCGTACTTCTTAGGTGAGAAAACCAATTTTGACATTCTCTACATTGTCTAAGGAATGGCATAAGTTATCCAAGAAGAATTTTCAAAATTCTTTAGTGAGAAAGAATACAAAACCAAATTAGAAAGTTAATTCAACACCACCACCACCACCCCCACACAAAGAAAAACCTTTTTTGCAGCCCAGACTCTATTGAGGATCTATAATTAAGTACAAGAACTGTAAAAAGGGAGATCTATCATCGAAAGAACGCAAATAACGAAAGAAAGAAAAATAACATATGATAAATCTGGAACATGGCCCCACTTAAACCATTGATGACAGAATGAAACTATACCTTTTTTGAAGATTTTGAGGTAAACCAATGAGCTGTTAGTGGTTGGAGCGGAATGGATACTGCATTAGTACTATTGCAAATTTAGAACCAAAGATTGAAAAAACCAATTGACCCATGTATTTATGAAACATGAGAACGTTTCATACCATTTACTTCAGGTTCAGTCTTTTTGGGTGAACGCCTCCTTTTCTAGGGACAAACAAATAAGACTAAATAAGTTAGAAAACTGACTTAATCACCTAGCTGTGCATAACTTAAAAACAACTTACAGCTAGTAAAACATCCAACCCTTCCATAACTGGAGGTTTTATATTCTCAGGGTCAACTGAAAAGGCAGAAGAATGAAATAAGCTATGTGTATACAAGAAAATCCAAGCTTAAAGGTCTAAATAGAAATTATTATGAATGCATGATAATATTTTGAAAATAAACAAATAGAATCAAACAATAATGCTCAAAATCCGTTTCTCCCCATTTTTGATAATTTAATGCTCAATATCTGTTAAAAGGGACAAAACTAAAATGTGTTCCTCAGTTTACCTTCTTTGTTAAGAAGATCTTGTGTTATTTCATGTCCTGCTTGTGCTAATGCAACTACCTGTTCATGAGAGAAAGTTAGCAAAGAATAATTTCTCTCAAAATGATTAAAATAAATAGTTAAGTATGCCAGAACCTGCATTGCAATAACAAATTCGTTAAAACCAAGGAATCCTTGACGTCTGTAATCCGCAATTGCCCACACCTAAGAAGAAAAGAAAATGAACTATCAGCTAAAGGTAAAACAATTATAATCAAATTGCTGGCAGACATAGTAACCAAGATAGAATCATCCATAACACACTGGACAGCAAACAAAATCAACATCCTAAGCACCTACAGGGAAACATATGAAATACCAGAACAAGCAGATGCAAGGAGATGCAGGGATGCGGCAACACCATTTAGCTAGTAAACATAAAGAAACCTATTATCCAGAACCTTCCCAAAAAACAAAATCACATCTAAGATTCTAAAGTGAGCATGTTGACTGTCTCTTCAATGCCCTTTTGGGAAAAGAAATCAATGAATATTTCACAAAGCTAATCCGAGATATATCCGATAGAGAGAACAAGAATAGCCGTCAAGGCATAGGTAAACACACTGTAACTGATATTTCCTATGCGAAATGAAGTTAGTACAGTAATTTGAAGGGATAAACTCAATAAACATTATCAGGTAAATTACTACCCTCTTTGTCCATTCTCCATAGCATTATAGGAGGTAAGCCTTCATCTAAAAGTCACCGTAATGGTGGAACAAGAGGAGGAATCTTGAAACCTCTAAATGAACAACAGAACAAAATAAGCTAATAGCGAAAAAAAAAACCTGCTTGAGTTGCGGTCGAGATAAATTGGACATAACGAAGAACTTAGTCGCATCGCTTCCCGTAATGCGGCCATCTCCGTCTGAATAAGAAAATAACGAAAAATTTGGTTGAAAACTTCGAAGATCTAAGCGAGAGATTCATTAATTACAATGATATTAAAGAAAATGAAAGAATGAGAGTACACACCTTTATCGGCGACGCTAAACCATTCTTGATAGATCTTCTGATTCTCCTTTGTACAAACACCGATCGAACTCGACAAAATTTCCATGAAAGAATAACTGATAATCTAAACACTTCAATCTTAGATTTCGAAATATTTGAAAACGAGAATTTGATTTGAACCTCGTAATGGAGGAGAGAGAGAGAGAGAGAGAATTGATCTTTCCTCTCTGTCCTCTCTCGTAAAAATAAACAATGAATGAAATATGAGGTTTATTAACAATTTTCGCGCTTCGTTAATGGGAAGATACCTGATTTCGCGGGAGGAACCAACATTGAGCGTCCTTCTGTTTCGATGATATCTTGTAGAAAGACTCACTGAAACTTTGCTGTGACGATCCAATGGCAACCGTTAGATTGGATAGGTTCATAATAAAGGGTAGAGCCATTGCCAACATTATAGAAGTTGGTGGTACAGCGTGTGACAGGATTGTTGCTCCCCGTAAGTATATGGTTAAGAGTTAATACCTAAGAAACGATTTCTAGGTACCGTTTGGTAATTCTTCGAGAGAATAGTTCTTGTGTTCTTTTGTTCTAACAGAATAAAAGAACAATTAAAAAACAGTAAAAAAAACATGTTTGGGAAATATTGATCTATTTTTTCTTTATCGAAGATTTCAGAACGTCTAAAAGCATGTTCTTACATTCTGAAATGGTTTTGGAATGGCCAAAATCCATAAGTGTGCCCAATAAAATAGAGCTCTCTTCGTTGAAAAGGCTCTCTTCTACATCTGTGAGAGAAGCTCTATCTGTTCTCAAGTGCAAACCTTCTTCAAGTTCCCAGTGTACCGTCGTATTCTTCCCATGGCTGCGAAACCTTCTGTGGAGGTACGCTCTCTCTCTCTCTCTCTCTCTCTCTCTCTCTCTCTCTCTCTCCCCCCCTCCCCTCTCGTTCGATTTCTGATAGGATTTTCAAAATCTCAAGATTTCTGATAGTAACCAAAACCCTCCTTCCTTTTGTTCGACCTGCCTACGCGAAGAGAAGCCTCTCTCTATCAACATCGACCACTCTCTACAACCAGGTACATTACTCTCATTTCCCTCCATTTCTCATTCACCTGCCTCTTTCTCTCAACATCGACTTGCAAGTTTTCTGCTAATTTTTTTTTTCAATTTCGTAGGAGCTCCACCAGCAGTGATTGACGGTTCTGCAACTTTTCCGCATCTCCATCTCTGCAACTTGCTTCTACCTCGATTTCCTGGTGAGTTAGTTTCAGTGATTGCTTCCTCCTCCTCTCTCTCTCTTTTGGTACCTCGGATTTCTATCCGAATCGGTACCTAGTGTTCACAAAAATAATTGCAGAAATTCGGTACCTAGGGTTTTCACCAATTTCTGAAATGGAAAGGGATTAGCGGTAACTTTTTGGAATTCATTATGATTTTAGAATATTTACCCCTGTTTGCTTTTCTTAAAAGAAGATTTAGTTCGTATATATGATGCTTCTGTGTGGAGATTTAGCTAGAGGCTGCAGATTCGAACAGCTCTTGGCTACATATTCTATTTCAAAAAATTTTGTCTATTGGAAGCTAGTGATCGGACCATATACTTTTCATAATTCTGTGACAAGATCATCTTAAGCATTAGTTTTCTGCTCTTGAGAAATTTCCAAATCAGGGATTCTATGACAGTTCATTATTGTCTGAATTTTGACCATACTCTGCCATTGAGATCAATTGGCTGTTTGTTAGAATATGCGGAATCCCAAATGTCCAAATTTCTTAGTTTGCAGCAACAATGACCAATTGGATTCGGGTCCAAATTTCTTAGTGTGCATGATTTTACCTTCCCTCCAGATTCTGATTTTGATTAACTGAACTTCAGAATAATCCCACGACTTAAGTTTGGGGCATTGAATGTCTTCATTTAACTGTTGTTCCTGCCCAGTTAATAGCTTTTGGGTACAAAATAATTTGAGCAAGCAACAGAATGGGAAGATTCTTGTATGCACTGAGAAGTGAAACTGAACAATCTGTTTGAAGCCTCCAAGATGATGGTGGGAAAATTGATGGCCGTAAAGATTGATGTGCTTTCAGCTATGAATTATATAAAATGGCGATGTAATGTAAGAATTTTATGTCATGATAAAAATAGATATGTTTTTGCCCTCTTTTGGTAAGGTGAACGAAAAATAGAATAGAGTTTAAAGTAGATATATGAAGCAATATAGGTTCCATAGAAGTTGGCATTCCCAAGCTAAGCACAAGCTGATGCATGATGCATACATTAACTTCCAGATGTGATATTAACTTCATGCAGTATCTTGTCATACTCTACTTGTTAATCTTTCTTTGTAAATGGAGTGCAGTACTAGATTGCATGAAATTTTTCTTAATGAAACCTGAAAATTTAAATTAAGAAGAAACTAAGTCAACATACATGTCCTTCAGTTTTGTAGTATTTGCGTTATTTGCTTATCTATGTTCTAACTCCACACAAAATCTACCATATGTTTAATATTACAGTCATCCAGATGTTTAAGAGAACTTTCGAAAATTAAACAATAATGAAAATAGAGTCCAAAGGCCAACCAAAAACTCTTCAGAATTTAAGTATGCTACTGCTATTCATTCAGGTAATTTTAAGAATGAAAAAGAAATACTTATTTCAAGTATATTCTGCATGGTCAATATTCAAACATTTTACTAATATTTTAGAACTAATTTTTAAACAAATCCAAATTGGGCAGAATTCTAAACATTTTCGTATTTGGTAAGGTATTGGTTTAATGGTAATTCTGTAATATTTGAATCATTTGAAAAAAAAAGTGTTATAGAACAAGTTTTACCAAACAGCAAACATGTCAGAACAGTTTTCTCAAACTAATTCTGAAATATATTTGCCAAACAACCTCAAGGCCAAAAGAATAGCCAAAGAACACTATTTTCAGAACAGGAAAAAAAAAAAAAAAAAAAAAAAAAAAAAACCATCTCTTTTGATTTAGAACAAGAACAAGGGTATAACGGTTCAAATTGTCAGGGTGTCGGTAGGAGACTTGGTTGTGACCAGTCGATGCCCGACACGTGGGTGTCGGTTAAATCCGAACCTATCAGACAGCGTTGGTGCATAAGGTGAAAGCATTTTGCATTTCACCTTATCAAATGGCTGGTCGACTCGGATTCAACCGACACCTATGTGTCAAGCATCTGCTGGTCACATTGGGAGGAGACGAATTGAATCCATATATAACTATATATTCTCAATTCCATGTGTTGATTCTTAGGACCTGGATCTTCCCCTGTCAACCAATCATTTATCGGACAACATTCTCAACATGTCAATGCATTTTAGTCCATCGAACAGCATTCTCAACATGTCAATGTATTTTAGTCCATCGGATAAATGATTGACGGGTTGAACGGTAAGAGAATATCTTTTTCATGTTTTTAGGTGGAATCCACACAGAACAACTAGTTAAGCTAGATCAGTTATAATCACAGAGAAACAATTGGAAGACAACTGACCGAATCTCATAAAACTATTTCATGAAAGTTCATTGATATATATATATTTTTTAATAAAAAAAAAACTGAATTTGATTCTTGAAAAAAAATATGGTTTTAAGTATCTGGATTAGATCAATTCAGTTTAGTTTTCACAATGAGTGATACGGATTTGTAAACGATATAGGAATGATTATTTGATAAAGGTATTTAGATTCTTGAGTAAAAAAAAATGTATCACATCGATTTGACCTATGTATACCCAAGTCTCCACTGGTTTCCAGAATGACTGACACCTATCTAAAAAAAAGCCTGTTATAATATTGTAAACTTAAACCATGATCCTTTTACCAAAAAAAAAAAAAATAAATAAACCATGATCCCACAAAAATTTATATATTTAAATTTCAATAGGATTTGATAAACTATTGGTTTATCCGAATATATATATATATATATATAAATATATATATATATATATATATATATATATATATATATATATATATATATATATATATTTGTCAAATTAGTCAAATTAGGGGCTATATCCTCATCTTATGATGCTTTTTATTCTCTCTTAATTTTGACATTCAAACCAGACAAGTTACATGACACTTGCATTTTTTTGACATTCAATTCTGGCAAGTTACATGACACTTGCATCTCATGGCCTAAAAAAAATCTCTATTATTTGTCTGGTTATGTCATATAAAAGAGTGATTTTTGCAAGATCAACCAATTGGATAGTTTTTGAATGGCCATGCGTTGATGTCTAACTCAATTGCAATCATATATCTTCTATTATATTGTCATTTCCTACTAATAATTTGAACCCTCCATTTCTGTCCAATTATTTATTGGTAAAAGCTTTCCTAGTTGGCACAAGTTAAAAAAATTAAGACTCAAAACAAGGCAAAAAAAAAAAGGAAAAAAAAAAAAAAAAAAAAAAAAAAAGAAAAAAAACCCCCCAAGAAAAACCCCGCAACCGGAGGGTAAAGAGAAAAAAAGGGACAGATAAAGAAAAAAAAAAAAAAAAAAAAAAAAATAAAAAAAAAAAAAAAAAAAGGGAAAAAAAAAAACGGGAAAAAAAAAAAAAATTAAAAAGCCCAAAAGAGACCACCCACACACACCGCCCCGGGGGAAAGCCGGAAAAAAAAACCAGGCGAGCCAACGGAACTAACGGGAATTAAAATGCCTCATATCTGTGACATGTCAAACACATAACTATGTATGCAAAATAGCAATAACGTAAATGCTAATGTAAACAAAATCATAGTTACAAAAATTATACCCATCAAACCATGAGCAATACAATCAAGTACAGTAAGCAATGTGAAAACACAAGTATAAACATAAAAAGTCTCCCACTGATTAAGCATATCAAGAGACTCCCACTGATTCCCAGATCTTTGACCACTTAAGCCTCTGAAAAAATTATTTGTTTTCACCCATTCTTATATTGGACATACCGTCCCTTAAAAACTCCCACTGACAAAACCTTCGTCTGAGAATCTACAATGATATAAAATCTTTCTTACTTGAAGTGATTCAATCTCCATTATACTTTGAAATACTAGATTTCATATTATTATTTGAGAAGAATACAGCTGAATCGCTGTCAGAATACATCTCAATAGATTTAGAAGTGGAGTCTACAATCTCCAAATTAAAGAATAAATTTTCACACAAGATATCTTGCTTGTTATCTTTACTTAGAGTTACAAAACCCTATCACCATGACAATGAACCTTGAAGTTGATTTCTTGTCATCAATACAATCATTATAAATTACATCAAAATAGCCTAGAATGTCACTACTTTTATAAATGAACATATGATCTTTGGTCCTCTGCATGTACCGCATGACCTTCCTTTTCCCCATTGTCCAGTAAACTATACCAGCATCCAATTGAAAACATCCTATGACACTCAATGAAAAAGCTATATGAAAATATTACAACCTTAAACATATATCAAGCTCTTTACTGCATTATAGATGCTAATACCCAATATCATTCTTTGTTTACAATTCTGTCAATTTATCTCCTTTACTGATCTTAGCATCCGCAACTTACTAGTTATACATGCATACTGAACCATTCAAAAACACGAACAGTATTTATACTTTGAGATAAATCCAAAATTTTATTTATCCTGTCACGAGCAAACTCAATTCCAGATACAAAAGATACTTGCTCATACAGTTCTACATGTCGAAGTTATCAGACAGAAGAATATTGATTTCAATTAGTAAACCATGTCACTACAGGCCAATGAAAACCATCAACACACATGACAAGGAAATGAATCCACTCTCACTGACCTATAGATATATATACAATGGTCAATGACAATCTCCACAAAATTAAAAGAAGATACAACCCTGTCAAACTTCAAATATCATTATTCGGATACCCGTTTAATCCACAAATTGACTTTATAAGTCTATAAAATATATCTTCTTTATTCTTACCACAAAACCTTGTGATTAAAATATATAAACATTTTTTTTTTCAAGATTTTCTTTGATCAAAACGATCTTTACATCTACCTGATGTAACTCCAAAATAAAATGAGCAACTAAGACCTTAAAATTAAAGTTCAATATTTTCTCTTCCCTTTGTGTGATTCCACTATGCTTTCTCTTCCTTTGTGTGATTCCACTTTGCTTTCTCTTCCCTTTGTGTGATTCCACTTTGCTATAAGTCTTATTTTATAACAAACAATTCTCCCATTGGAATCACATATTTTCTTTGTATATCTATTTTTAGCCTATGAGTACACCGCTCATTGACAAAAGCATAAATTCCAAGTCTCGTTATTGTTCATAGACAACAACACATCCCTTATGATCATTAAACATTCAAGAACAATTTCATTACTAATAACTTGCTCAAAATCATTAGGATCTTCATTTTTGTCCATCACCAAAAACATCTATTTTGAAGTACAACATGTGATTGGATAAAATCATAGATTTACATGGTCCAGTATATCTCTTATTTGCCTCATCTAGCTCTGCTACTATGGCTCAAGCATCGATCTTAATGAATATCTCTATAATTATTTCATTACATTCTAGTAACATTTCTGTTATCTCAACTGGTTACTTCACATCCATTTCCATGTGGTCTCATCAAAACTTTAAGTTTCTTGAGTCTATTTTGACATCTCATAATATAACAACTCAATGTCCTATAATAATCACTCTCCTACGAGTGCTATGAAATCATGTCGGTTTCTAAGTCTCATAACAAGAAGATAACTTAAAACTGGCGAAAACTATGCATTATATTAATAATATAGACTGCAATATCAATTCTTTCCTTACAGGATCAAATACATTCTTAGGCTTTTTGTATACACTTGCTTAAATTTATCAGGGAAATAGACCAGTATCACATGATCTCCCAAAACTCTCTCATTCAGATCCAATAGTTTCAATTCCTTTAATAAAAGTTTTTCCACCTTAATTTTTCATTATTTGAAAAACAACCATAGATTAAACTGTGACAAGAAGTCCTAGATGAAATCTCTATGTCCACCAATTCCAATAAATCCTTGTTGTGAATAACATTCACTTACTTTAATCTTGTCATCTTCTCTTTTAATTAATTCTCACATATATACATGTAATAAATCTTGAAAGAAAAATTTCAGAATATTATTCTTTCTAATCTTTCTTTGGACAACAGTCATAAACCCTTATGACCAGGGTGGAAGATTACAATATACAATTTAACTTCTAAAGATAGAATAAATTAAAGATTAATACTTAAGTATCTAATATACTGCTCATTCTTGCTCAGAAGTTTCATAATCCTTATTCTTTTTTCACTTAAGCTGTCCAGCTATATAAATTTTTCCTTACATGTCCCTTTTGAGTCACTCTACAAGAATTTTATTCTAGTTAGATCCATTTTATCTTGTAGTTTCTTAATGTCTAATTCTTTGTCATAAGGTTTCTGACTATTTCATAAAAAATATTTTCTTTCTATGGGTTTTCCTACCCCTTTTACAACTTGCCTTTGTCTGGGTATATATTATGCACTATGACATTGGCATTCATATTTTTCTCTTTTCTTTAAACTTTTATCCTTAGTTCTTTCACTTGAGGGTTCACTATATTTTTGAGCACTATAAGTCACCAGGATCAGACTATACAGTTCTTGTGAGGAAGTGAAAAGTCTAAAATGTCACTTACATAGGTTTTAATGAACCTACAAATATTCACTTATCCTTGAGCTTATCATTAATACTTAACAACTCTACCTTGTATTTCCTCACATTTCGAATATCATCTCTTATCATCAAAAACTGATACTGATGGACTTGAGTAATAAAACATCTCTCTGCCCCTTCTTTGAAAAATCAAATATTTTTTTGGATTTCTCAGAAAATATTCTTTTTCAATGTTTCTCATCTGAACATTGCTTTACTTGATCTTAAGGACTGAGCACCCTAAGGATCAGAATACAATTTTTCTGTTGAGTACATCTAGGTTAAACAATCCTAGACTAGTTTTCAGTTCCATGCCAATTCATAAAACTGGCAACCAAAGACAGGCATCTTAAGGTATTTAATCATTACATGTCCACAACAATGTAAATAATTGTAAGTCTAGGATTAATACCAAATAAAATTAGCTAGCAATAATATATATACATAACATGTGCAAGCTAATTAATATCTTTGAAAAGTCAACCGAACTACACACACATCCTTTGGGACAATATGTGCACTGGTCCTTTCAATATCTGTGCAATAATTGCGAAGAGATAATGACTTTCGAAAATCTCACCACCTTTGGATGGATGAAGACCCCTAAAGCCACAATCCTTCAACCATGTGCATGAATTCTGTATTTTCTTTGACAACGCCACCTTTGGGTGGACAGTGTCATTCTTTGCTGCATCCATAAAAGTGAGAGTTTATGTTAGTGTCACTTTTGTGTGAACACTATATTTTCTTATAGTAGTTTGTAAATGCATAAATGCTAGATTTGAGCATATTATGCTAGAACTAAGGTTGCCACTTTGGTGGTCACACCATAATCCTCACACAATAGCTATAAATCATAATTTGAATAAACTTGGACAATATCACCTTTGGGTGAACATTATCAAAACTGAAGCATTTACAAATACATATTCTAGAATTTGAACACATCATAATAAAACAAGGTTGCCACTTTGGTGGTCACACCAAGTTCCACCATGATATGAACAAATCCTAAACTGCAGCTTATGTGGGATATTTATTTAACCATGAATTCTTTAAAATATAATTTTACAAGTCTAAACATTCATATGAACATGCACATTAGCTCAATCAATCAATTTTGTACAATAACTTTAAGAAAAATCAACAAAAACATTGCAAATCGAGTTCCCATAGGGTATTTTTCCATAATAATGTATTTTTAAATGTATCAAAATGTACCAAAATTTATACCAGATTGAAGAGCATTAAAAATGGAGTCCAACGAAACAAACCGGAGGTCAATCCGACATTCCTAACTCCCAGAATCACTGTTTAATGTCCTTTTTATCAAAAACAGAAGCCAAACAGACCCTTATAGGAAAGTTCTGTCTGGGTCGGTTTGGTTCGGCTCGGTCTGCCCAGGATCGGTTTGGTTCGATTTGAATCGAACCGAATATTCCAAAAACTTTTTTTTTTTTTTTTTTTTATTCCTTCAAACCGAACCGCTTTGGTCTGGTATGGTTGAACCAGAGAGTTGGTTTTCCGAGCCAACCACCGGTTCAAACGGTTCTTTTTTTTTTTGGGCAACCGGATCAAATCCCGGGTTTTGGGTCGGCCCAGTGGGGCGTAAATCCGGGTCGGGTATTGGGGTCGGGTCTGGGTCGCACGACTAGGCGCACGTGTATGAGCCTGGTCCTGGGCTTGGGCCTTGCCTGACCAGGCTTGGCCCGACCAGGCTGGCTCGGCCTAGCCCCCCGACTGCCTTCGGCTGGGCTTGGCGCGGCCTGGACGGCTGGGCTTGGCGCGAGCTCGGTCAACCCGTTAGGGTTTCCGAGTTGACCCGGTGATGACCGGGTCAACGCCGCCAGAAACTTTTTATTTTTTTTATTTTTATTTTGCTTTTCTTTTTTTTTTTTTTTTTTTGTTTTTCTTCCCACCCGCGAGTGGATCTCACTCGCGGATTCCGCCGGCGATTGTCGGCGCGTCCGGCGGTCGATGCCGGCGATTTTTATATCGCCGACTCCGTCTCTTCGAGGCCTTTCCAACGGTATGTAGCTTGATTTATTTTGTCGGTCGAAAAAATTTTCGTCTATGGAAAACTTCGACAGATCTGATCGAGATTCGATCCAAAACTTGAGAAAAATTTCTCTTTTAATTTGATCATTCATTATCAGTCTTTATAATCGATCTCCATCGATTCTAGGTCTGTATGGTTAGCTCTGATACCAACTGTTAGAATATTATGAGTTTAGGGTTTCAATGAAACTCATTCAAACTCATTCCAATCCCATACAGTAACCCTAGAACACAATAGAGAAACTATAAACAATGAATATAAAGACATACCTGTCTGTGAAGAGATTAATTCCATACGCTCCACGACGCTCCAAACTTTGATCGAAATCCCGCGGCTACAGTCTTCCACAGCCTCCAGAGGATATCCTGACGTCTCTTGCTAATGGGTGCAGAGAACTGATTAACCGTGGCTGTGAGGACTCTAACCCTGTATTTATAGAATACAGATGTAACCCTAAAACCCTTCCCATAATAGAATTAGCGTTACCAAACCTATCTCATACCGTGTGACAGAACCAAACCTAACCGGTTATACCATGTCAATCAGATTCCCACTGAATTAACTAGTTTAGGTAATTAATTAAGCCCACATAAATCTAACAACACACTCCATGGAACCATTTTATGGCCACATGAAAGTAATGTGGCTATTTTGACTAAGGGTGTGAACGGGCCGGTCTAGGTCGGTTTTGGTCCAGGTTGAACCGGTGTCGGATTTTATAAGCCCAACCTAAAACATGTCCATTAAGAGTTCGGACTGGGATGGACTACACTGGACACAATAATTAACGGGCTGGTCCGGTGTCAGTTTGTTATCGGACTGGGTTTATTGAGGTGATTTCGGGTTGGTTCGGTCCGGATCGGGCTTATCGGGCCCCTTTTACATATAAACTATATAGCCTATTTTATTATTTCTATCTATAAAATTAACATTATTCCTTCCATATGTATGTAATTTAATAAACTATAACAATTAACATAATCTTTTCAATTATAGATTCACATAATCTTCTAGATCATGAAGTGAACTCTAATAGTGTAACACAATCTATTAAAATTTAAAACCATTAAAATTAAGAAATTGGGTCCGAACGGACCTTACCAGTGTTCGGGTTGGGCTAATTCGGGTTTCTTAACGGACCGATCCGGTTTGGTTTCGATTTGGGCTGAAACGGTGTCGGGCTTTACAAGCTCAAACCAAAACCTGTCCATTAAGGCTCTGTCCGGGCTGGGTTCGGGTTATATCGGGCTAGCTCGGTCCGTGCTACCGGACCGGGCCCAGTTTTGACACCTTTAATTTTGACCATTATATATTTATGAAATGGTTTAGATTGGTCACATGTAAAATTTTATATTCAATTTCAATCTTACGTTGTCCCATGTGTTGGTATTTTCTTCTTTTATGTTACGGTATTTATTTTTCTAAATAAATATAACTTTCGTTTTTACATGTTTCATTATTTTTTCATTGCATTTTGAAATTTTTAGCGAGAGGGTTCCCAGAGAGTGACAGTATGGGGGGAATTTCCCATGCGTGGGGGAATGGTATCATTAATGGAGAGTTTACAAGGTCAGGGAAGAGAGAGAAAGTGTCAAAATGTAAAAAAAAAATATATATAAAAAGGAATCTCCAGACTAACGCAATAGGATCTTAATCCAAATTCGATTTTTATTATACCACTTTAACCATTTCTTTTCAGAATGAAACTTGGCATGTGTTGCAAATCTAGCTCCAAGATAAAGGAGTTTCTTGACTTCCCGTATTAAACTTGCACTGGTCTAATATGTCCCTTCGAGTACTTCGGAGTGGTGCTTAGGCAAATACAGATGTCGATGATGGAAAAAATCGATTTATATTATAAATCAAAATAAAATCGACAAGGGGATAACAAATAGTATTGGTTATCAGAGAGAGAGAGAGAGAGAAAGAGAGAGAAAGAGAGAGCATTAATTTCATCAAAAAATTCGAACCCAATAGAAGACCCTAACTACCCTATTTATAGAGTAGGACATGTCATTTCTAAGCATCCTTAGATGTAGATGTGTCTTTTCGTTCCAACGGCTCAATTCGTTGGATCCTGATCTGATGATTTAGATTACACCACTTACCAAAGGATCTGTTCTATTGAACAGATGTACTTTTACGATCTAACAGTTTGAATTATTTGAATCTAATCTGACCGTTGAGAATTGCACATTTTCCCAAATGATCTATTCCATTGAATGGATATGTCCTTACGACCTTAACGGCTTGGATTGATTGATTCTAATCCAAGCATTCAAATCAAACCCCTTTAATAAGAGTATCCCTTTGAATAATCATATCTACTAATGAATCCGGTTTGATATGGGTCATGGAATGAACTGCATCCGACTCAACATAAACAAAAAATAACTCAACTCTAAAAATACATCTTGAGTTGACCCACACCATACCACCCCACGGCTAGCCAGCCCGGCATACGCGATCATGAATAGTAACCCGGAACCCACCCAGACACAAAGGAAGAAGTAACTTCCCTCTAAATTACCTTATCCTATATAGTTCCCATAATTATATATAACATACCTTACAACCTCTTTCACTTCCCATATGAGACTAAGGAAAGAGACCAACAATACTTGTGTCATCTTGAGGTCTGGGGATCCAAGCTCACTAGTTCCACTTCAATACCCTCTCAAACCACATACTATAAGAAAAAAAAAAACCAAAATAATTTTATTTTTAAAACTTTATTTTTTACTATAAAAATAATAATACAGAAAAAAATTATAATTAAAATACAATAGCAGGTTAGCATGGGATTTTGGAGTTTATCTGTATAAATTTTTTTTGACCATGACTATAATACATAGCAAATATTTGAATATCCAAGAATACTTACGTAGTTGCAATGACCAGGACAACAATCCTGATTTTTTAATTAAAAGGGAATTTTAACTTTCAGTAGGATCTTGGACATTGAGGGATATGGATTCCCTCTCTGTCTCTCTTTCTCAGTCTCTCTAAATGTTTCCTACTTTACATGGTGAATGGTGGAAAAAAAATTTAAGAATTCATTTTTTTGTCCCTCCTCCTCCCACGCACATGCACACACAAAAAACAAGTTAATAGAGGAGAGCTACAGGTGATAAGGCAATAATTGTCCGTATGGCAGTATAGAATTTAGGTTCTCTTGGGTATTATTTTTGTTTTTGTTTTTTCTTACTCTTTTCATTTGTTTTTTCTCTTAGGTATTATTTGTGCAGGAGTTTGGTGTCATTTTTTGTGCTTTTGTTTTTATTTAAAAAGAATTAAAAAAAAAAACACAAAATCATAATTGCTTCAAGACCTCTTTTTGTATCAAAACCAAAAAAAAAATATTTCTCAATTTATTGGTATGAAAGAGGGTTTTGTCAGCAAAGCAGGGTAGGCTCTCAACCAAAGGAGGCACATACATAGAGGATGTGAGATCTTAGAACAAGGTACTGGTTGGGTCTAGGAGGAATCGAAAGGAAGGAAGGAAAGTCGTTTGAAAAATAGGTTTTTCTATTTATTCTACATTTGTTATGTGCAATCATTCGATTTCTAATTTCATAATGCAAAGCAAAGCATGCAGCCAACGAAATTTAAATTGGGGTGGTTCCATTAGACACAAGAATCTTGCTTAATTTGCAAGGTTAACCTACCCATCCTATAGTTCTCGTGATGAAGGGTTAGCTAAAAGAAGCATATTTTACGGTCAAGGTTAGAAAATACTCACCCTCACAAATATTTTTTTTCTCCAAAATAATTAATAAAAAATTAATGTGAGGGGAGTATTCTACTCTACTTGCTAAGAAATCTTTCCTCATTGAATATTGATGGTATTTTTATAATTTGTGCAAAGGTTCACAACCACACCCTGCATGATAGGGAGCATGAATGAGGGTCGTTGCATGATAGGGGTGCACGAATGAGGGGTGATAAATGGTTTTCTTAATAAGGATGGAGAGAAAAAAATAATAATAAATAAAGTTAATTATTATCACTTTCTTATAGCTAGTCTATATTTACGAATTTGGATCACTTGCATATACATGTACTTTCTATGAGATCTCATCACTGTTGATATTGTGTGAGATTCACCTCTAGAGTGTGGGATCAATTGGATATGGACGGTGATAATATCCCAGAGAGAATACAAGTACATTCAGATGAACTATTTTTTAAACTTATTTAAACTCTCTTATCACAAATTTCGTTTCTAATTCCCCAAGAAAATAATCAATAAAGAAAAATTTAACAGCCCTTTCTCCCTTGGTATTTCAAAATTCCCAGACTACCCCTCTAAGCCCTCACCTCCATCCCCGTTCACTGCTTTCTGTATCCCCTCTCCCTTACTCCCTCCCCCTCCTAGTCTATGGCCCTCTGCAACCTATGTAAGACTCGCACTTCATGAATCCGATCTAAACCTTTATTTCATATTGTAACAGATCTTCCAATTATAACTGGCCAAACAGGACGAGCTAATGATAATCAAGTATGAAAACAGATCAAAATTGATGATAATTTTCATACCGATCTTATGATACCGGTCTACATACCGATTGATCGATATGTCTACGCGGGCAGACTAATCAGATCCGAAAACAGATCTCTGTGGGTCCCGTTTGCCAAATCTCAATCCTAGAGACTTTCTTAATGTAGAAAAACTTCCTAAAACATAATTTAATCTATTTAAGGACCTCTAAATCTCTTTAAAGCTTTTTTATTGATTCTCACAAACCATAGAGAGGAGAATGAGATCTGAAGAGGAGAAGGAGCTGAGAAATTTTAAAAATAAGCCTATATTGGACGAAGAACACCATAGTTCGTGAACCAATGGTAAGTGCATGTACTTTTCTCAAGGTTAAGTGTTATGGATGATTGATCAATACATGCAAGACTAGGTATTGATCTAAAATCCTTAATTTGTCATCAAACCCTAATTCGACCAATGGACTAGATATGAGTTCTAAACTAGGGATTTTTAGCATAAGATTTGAAATGAAAGATAAAAAACAAATCCTAAAATGTTTCTCAGCCCTAAAATGCATAGGAGGAACCCTAGAAGCCATAATGGGTGATCGATGGAAGACGGATGCCAAGGTGGTGGTCTTCCGGAGGCATACTGGTCGACCATACCGGTGGCACTATATGTGACCAGTATATGTGACCGATACCTCTCGGGTACCCTGCGAAGGCTGTCCGATCGACTATACCGGTCACGCCACTGTACAGTGACCTGCGACCGGTATGTCCAGAATGGGTTGGTTTTTGACTCAGTTGGTTTCCAACCAACGTAAAACCTATGGAATTAATTCTAACTAAACCATAACATTGTATAGGACCTTGTGATAGCAAGTTTAGACTCTGTGACGTGGAGCAAGCTAGCAATCAAGCGTTAGGTAAGGGAATCAGACCTAAACTTTAATACTCAATAACAGTAAAACGTTGTTTATAATTATTGTTCTGTGAAATGTTGTTTGTGCATACTCACATGTCATATTTACTTTAAGTTATTATTTTGTTCATGCATACTCATTATGTTAGGATGTAATTGTTAGGCATGTGATTGTTTTCTTTGATGTGTGGAATGAGAAGGGCCTAGGATTTTGGATCATTCCTCGCATTGACACATTTTCGTATCGTTACTATCTTAGCATGCTTGGTGCGGGTAGGGTATCAGGGGAAGAACGTGGCACTATGGTCTCTGGCCTAGCCACCAGACTCGAGCCCTATCTCTATGCTGTAGGGAGCTGTGCTGGGATAGGACTTACTGTGATGACATATAAGATTGATTAGTTACGAGTCAAGTTTGCAAGCCCTCGCCAATAGGGGCTTACGTGTCAGTATGGGTAAGGCATCACGGCAAGTGTTAGCAATGTGTGATCCGGACACTTTAGCTCTATCTCTATTCTACGATGGGTGCATGTAAGACGATAATGGTGTTTGATCTATTGGGCAGATCCACACACTCGTGTATAGAGGTGCAGTGGCCGCCAATCCTTTCTATAGCACATTGCAAACTTAAAAACCAAACAGAAATGTGAATGTTACTCATGCATATTGCTTGTTGTATTGTCTATTTTCTTAATGAGCTAAGTTGTGAGCTCACCCTTGTTTATACACAATTTTTAGATGTTGATGCAGGTTATATTGTGGAGGACTACATGGATGCTCCAGTGTATGGAGGAATTGGTACTATGGAAGTGCAAGCAGGGGAGGACGAGCATAACGCTTCATACGAGTGCCCTTACTGCGTGTACCTTTACAATAGTTTTAATTTATTTAATTTTATTTCAGTTGGATTTTATAAACAGTGTAAAAATATTTATTTACGTTTTGGTTTATTGAATAACTAGGATAATTTATTTAAGTATCAATAGAATACTCAGTTCATTTAATTTAAGCTGTATTTATTTATAATCTGATTGTGATTATGTGCAATGGTTTGTGTAAGTGGACACGATCTTATCGAGATCCTGGTGTGGACCGTGGGTTTAGAGACGGTTCACTCACACTTCTGGTTCAGTCGGAATTGGAGTGTGACAACCTACTCCACTCCACCCCTGATGTCTCCAAGTAGTCGCACATTGCATAATGAGGATTACGCTTTACAAGCACTTCATCCTCAGAACCCAAAATGGTGCTAACTTTGAAGTACTATACTTTTTGTCACCTTGCAGCCCATGGAGTTACGTAAACTTTTATACTTGTAAGCAAAAAACTTGGTCTAGAGTTGTCAAGAACAACCCTAATCTCCATATGGGGTTCTTAAAATACGTACTATGGTATAACATTAAGAGATTGTATAAGAACATATTGTGATTCCCAGGTTGACACTGAGAGGAGGGGTGAATCAGTGACCACTTAAAATCTTCCCAATACTGTGAAGTCTGTCCAACCAAAAACACATACTGCTGCCAAGAGCTGTCTGTTAACACTTGCTGCCTTGAGTTGACTGTGGTGGTTATTCAAACATTTATCATGTTAACACATTTTGTGTAACACACTATGCCACACACCTACAGGTATCCATACCAGAGGCTTGGCCTACCAAGTGTGCACACCCATACCTGCAACCCACCCACTTCAAATGTACAACACAAGCAAACACATCTACATCCACAGACAACCTATGTAACGTGGTTCACCTATCACACTGTGATGACTACTTCACGGGGCAATACCCTAACCAGGGTTTCGTATTATACCCAATACACTACTTTAATGCTATGGTTGCACCTACAACCCAGATGCTACAACATCGACCACATTTTCAGCTGCAACTGAGTCCTAGGCAACAACTCTCATTCTTGTAAAGCCCTCAATTTGACAGATTACAATGTAATTTTTCAAATAAATATTACAAACCTTTCCCATATGGCATTGGTACAAATAAATAGGGTCTGTGTGCGTGATTATCTTCCCAGCGTGATCACAACATGTGTGGTGCTCACCAAATGATCTTCCCAAGCTTCTCAATAGTGGTGAGTGAGCTTCTTCAACATATGTGGGAGTTTGTCACTCTCCCAACTCTTCTCACAAAATCCCAACCACATCAAACTTTCAAAACTCACAAATAATTGCTCACACTTCCTCTCCAATGCTTCAGATAGCCATTAATATCAAGGAGAGGTAAGTGGAGATAGGTTTACACACAAAGAGAGCTCAAAACCCCTTGTTTTCCACAAAACCGCACCTAACTCTCACCAAAACTTTGTTTTCTTGTTGCAGGTAGATCCCTCTCGAAGAGATGAGTTCATGGGATTTTGAATCGCCTCGATCGGATATCGGATGGCCGAGATATGGCCATCCAAAGTCCAGCCGTTAGGATTATAAGAAATAAAATCTTTAGAAGAGCATTCGTGCACCTCCGATGCACTGTAGCCACGTCGCCACTGACACAGCAGACACGGTGTCAATTTCCTATTTGCTGAACCTAGAATCTTGCTTAATAATCGTCGGATGTGTCAGATAAAAGCGGGATTGAAGGCGGGCCTTACGATCGGCTTCATCACGTCAGGCGCGATTGAAAACCTTTGTAGCCGCTGGATTAGCATCAAGCGCCGTAAAGTACCACACGGGCGCCACAACGAAACATCGAGCCACACCCATTCGTTGCAACGCACCATTATAAGGTGCTTTCGACCAATCCGAATGCTCGTGGGAGCATCTTGACGCGGATCCAGCAACACATATGATCCCGTCTTTTCGAAGTCCGTCAGATCCGAATCTTGACGATGTGGCTTTTTTCTTGCCGCTGATTCCGAATCAAGCCTCTCTTAAAAGGACCAAAAAGCCCTTTACTTTTGACTAAATGACCTCTGTAACAGGCCAGTATCACCTACAGGGAATGCCATTCCAGTAGGGTGTTGAGGAGGTGTTTCTCTGCGGCATTGCGTCGAACACCTGATGCGCATGCGGGGCAAGCCTTGCGGAGGCTTGCGGGGCAAGCCTTGCGGAGGCTTGCGGGGCAAGCCTTGGGGAGGCTTGCGAGGCACGCACGGCTGGTCATGTGGGCCTGCGGGCTTGCAAGCCTTGCTGGCCTGCTCAAAGGCCGGCCACGGCTGTCCTATCTTGCTATTGGCTTCTTTGTGCGCGGCATAGGCTGTGCGCGGGTGGCTTGCTGCATGATACTTGCGGGCCTGGGGCTTGCGGCTGTGTTGTGCCTTGGGCATGCGCATGGTTGCGGGCCCTTGTGCTTGTTGGATTGGGCTGGCTGCCATGCTGGCCTGGCCACTTCAGGTAGGACCCACCAATCTCTCGCCTCTTCTCTCTCTTCTTTCTCTCTCTTCTTTTTGGTCTTCATTCTCTTTCTTCTGCTAGTTTCTCTCATCAACTATTGTCAGTGCACCAACCCAGTCACCATGTCTATCAGTGGGACTTCAGTGGGACCTACAGACACTCTCTCTCCTCTTTCTTTCTCTACTTTGTCTCTCTACTTTATATGTCTTCTTTCACTGAACTGTAAGCACTGTGAACTGGCTTCCAAATAGGCTTATGATTGTCCAACCATGCATGTTGACTGTCTATTCTGTCTGCTGACTGGATACACTGCATGCTAATATTCTCTCTCCTCCATATCACTTTGCCAACTATCAAGCGGTCGCCAAGGTTGCCAACAATGACAACACACACAAAGATGCTCTCAACTGCTCAACTTGGCCAAGGTTCCAACACATACCTATGGTCTGAAGAATGAGCTCCACCTTGAGCTTTGATCCAAGTCTTCTGCAATTGTCAGTAGATCCTTTAGTTCTCCTTGGCTATGAGTGTTAGAGAGGAAATCTTAAAACAGAACCTACAGGGACTCCGAATTCAGTATTTATAATACTATCCCAAACCGATTCACTCTATAGTGAACCGAGTTTGATTTGGTTTACCTCTGAATTGTGACAAACCAAACCAAATCGATCGAGCCAATAACACGAAGTTCTACTAATTAACCAGTTCAGTAATTAATTAAGACCACACAAAAGATAATTTCTTACAGTGCTATCTAAAACTTTTCTCGCCAGAAAACTCTTCATAAAGCGACATAGAAAAGAGAGAAATGTGAACCAGAATAGTTTCAAATTTGCAGCTATGAAGAGCCAATGACTTGTGGTTCAAAGAACTAGAGCATTCTTGGAGGATAATTTTAACACCAGAGAAACCACTAAAGAAAAAATGGTGAAGGAAAGTTACAGTATACCAACGAATTAGCACCCAAAACTAGAGCCTGAGCAAGAGCACAACTCTTCAAAACCACTGCGGACTCATCGACAGTAAACCCACACAACTAAACACGCATGAAAAATTATAAGAACTGAAACTTACGTAATCTGCCGTACTCTCCCTATTCTGAGCAGCTCCATAACCAGAAGTATCAATAGGAAAACAGTGCTCAATATATGAATATGCCTAGCAGAATTCCTTGGCGACCCCAACAATGGATCCATCCGAAGCAGTGGTGCACCACAGCAACAAATTTTGAGTCTCTATGAAAACAATCCCATAACTTTGAATACGTTCCATCCCACGAGCTTTGATAACTATAAATCTTAACAACTCGAATAATCTCACATTAGTTAAGTCTGAGACTTTAGATGTTTTATCTACTTGAGAATCCTCCATTTATAAGTTGAAACTTTTAAGATAGAGACTTAATAGTAAAGTGACTAAAGAATTTACAATATAAGCAGAAGAGAAAAAACGTGGGGTGAAAAGGGATAAAAAAAGATCACATACATGATACACATCAAATTTCTCTCTTTAGGGGTGTCATATGTGTTGGGAAAATTTAAGAAGAACAAGGAGAATTAAAAAATATTTAAGAAATACCGATGGTCTTGCTAAGCAACCAAAGGATAAGAGACAACTCGATCCCAAAGATAGTATGGAGCCAAGACCTATCCAGCATGAATCCGTATACCGTAACCCCTGCTCTGTTGTTCTCGAAGTATGTCACTGCCCATCACCACAAAAAATTAAAAATTTTAGTACAAAATTAATTTCACCTTATTATTGAGTAAATGTTATATATTTAAGGATCCTTTAGGCGTTACTGTGCCTAGTGAAGTCGTAACGCTTCACTGTTCGTCAATACATGGGTGAGTTTATGTGGTAGAGGATCCCACAATATTCATCTAATTAGTGATCAAAATTTTGAGAAAAGTTCACCTGTGTATACTTGTATTTTTTTTAGGATTCTATCACCTTCTAATTCAATGGGTCCCATATTATATCGATGGTGATGGGATTCATGAAAAATACAAGTACATGCAGGTAATCCAAACTCCAAAATTTAATACAAATAAGTAAAAAAAGTGGCCCAAATTCAAATTCAAAGTTTAATAAAATTCTGAAATACCATTAAATGAAAATGAATAAAAAATAACATCTTAAAAAATTTAGCCACTTCCTCTACTTATTTTAAGCTGAAATTATATGAATCGGATATTATTGGTCCTCACTTACAAAGATTTACCCATGCACCAGTCTAGATCCTCCGGCGTACAAGAACGCTTAAAGGAAAATTTAATAAGATAATCATTAGGTCGATTATGATGGATGATGTAAATAAACTTAGTGTGGCTGAGATGAGGATGTACGTTGAGATGGATGTGTGACAAATTAAAAAGGATAAGGTAAGAAATTATTGTAGTAAAGTTGATTTGAGAGTAGCGTCGATACATGATAAACTACGAGAAAACCATTTGAGACAGTATGACCATGTTCAACGGATGACTTTAGATTCTCCAACACGGATAAATGATTTGATTCAGATCGAAAGATCTAAAAAAGCTAGGTACAGACCTAAAATAACTGTAGATGAAGTGGTGTGGAAAGACATGCATACCTTAGACTTTGTTTCAAGTATGACCTCAAATAAAATATAACTGATTGGAAGATAAGAATCTACATAATCGATTCCATTTAATTGAGATAAGACTATGTTATTGTTGAAAAAATATAAGTTTATGGTGATGAACTCTTGTAAAGTGAGGAACATAGTAAAACATTATATTTCACTATCCCTAGTGACATCTAGATTTTTTCTTTATTTAGTTTGAAAAAATAAATGAGAATGGCTCATCAGCATGTTCTTGTATTCTCCATGTGATCTTATCACTGTTCATGTTCAGTGGATCCTATATTCTAGAGTTGGGTCTCACACTATAGTAACGGTGATAGAATTCCATAAAAAGTACATATACATGCAGGTACTCCAAACACAAAATACCTATTAGAATTATGCTACTGACATACCTAATGCTTGTCTCTTGTGGAAAGAGATGGTGCGGGCATAAATAGGCAAGATGATAAAATTGGTGTTATCAAGCTCGTCATCTCCATCTGCAGTCTCTTCATCCTCCCATTCTCCGTTGGCATTGATCGGAAAATCACATACGTGAGGTCGGGCCAGCTGATGTGCCAAGACAGGTCTCTCACCGTCCGTGCCGCCATCGAAAGACTCGATCGTAGCACATACATGCCACTTGGCCGCAAGGCTTGTGACTGACTGCGCCTTATGTGTGATCTTTGTGGCGCTTCGCAGGCATATGAACAACCCCGTCACTAGTGTGATTGAGCACAACTGTCACCAACCAAACCACAAAACTTGTAACGTCAATGTTCAACTGACTAGAAAATAAATTTCAATTTTCTGTCCCCCTTATACGTCTGGAGGTTCAAGTAATTGCTATCAGATCCTTATTGGTTTTGTACATAACTTATCTTATCCCAATCTCATATTGATTACTATAGGTTTTGAGAATCGGTCTGATACTTTCTTACCAAAAAAAAGAAAAGAAAAAAGAATCGGTCTGATACTGTCCTAGATCATCTGGACCAATCGATTCACATTATGTTATTTTTTTGATATGACATGCCATATGTCAATCATCCAACTGTATTGTCATGTGGTGATCATACACCACTAGGAGTAAGAAATAATATCTAATTTTTTTAATAAAATAATCACTGATATGAGATGGGACCAATTCCATAAAAGTGAATTTCCATTGGATTGGACCGATATTGGCAGATCTCGACGGATCCAGATCAGTGTCAAATCGATTTTGGAATCCATACCATGTCTGATATCTGAATTTATAGTCAGGCATGGAAGTCAATCACCTATAAATTCAAATATTTAGATTGAAAATTTTATATGATATCAAAAACGAGTTTCACACTATCTCCACGTTCATGTTGCCACAGATGTGAAAGCATGTTCGGAGTTTAGTTGGAAAAAGATCTTTTGTAGTGTTTTAGTGTAGTATTACACATCTTGACCGATGAAGGTGCATCAGTCATGTGTCTCGATGCACTCTCAATGGTCAGGATCAACACTGTTACAGACGATCCTGAATCGAATTTAGTCTCAGAATGACTATAAAATAATGCACATCGTCTCCTCCCAGTGATTATGGGAGGATGCGGCAACCTATCTCGAATGGCTGCCACGTGGCTCTCGGTTGAATCCGAGACCCACGTCTGAGCCGACACCCAGCCGACAAGCCGAGCCGACAGGGGTTGTCGGCTCAGACGTGGATCTCGGATTTACTGAGAGCCACGTGACGACCATCCAGGACAGGTTACCACTGTCCTCCCAGAACCATTAGGAGGACAGGATGCGGATCCCTTTAACCCCCTTATATACCTAGGTTCTTGGGGTTTAGATCCTCTCGTGTCATCGAAGGGACGCCAACCACTTGAGCAAGGCTGGAAGGACTGTATGATATGACATGAGGGGATCTTTTTTCATACACAGTACCTAAACTCCCAACATGATGTGTCTTATAGAGAGAAGAAGGCTTAATTGCTTACAGATAATTCACCAGTAGTGAAGATATTAATGACTGAGTTGGAGCGAGTGAGGATAAGCAACGAAGCGAGTTGACTCGCCGTGATACATAGGAGAGCAAAGACAATGAAAGCTCGGAACCGGTGGCTTATAATCCGAAGATGCCTCCTTATCCTCAAGTGCTCTTTCAACACTGACTCAACTTCACATTCCATTTGAAAAACTTCGGCAAAATCTTCCAGCCTGAGTATTTGCAGGTAACAGAGTAACCGGAACAAGACACAAACCAAGAAGATGATGGATGTCCGATACAACCATGAACACAGCTCCATCGTGCATGCCACAACATCGCTAACGACCTCATTACCCAGAAAAGGAATCCGACTCGCCCCTGAACTGTACCACCATATCTTGTAAGCACTCTCTGCAACGAAACAGGGGAGGACAAACACTAGTAGCAGCTTCAATGACCTCTGCATCAAGTTCACAACACTACATGTCACTATCTATCCGGGAAATTTAATGTTTCACAACCTAAAATTAGTCCAACTCATGGATTGGAGGATCCAGGTGTCAAGATAAAAAAAAAAAAAAAATTTACTCAGACCTCCACTTATTGACTAAGTCCATCATTAAGTAAAACTTATAACACTTTAGTCGATTCCATTAAAAAATAAAAGGTAATTTTGATGTAAACACATCTTTTTTTTTTTAAATATCAAAATATCTTTATCTTATTAAATTATTCTTTTATCCTAATAGTGTTTAAGACAACTCAGAGTGTTGTTATCCCTATCAATTTTTCTAATTTTGAGATGTATCATTCTTAATGAGTTATTTAAATTTTAAGAATTAATTTTGATTAAATAAGACATGTATTCACTTCGTTAAACAAATGATATTTTGTCAATAAAAAATTGAAGTTAGCACAGTTAATTTTAGCAAAATATGTGTAAGTCAATAAATATTTGGGGAGGTAATTTTTCTCAAAAAAATTGGATGACTTGGATCATAATTGCCAAGTGCCCAACCAATGTAGTGCCATTTGGCTGATAGTGAAGCATTACATGTCACCATTCATAGTGACAATTAAGTTTTTTCTATAATTTCCAGAAATTTGAATACTGAATATAATGGGGTAAGGCGTAAGACTAGTGGATCAGTAATCAGCAGATGAACAGGGTAGATTTTTCTAGAAAAAGGAGCTTTAATGAGCTGTCAAATCGAAGGGGCGTGTAACCAGAGGAATGGAATCTGTTCTCTGTTCTGAATTTTTAAGGATGGAAGGTAGCTTCCAATGGCGGACGATAAAAAGGCTCGGCACTCCCGGAATCTTCTCACTCGTTGATTTCTTCTTCCAGTCGTCCATGGATGCTAATGTGGAAGCCTCTGTGCTCATAAGGTATGTAAATATATAATCATCAATATTTTGATACTAAAACACCATGATTAAGTTGAATTCTCATCTGAGCGATGGAAGGGAATGAATCCAGATTCAACCAAATTGGAATTTGAAATAGAATTCAATCATCAGAAGTCGCCAACAGACGTAAATGCTCGAAATTTAATGTCCACTGTTCATAGAGATTAGAAATACTAACAAAATTGGATTGATTTCAGTTATTAAATAATCTGAACTAAAATAAAAATCTAATCGAACAAAAAGAAAAAAGATGAAACAAAATCATAAAATAGCAGAGAAGAAAGAACTCACGTTGAGTTGCTCTGTATATCCAAGTCCAACCTTATCGCTTTCCTCGCAAAGCTTATCAAGAAAGAGGAATCGGCGAAGACCATACTTACGGACGAAGTTAGAAAGACAGACAAAGGAGAGAGAAGCGACGACGGTGAGAGACACTTGAACGACGCTGTCATACGGACGGTGATGTCTAGCGTCACAATTTGGACAGGCGAGAACGAAGTGAGATACAAGCGGAACCACGATCGCTAGAAGAAGGAAGAGAGACCAAGAGAGACAGGCTCTCCATATATTAGATTGATCCACACACATCCATTGAAGGCATGATCTGAAGTTGCATAACTCATCTCGAGGGTTGGAGATGCATCGATTGAATGATTTGTTAGATTTTCTTATCAGATTTTCTCTTTCATCCTCCATTGTTAACCTGTGTTTCTGATTCCGACTAGATATTTTTCTCTCTCCAAAGAGATTCCTTTGAAATCTAGTATTTATAAAGCAGAAAGAACCAAAATAACAGGCTCTGCATAACAGTTGAGAGGGTCGTCCTTCCTATGATATGGGAACTTCAGAGTCAGAGTATCTCTGTATTGAAATTACCTAAATGACCCTGATTAGGTAAGGTAATTAGTTTGGTTATCAATGGTCTTAACCCTGGACATATCACGGAAAGCTTGCATGGAATTAGGTAGCTGTTTCACGGTCTTCCCCTGCATATCCAGTTGTCATCAGAGAAATATAAAAAAAATCCACATGGCACGAATTAATTGAGAGTCTCAGATCGATTGGGTCCCAAAATTGACACCCCTATGCGATATCGTTACCTTTAGGGACCTGCAAATAGTAAATTAATTTATAATAATCCATGTGTATGTCATTACTTGTAGTTTACGACTAACCACGAGTAATAGAGAGAGTGAAAGAGTTGACGCAATTACAGATAAAGAAAAATATAGTGTCGTGTAAGGAGAGATGAGTAATGAAAAAGGCAAAGACGATTATAAGGTTTAGGTCAAGGGAACACGGGGACCTCACGGTCCGGGCCTTACATGGTCTGCCACGCGTAAATTCGAAGCTCGTGGGTCAGGGATCTGTGATCCATGGTGGAGAAGGAGAAGAAGACAAGGCTAAGTTGGGCCAGGATGGGCTCAGCCTACTCCCTCAACCTTAGCCTTATCCTAACTCAGAGCCAGAAATCCCTAATCCTAACCTGCCCTCGGGGCCAAGTTACCTCGCCCAAGCTTCCTTCCGGTTGAGGACCAGCTTGGGTTGACAGCTCCAAACTTGCACCTTTACTGGTTATGCTATTAGGCATATATATATATATATATATATATATATATATATATATATATATATATATATATATATATATATATATATATTCCAATCATTAGATCAACCATATATCAAATTAGTCAATATTTTAACATAATCCTAGATTTTCAAAGTTCTGTGTCAGACAAATTTCATTTAAGCTAAAATTGAAATGTAAATAAAAGATATTAACATCTACCCATTTAAACTGCCACATGTTGGTTCATTAAAAGAACCATTTCTATGTGGGAAATGGAAAAACCAAAAGCTCTTCCTTTTATTATTGCTTTACTTTTATTTTTTTTTCTCCTCATTTTAGGGGGCAAAGTAGTGGCAATCAGAACCTTAATACAAATTATTATGTGTCTAATGGAATCCAGTTTAGTGTGATCCACATTTTCTCTTGTTTGAGATTTGGCCAAAAGAATTGGCGGCCCGGATGGATGGCCGACACCTGACTCTCGGGTGAATCCGAGCCCTCCATCCAAGCCGACACCCCTGTCAACTCAGTTTGTCTGCTCGGATGTCGACTCAGATGGAGGGCTCGGATTCATCAGAGAGCAAGGTATCGACCATCCATCCGGACCGCCAACTCTCCTGCCAAATCTCGGGCGGAAAAGGATTTCTATACGTCTAATGTGCTAGATTAGACTAATCTAGTATAGAATAGATTAAATAATTGAATTTAACGCATTCGTTCCATTAGTTCTAAAACTTCTAACGTGTCAATCAGATATAACACAAATCCCCAATATAAACTATCGTAGTACAACACAAAAAGGAAAATAATCATTTTCCATATAGTACCACATAATAAGACGAAAAGAATATAAGACCAACATAAACATCATAATATAACTTGACTGTATATGCAAACCATATTGATTTCACTTTTTATCCACTTTCACTAATGTTCACTAACTTATTTTATTTGAAAACTGGAGAGTCCAACCCATGACTTCCTTGGTGTCTATATTTTATCAATAATATACCAATCAACTGCAAAGCGATTATTGGCATTTTATTTTACTTCACATAAAACCAAACCATGCCGCACCTAGGATATTACAAATAAAATATATGCAGGGTAAGGGTAAAATTGGTGAAGGAAGTCATAATTAATGGTGTTAATTAAAAGATACGATGCAGTGCATAAGAGGGTAAAATCAAAATCAAACCAATTAATTAAACAGTGTCAAAATTACTACCAAACCCAATATCAATCGATTTCAGTTATCCTGTTTTTAATCGGTTTTTCATTGAACAGTTTTTCTTGCGAATTATAGACAATTAAATACATTGGTTCCTAAATCAATTTCTAAATGACTCGGGTTGCCATTAATCAATTAAATGTCGCCTTGAAAAAACAGTTCTACTACATATCATTACAATTTAACTAAAATCTAGTCCATCCATTTTCATTTCAAATTTGACATGTATGTAGATTAGATGCCATCTTAAAGATCCAGTCTTAAAATTGATACATGAATTCTAAAAGAATGATCACCTTTTTAAATTATAAATTTGAAATGGAAATATTGTAAATCCAATGATATTCATATCAAAAAGTTTTTGTTGAGAACTAAAACATCCAATGAAGGTGGGTGGTTTGGAGACAAAAAGCAAGACAAAAAGATGAAGAGTAAGAGATTCAGAGAATGAGAGACAATGTCTTTATATGTAGGTTCATTTAAGGTTTGGAACTTTGTTTAGGGTTAGGGCGTAGGAATTTCTATAGCCAAAAGTTAACCAGTTAGACTGGCCCATAATAGGTTATGCATGTGTTTGGGTTAGACGGCAAACCGTGTGCAATTCAAACCAAAATCGAACTGTTTACTAAACAGTAAAAGGTTTGGAAAGATTCGGTAAACAGTATGATGAATTTCTGCACCCTTAACCATAATCACAGGGATTGTGCAGTGCCAACACAAAACACGGTCAAATTATTCTAAACAAACATTAACCATCTCTATGAGTGCACTAAAAATAATAGAGATTGATTCATGATTACAGCCACAGTACTCTGGACCTCTTCCTACGGGGTGCAGAACCTCTCTCCCACCTGGTAACGACTCCACACCCTCTTGGGAGCCATCCATGGGTGCAGGACCCACTCCTATGGATGCTGTAACTCATACTTCTTTCTGTGTAGTTCTCTCTTTCCCTACCCATTTATGTTCTGACGTACAGTTTACAATTCGTCCTTGTTCACATTGTCATCCCCCATGAGCTCCTCAAGAGAAAACTCATCTTCTTCAAGGATTTCACCATCTTTACCATCCCAAGGTTCTGTCTTCATGACCACAGGAGCATCCTCAAGAGGTAGAGTTCCCTTACCACCACGCCCAGCTTCCTTCACAAATTCCCTGCAAAACAAACCCAATCATGTTTACTTCCATCCTTTCCAACCAAGATCCCACATTCAACATGAAAGTATAACCTGAAATCAAATTACATGATTTGGTCAGGCTCAAAGGCACTTCTGAGTGGGACATAAGCACGTTTCTTCACATTCAGACCAACCAAAGCTGGGTAACCATACCCACCGACACCTACTTGCTTCTCTAGTTCTGGCTGCTTACCTGCAGCTGCCCAGACAAAGCTGCAAAAGATGCACAGTATTAGTTCTGATAAAACAATAGTTCCTATAATTGTCAGGTAACCAATAAAGCTATAGGGATCCTATGTTTCCAAGAAACAAATTGGAGATATTGTAAGTACTAGAAGCAGATCCTGAATTTAGTCTCCTTGACGTGATTCTAGGGACCTTGCAATGAAATAATTCTGGATCTCAACTTGCCTGTAAGGACTTCGCTTGAATTTCTCTGCAGCTGATAAGAGGAATTCAAGGTACTTGTTCCTTCCTTCCGCCTTAGAGTCCAAAATGTCAGGGAGGAAAGCAACAAAACAGATGGCAGCTGAACTGCATTTCTCATCCATCACATCCTACACATACAGGCCTTGTTACTTCCATCAAACACATACACTCAACAATTTTTTTTTAACCTGTGGTGGCAAAGAAAATATCTTACAGGGCCAGTCAGCTCAGTTACTTCAGGAGGTGCTACATTTGTCTCCAGCTGCTCTAATGCAAATGCTTCAATAGGTGAGGCAACTCGAGCACCTTCATATGGGAAAGGGCTGTCTTTGTCAACACCGAACACCAAGATGGTGGGGAATCCTTGTACATTAAACCTGGTCATCAAAGACTGGTGATCTCACCCCATTAGAAAACCATAACAAGCCAATGAGCAAGTATGCAAAGTTCATAACCATCATCAACTCTAACAACTAACCTGTTATGCTTTTACACATGCACACAAGACCCACAGAGAGATAAAGAGAGAGCTTGCATAGCTCATTCCGTGGTTTGAGAACTCGGTTTTGACTCTTACCAAGTTGAAACCTTAGTCCAATAATGTTTAGAAAGTCAATCGGTTTCGACCTGTCTCGACCAGGTTTCGGTTGAAACCTGCTTTTGATCAGACCATGATTCAAACCCTTCATTTAAAATGACAGGTTTCATCAAACCTATCTGTTTCGATGGTTCTTGACCGAGACCTTCAGTTTCGTCACTAAATCCTCTATTCCGACATCTTTCATTCAATATCTTCAACCAAGTTCGATTGTTCTCAAACTTTTCATCAAATTCACCAAAATCTTCAGCAAACTACTTTCACTCAAGTTTTGGCTCTTGAAGTAAACCAACCTTTCTCCAATTTTGATTTTTGACAGAATAAGTACGTGGACACCATGGTTTCCCTTCAATTTTTTAGATGTTAGTTAGAATAGCCTGATCAACTCCATGTAGATGTAGTTGATACTTAATAGTTAGTGCCTTAGGGCTTAGTTTGCGAGTGTACAACAACATTCAACCTTCATGTACACTAGCAACAACATTCAACCTTCATGTACAAATTACAATAGCAAACTTGGGTCCACACCACAATACCATTTTAGATTTTTGTTTTTAACACTAATATGAGAAATAGGTGTAAAATGGTTCAAATATGCTATACAAAATAAAACAGGTAAAAAAAAGAAACCCCAATTCTGGGCCTCGAAACCTAAGTTTCAAAATGACCCTGGAAAAACCCAGGTTTTGACTGAAACCAGGACGAAACCAGTCTCAAAACTGAGTTCTCGAACCCTGGTTCATTCTCCAGTATGCGGCGTATCCCCAGATAGATAAACTTTCACATCAGTAACTATATAGTTCTTGCAGAAATTAAATTGGTTCAACCACTGCTATCAAAACTTAATTTACATCATTTTAGGGACAAAACTGCTTTAACTATCCCGAGACCATTCAGAACAGGTAACTGACAACCCCCGTAACCCACAACATTCTAAAATCCCACAAGCATAATGAACAATTTTTCGGACTACTTTTTGCACTAACCTTTTTTTTTTTTTTCTCCCATTGTATGTTCTGCTACTAATGGGCAACAGCCCATAGCAAAAGCTCTACATCTACTAATCAATTATTAGTTCTAGGTCTTACAGCAAAAATAATTACAAGAAGATAGGATCCAACTTTATAGGATCAGTTGAACAAGTCTGGGACACTCAAAACAATATGCATTCCTCATGCTCACAGGATCAGCATTTCTATTAATCAAGTCCAACCTCAGGATTCCCCAATTTAAAAATCAGCAAAAATCAGATGAATCCCAACCATCTGGTATCAAATGTAGCTTTTCTTTCTCTCCCTTTTTCCAGTTTCCAAAACAATCCCTCAGAAACAGTAAAACTACACAGCTAAGATCACAATTACATGATCCGGCTCATTCTGGTACTCTAAACAACCACCGAGGTGGACCCATCCAAAGGGAACATTCCATAGGTCAAAAGACCCAAGAAAGTAAAATGATGCAGCAATTGGAATAATCAGAAATAAAAGAATGAGAAAAAACGGTAGTTCAATAGCAAGCACCAAAGCATGCACAGCATGAAGATGAGCAAATGCAAGTAATGTCAGCTAGCTTTAAAATAAAAAAAAAGAGGGGGGGGGGGAGAACCTATAAATTTTCATTATGTGGCTGCTTAATAGGAAGTTAATAAAGGGATGTAAAGTTAGGCTGCCAGCTTCAGACAGGAGCATAAATTTAAAATTCAGACACGTCATAACTCTGCAAGTTCCAAGCTAAAGTTAAAAACCAACCCCCATTAAGTTCAGATACCTATTGAATTAACTTACAGGTTACATAAACTTGTAGTTGCAGCTGGTGCTCTTTTTTTTCTTTGTTGGTTGGTGGGGGTGGGGGTTAGCAAGGTAGAGAATTTAAAACAGAAATGTCACATGAACATCCAAACTCCAAAATTACCTTCTCTGAATCACAATCAACATGACCCAGCTTCACCTTCCCCTTCAAGTTGTTTGCGGCTTTCTTCCACTCTGGAGCCAGTTTCTTACAGTGTCCACACCTTTTGGTAGGATGAAAGGGTGGGGGAAGGAGAGTCAATTAGAATTACCATAATACAAATGTGAGAAGTTCAAAATTTACAATAAAAATTTGAATTATAAATCAGTTATGAATGATATGGTAAAGAAAATAAGAAACATACGAGAAATAAATAAACACTAAAGAATGTAGATGTTAGATGTAAAACCCCCACCCAGAAAACACGATCTAAATTTGGTTTTCCTTGTCGTGCTAGGTTTTCCCTTGGTGGGCGAAACCAATGCACGGACAGCGCAGGATTTTGGGTTGACCCAGGTGAGAATCTCTAAGGGAATAATACTAAAATTAGACCGGAACCATTTAAGCCTTGTCCCGTTGGAACTGTCCGGTCGGCGAAGTCCTGGTCCTGTGGGAGCGGACCTTGCCACCGGACAGTCCCAAAAACCTGTGCGCGGATTTGACATGACACATGTCAAATCCGTAGGTTTGAGAAAAAGGGAATTCCCCCAACCCTTAAGCAGGTCCTGTGGGACCCAACTCCCCTCTAACCACCTTCCTACATACGAGGAACAAATCCCTTCCTGTTTCCCCTAAGCCAACACTTGTCGAACTTCCCTCGCAACCCTACCTAGTTGAGAGTCCCACTCAAGAGGGAGACTCCCAGTCAGATTTAGTCTCCATCCTTCTCCTTTGTAGATAACACACTCATCTCAGAGTTCTGACGCATTCTCGTAAGAAGGGAGATTTGGAGGAAGAAGGGAAAGAGCAGCAAAGGGCTATACCAACCAAGAGTCGACACTGCCCCAGCCACCAATAATCCACTGTGAACGGACCATCAGTGAGTTCTTTACCCTTTTGGTTTTAACCTAGGTAAGATATATTGTTGAAAAAGAGAGAGAGATCCTGACCTACTGAAGAAAGGGATGTTTCCCCATGTCACCATTAATGGTGGGACAGGTCTCATCTCGACCAAGTAGAGGAAGGTAAACCCTTCAGATATATTCCATCGTAACCAAATAATGGCAATGTGGCTTGCAAGGGTATGAACCCCACGCCGAGGGTGGATCCTCATAGCAAGTCGCCAAGAACCCTAACATAGCTTTGGTATTTTATCCTCGAAACTCCTACCTAGGGATCTGCCGACGAACTTCTACAGTGGAGGTTCGGAAGTAGGTCCGATTGCAAAGCCCGTGCAACCGGATAGGCCAAATATTAGACCAACACTCTGGGAAGGTCCAATTGATGGTCCAGTTGCACGACTATGCAACTGGAGATGCAACCGGACACAACTAGAAGGTCTCGGAAAGGTCTGGTGCACGACTATGCAACCGGACACTCCCAGAAGGGGACTCTGATCAATCCGGAGGGAAGGTTGGCCGGAGCCTCCAACCGGACACCCTCTGTATGATTCATACCATTGCCTACCGTTGAATATTAACCTAACGACCTCATGTATCGTAATTAGGGGTCACTTACGTAGACAAGGCTGATTCCCTTGGCACGGAATCGTATATTAGCTGACACATGTGAGGGATAGAACCTTGAATTTGTTTACGTGTTTCTAAATAACTTGCATGTCTATGATGCATCCCTTGGTGTATAACATGTCATCCAATACTTGTATATCTATACATGCATTTGCATCTATTATTATGTTGAAGGTGTGTGATGCGTGAGATGTCTATGTGGAGAGTTGGAACAGGGTCGAGGAGTGCCGAACCAATTCAATACACAGGCCCTACTTGTGTGACCTGTGCCTTAGCGGATTGGCAGCGTCTAGGGGGGAGTAGATGGACGGACTGGGACATCTGTCGAGGCAAGGTCATGGCATCTTGATGACATATAGGACTGATTAGAATCATATTACCCAACATTTGTAACCCTGGCCAGTAGGGGGTTAAGTACTGGTGTGAGATGGGGGATGAGGGGAAGGTCTGGACGATGTTCGTCGGAGTGTCATCGGGCAGGACTCAGTACTATCACCATCCACAATGGGAGATGCATGGCTTCACTAGGGTTGTTGGAGCAATACAGAGTGGGTATCCATTCTCTCTCGTGCATGGAAGTTGTGACTTGTGACCAGCTTCGGTGAGTGTGGTCAGGCCTTTCCATAGCACATGGGAAACTATACCTGATTTTATTTGTTGAATCTTACTCATGCATAATTGCCTGCTTGATTGTCTATTTTTCACTGAGCTCATGTTGGATAGCTCACCCCACATATGTGTTTCTATTTTTAGATGATGCTACAGGTCCTACGGCGTCTGAATACGTAAATGCGCCAACTATAGCCAGCCTTGCTCAGATGGATGCACAGGTGTTCAAGGATGAGGAGCATGGCGACACCTATGAATGCAACGTCTGTGTCTTTGACTAGCCAGAATGACTATAAGCTCACCGTCATTCTCGTTAAACTTATTTTATTTTATTCATTCATTAAGGATGCTATTAGTAAACCATGGATTACTTATTTAAGTATTTTTATGAACTTTATGGTATGGTGTACTAAAATGGAACAGACGAGAAACTCAAATTTAGTTATTTTATTGATATAAATAGAACCTTAATTCACTTAGTAATCTTATTCTTCCGCTACTTATATATCTCTAATTTTGATTGGTCTATGACATTGGATTGATTATGGTTGGTGGGATAAACACGGCTATTGTGATTCTGGGTTGGACCATGTTTACAAATTAAACCAGTCTGGTCACACTTAAACCCATGTGAAAAACCGGGGTGTGACATTAGAACTCTGTTTTCTTTCTTCAGTAAGTATTTCTTAAATGATAATCAAACGAAAAGGATACAACAAGTTTTCAAAAAGGTGAGAATTCCATATCTACTACCAGCAACAATAACAAAGAAAACCATCCAAAAACAAAATGCTGGCTCACAAAGGAATGTTAGTGAATTCTTTTAAGATCATATAGTGAGCTATTTATATACTTGTGCTACCTACCAAGGTCTCTCTAGATGTATGAGCACCACACAACACAGTTGCAACTATTTCCAACTTATATCAACTACAGTTTTCAGTTGTAGGGTTGAATCCCATCGGACAGTGTGCAGTGCATTTCATTTCCAAAAAAATTACAGACGGTAGTTAAAAATCTTGGATTTTGGTGTCATTTCGATTAGGCTGAAAACCAAAGTTTTGTCCCAAATGGCCGAAATCTGACTGCAATCATGAATTTTTTTTAGCCATGAATTTCGGCGGGCCATTTCAAAAGGCAAATGGCCATATTAAAGTCCAAAACTCAGGGAAACTTTACTTAGCCTTTATAAAAATATGTAAAACGTTGTACTGCAAGAAAACTCACACAAAATGGTAGTTTTGTTTTGTATCCTAATTTGACAGTATAAGCTGAATACTGTATACCTTATGTATATTGCCTATTCTATACATTGTTTTAGTACTAAAAGACACAAAAAAACTAATAAAACTAGTAAAGTAGGAAGTACGAATGAAAAAAACATAATTGTTGAGATTAAAAGGATTGATAGAAGTTTCCTATTGTGTTTAGACTTATCATGAGCTGTCTCATTGTCATTAGTTTTCCTTTATGCTTTAGAGTTACTTTGATTAAAGTAATTAGAGTTTCATTGTAATTGCTTTTTAGAGTGCTACTAGGTTGTAATTACTTGTGCTTTCATTATTAATAAATAGATGGCAGTGGGGAAAGTAAACACATCAATTCTCTCTCCCTCTACTCCATTCTCTCCATCTTCTCTTATTTTCTATTTTGTTACATGGTATTAGAGCAATCTCCAGGGTTGCCGTTTTGAGAGTCGCCTCCATTGTTAGGTGAGCAGCCACCATTGCTACTTCTGTTTCCTATTATCTAGAAGTTGCTCACTGCATATTTATTACCTCTTACTGTTGCCACAAGGCTTTACATATGCTCTACTGCTGCTCTGCATCTGTTACTGGCCCCTACTATTAATCTGCTACTGTTTCTGTTCTGTACCTGCTATATACTCTTCGCGGCTAGTATTATTATTGATATACTATTATTAATACACTGCTGATCTACTAGTATTGATCTTCTATTACTGTTGACCTGCTACTGTTGCTACTGTTCTTACTACTGGGATCTATACGCTGCTGCTATTGTCGATACCCTGTTTCTGGCGGTGCTTGCTGCCCACCAGAGTTGAATCGAACCCCATAGATTCATCTCTTTCCTTCCTGAGATTCTTGCTACAAGTTTCACCACTTTGGGTGACTTTATCTACAGACATCTAAGCCTACCCCTTGCTGTGAAACTCAGAGCTGCTAGGCCTTCATCTGCCTACACTGAGTTGCAGAGTTTCCTCTCTTCTAATCCTCATCAGTCGAGTCTGCTGATGCGTTCCCTACAAGAGGTCTACTAATTGTGACTCCAAATCTAATAGTTCAGCCCCATCTGGTTTGTTTTGAAGGTGTTTGTTCATCTGGAACCAGATCTGCCTTCCGCCTCTCTGCTTCTAGTCGTGAAACAGCTCTAATTAAGGTAAAAGAAGTCATTTATTTTGTTGCATGCCCTTTATTCTGGTTTTCAGAATTGCCCGTGCCTTTTAGGAGTATTCTGTTTTATCCCCTTCCAATACTTTGCTTCCAAGACTACCCCAACTCTTTAATTCTATTTCCAATTAAATCTTAAGGGTCTGTTTGTTTCAGTCAAAAGAAATTAAACAGTTCTGATATTTACAATATTGTCATTTCTTCTTTGTTAACTACCCACGGCCCCTGAACATTGTGGTTAATTACAATATTGCTACAAATTGGCTTCCTTAACTCTTGGGTGGGCCCATTAGCAGATCCAAAGGGTTTCCCGACTTAGGTCCTGCATCATGGTGATTGGAGGTTATTTATTGGGATTTATTTGCCATTGCTCTTGCGTATGAGATTTATTGAGCTCCTCATCTTATGCATTAACTGTCCACGTGGAATGCTCCACGTGAGAAGGAGAAGAAGCATGGTTGCTTGTATTTGCTCGTGTTGGAGTCTATTACTACTTGGTTCTCAATGACCTACACTACGCTGCTATCTACTACTACTACTACTAGGTTCGTAATGACCTATACTGCACTGCTATCATCTACTACTACTACTACTACTACTACTGTTACTAGTACCACTACTACTACTACTGTTACTAGTACCACTACTACTACTACTGCTGATGCTATTGCGATTGCTACTACTATTGTTGTTGCTATTACGATTGTTGTTGCTGCTGCTATTGCGATTGCTATTACTGCTGCTACTTCTACTCCTACTACTACTACTACTATCTACTTCCGCGGGAAGAATTTATGTTGCTTGGTGTTGGTGAGTTTGTGTTACTACCTAAAGACCGTGTTGCGGATCATATCTGTTCTTGGTGTTCCAAGTTGGAGCATGTTCCAGCTCGAGAGGGAGTGTCGAGATAACAGGGTCGATAATTTTTTCTATTGTGTTTAGACTTATCATGAGGTGTCCCATTGTCATTAGTTTTCCTTTATGCTTTAGAGTTACTTTGATTAGAGTAATTAGAGTTTCATTGTAATTGCTTTCTAAAGTCCTACTAGGTTGTAATTACTTGCTTTCATTATTAATAGATAGATAGCAGTGACAAATGCTCCAAGTCCCAACAATACAATACTTAGTGGTGGAAGGTACAAAGTGAATCCCCTCAGACCATCCTAATGGTTGATACCACATAAAGTTACACGTAGGATCGAGCCCACTAAAAGATTGGTGGTGCTGATGTCGATTTTCCTCCTAATGTATCACCAATTCAGGCCACGTGTTGGAAGAAATGCTCAAAGTCCTCTACAGTTGCCCTATAAATGGCCTTATCTACATACTGGAGGCAATCCATCATAGGGTATTGGCCACACGCTGGAATTACTTTCATTAAGTTTCAAGCCACAAAACAGAAAATTTTTCCCTACTTTAGAATTTTTAAATTTCCTAATTTAGAAAATCTTTACCGGCAGAAAAATCAAATCAACTCCATGATGTCGTAGATTGGCCAATGGTGTCTAACATACATAAAATTAAACCCCATCCAATTGATATTAACCCTAGTTTTTTTTTTTTTATGTTGTAGAAAATCCCATTTTTCAAACCAGAAAATATAAAAAAATATAAAAACAAAAAAACTTAATCTGACACTGTGAGACCATAGCTTAGGCTCTAGTGTCTGACATATAAAAAATGTCATCATCAACTACTGTATATTAACCTATATTTTGCAAAAATTCATTTTGGGAAAATTTTCATACCTTGCAATGTGAATCTGGCTAAGTCTTCATAAATATGCAATAATTATGTTGTAGGAGTGACGACAACTCCCAACAGAATATACTCCAGCAAAATGTGTAGAGGTGAGGTGACAAAAAAACTGGGCAAAATGGTGTTTTTTCCTCTTCCCCACAGAGAGCAGGCTAAACTACCAAAAATACATGAGAGTTCGACCCATCTCCTTGAAATGGAGTAGTTTATATACCCCTTCATCATGTTCGGCGAAACAAAAAGAAGATGGCTGAAATTTCAACCAAAATTTTGTCTTTCTTACAAGTCAAGAAACATTTCATCTTGGCCTCCCCGAAATCCGAAAAATTTCATAAATTTCGATAAACATGATTACAAAACGGAGAAGGCACATGGTCAAAAGGTGAATCTTCTACACAATCATTTTGGGCAATTTTCATTTGCCCTAACCATTCAACCTCTTACAGATTGCAGAAACTTAAGATCATATCCCTTGTACTAGAACTACTTAATCTTGCAAACCATTACAAATCTGATGCAGATCAAGATTATCAGGTCAATCTCTTGACCATGTGCAAGGGCCAAGCCAAGCCCAAACCTCCCATGGCTAGCCTAGCCAACTAGCCCAGCCATAGCCATAGTTCGAAAACTGAAGTCTCGAGGGTGTCTCAACCATGGTTCAAAATCTCGAGTGTCTCGAGGGTGTCTCGACCCTCTGAGAAACCGAGATAGATCTCAACGAGACACTGCACAAAAGCCGCGAAGGCTTGAAATATGTGTTTTGACCCTAAAATGACCATTTTAAGGCTTGATACTCCAGAGAAACCCTATTTTAGCATATATAAACATATTTAAACCATAAAACTATATAAATAATCACACATGGTGGTTGTTTGGGTTTACACCCATGTTTGGCAGAGTCAGTCTGAATTTCAAATGTAAACCTAGGGTAATATTGGTTATTCTACATAATGTTACACTAATAGAAGATTAAAGAAGACCAAATGAACTAGTAAAATTATATTTTAGGAGAAGAATAAACATAATAACACTTAATTAGTTAATTGTCATAGTAAAAAAAATCCAAAGTAGTCAAGTAAATCATACAATCATAATTTATACATTAGGTCGAGACTAGTCGAGAATTGGTCGAAAATGTCGAGAAATGGTCGAGAACTAGTCGAAAATGTCAAGAAATGTTCGAAATGGTCGAGACCAGTCAAGACCAGCTCGAGAACTGGTCGAGACACCGTATCGAGGTGAGATCTCGTCTCGAGACCCTCAAGATCTTCGAGAAATTAGAAATCTCGGTGAGATCTCGCCAAGATTTTGAACTATGATCTCAACCCTTTGAGAAACCGAGATTTCCGAGATCTCGGCGAGAACATGTATTTTCTGCGCGAAAGTTTAAACTATGTCTCGGGGCTTAAATGGTCATTTTAAGGCATGATACTCTAGGAAACCCTATTTTAGCATACATAAACACATTTAAAACCACAAAATTGTAAAAAATAATCACACATGGTGGTTGTTTGGGTTTACACCCATATTTGGTAGTGTCGATCTGAAGTTCACATGTAAACCTAGGGTAATATTGGCTATTCTACATAATGTTACACTAGTAGAAGACTATATTTTAGGAGAAGAATAAACATAATAGCATTTAATTAGTTAATTGTCCTTGTCAAAAAAAACTCAAAGTAGTCAAGTAGACCATACAATCATAATTCATACATTATGTCGAGACCAGTCGAGTACTAGTTGAGACCAGCCGAGAATTGATCGAGACCGTGTGAGATCTCGTCTCGACCTGTTCGACAACTTCGAGAATAGATCTCAGCAAGAGCTCGCCGAGACTTTGAACCATGGCCATAGCTGGACAACTGTAGGACAATTGGAGGAAAAATTTTTGACCAGTCTTGCCATTCTAGAAGATCCTTGAGAGCTGTCCAAGATATTTACTTTCTAAAGTTATTTACTCTCTATTTTTGGTTATTTCTATTTTCAGTTTTAGAAACAAATGTTTTGGAAAGTTTCCTTTTTCTTACTTTCTATCTTTCTTAGTTTCTATTTTCAGTTTTGGCAAGTTTTTGTTTAGCCATTACCTAGAAGATTTTTAGAGAGTTCCTGTTTTTTTTAGAGTTCCTATTTTGAGAAGACTAGGTCAACAAGAGTTGCCATTGTCTACTTTCTATTTTTTGTAACCAAAGCCTTAGGCTATTTACATGAATGAATAGGGGAGAAGGCAGGAAAAATTTTTAGAGAAAAAAAAATACAGACTTGCTTGCGATTTTCAGGCTGAGTCTCTAGGCTGTGAGACTCAGCCGAAACTCCCCTCCCCTCTTATTTCTTTGCTCCTTTCCCTCCCCCCTCCCCCCATTTCCTCCTCCTTCCTCCCTTACTACCCCTCAACACCCCCATCGGTTATGCTTGTCCTTCTCCCCACTATTGATTTTCTGCAACTATAACTCATCTATTGCTGCTGCAACCACAAGGACAGGAACCGATCAGTGCTGGACCATCTACAATTGTTATTGAATCAACTAGAAGGCTTCCAACAATACCCTACACATCATCAAGTCAGAATCTGACCTACGGTTTGGAATTTTCTACTGCAAATTTTTGGAATTTATATAACTCTCCGGTCCTTGGGCTGATTGACCTCAAATTTTGGCATTGCTCTACAATCACATGACCTTCCATTCGACAAGGATTTCTCAGCCATCCAACAGTTGGATTGACCATGGCAGCTAAGTTTCTAATTCTGATTTTTGGTTTTGTTATTTAATTGATATTGGGACTAATTGTAAAAGATCTTATTGTAAGGCTAAGGCCTATATTTCTTGTCAACCCATAGCCTTGCACCAAAATCAGATGGCTTCCATCTATTTGATTAATCATATTCTTCACTCTTCAATAAGAAGTGGAATGGCACATGTGCAAGGCACTTCTCTGGAGATGATCTTTCTTTGAGTTACTTTCATGGTTAACACAATGGATCCTCCACCACCTAGAATCTCTCATCATTCTCTAGCTTGATTGCAGATTTTGAAGGACGCAATTTCCTGCACTTATATGGTAAGTTTCAGTTGGAGAACACTTTGCAGTGCAGCAAAATAAAGCCCTCTTTTCTGGTGTCTATGACCTAAAGATGGTCCCTTTTTTTTTTCTTTTTTTTTCTTTTTTCTTTTTTCTTTTTTGAGACAGTTGATATTTCAAAAAAAAAAAAAAAGCCAATAACAAGGTGCGCTTTACAGCTTACATGAGGTACAAAAACAATAGCTAGAAGGGTTTGATTACATCTTTATACAGTTTGGTTATGATATTCTCTATCAACAAAGATTCAATTCCTAAATGTTCCAGTTATTCTTAAACAAGTTATTACAGAATGTGGCAATGCTATTGTATAGGAAAAAAAAAAACCAGATCAATCAAGCAATGACCTTAAACTACAGAGAACGATGCAATGATGCAATCCTATGACTACCCAGGGGAACCAGCTAAAGTTATTATCAATGATAAAACTTACCATGGTGCAAAGAATTCAACCATCCAAAGATCTTTACTTTTAACTACCATTTCGTCAAAATTATGAGAAGTCAGTTCTACTGATGCACTAGGTTCAGATTTCTCACTTGATCCTCCTGCTGCCTTTCCATTCAAACGTTCCTTCAAAAGACCCTTAATCTGTATGCAATTAAAGCCTTCTCAGTGTTTATGCACATAGTAAACTCATGAGGGAAAAGCTGTGCACAAATATAAAAATATGCAATTAAGAAACAAGACAAAAGTTAGTAGAGCCAAGAACAAGAAATTTTTTAACTGGACCAGATATTAGTTAGTGGAGGGGACACGATAAAGTACCACATACAAGTACATTAAATCCAGGGCATATCATAATCAAATGTGCTCAAAATTACACAGTAAATGAAAAAATGACCACGAATAGTTTATATATAAGATCCATTTCAAGATCCATTTGGATTTTGCATCAGATATGGATCCACAATCATCAATCTGAGATTTGTCCACCGGATCTGTTGATGAAAATTCAGATGACTGTGAATGGATCCAACCCAGATCCATTCCTTGCCATATGATAAAAACTGGTTTTTCAGCCTGGGACTTTGGAATTTACTGCAATAAGAGGAAGCATACCAAAAGCAAAACTTTAAGGATAAGGAGTAAATAGTCATATGGAAAGTGCATATTTTAATTGGTACTTAATATTTTTGAAGTTATTTTTTCGTGTATAATATTAAGGCCCCCTACATTGCTAAATATCTCAGTGGCAGCTTAGCTAGTGCTCAAAGACCTAGCAGAAGTGTCCATATCACCAATTGACAACTATCCATATGGTAAGTTAGCTGAATGCATTTTTCACATGGCAATATAAAGTTTCTGAAAATAGCTAGGACAGCTATGGCAACTTGTTTAGTGATTGGAATACAAGATTGACCCTATGGTTGAGATAGAAGCACAAACCAAAGGGTGTGCACTACCCAATGGTGCATCTGACCAGATCAACCAGACATGTGGCTTAAAATGGTGGACCCTTGAGGGTTCTGTCATGAAGCCATGCAAACAACCTTCTCCCTAATATTTAATTTGCATTCAGTTCTTTGTTCTTTACACGATGTATTTAAGTGTAACGAAATAAGTGTTGCTTCTCTTTTTTGACACCAGGGAATTCTAATGCACAAAAAAGGAAGCAAACATAGGTTCTAAGCAAAGGCTCCCATAGGAAAAAGGAGGGGGGAGGTGAATACAACAAAAGGAAAATCTTGGCAAGAATGTACAAAATTTATTCTGCTACAACAAACCTGCTGGAGTGCGAATTCTACTATAGGTTTGACATCCCTTGCTCCTTGGTAATCTATTGGAGACTTGCCGGGCACAAACACCTTTATGGTTGGAAACCCTCTAATTCCATATTCCTACATGAAACAGAAGACAAAGCATTAAAGGGGAAAAATCACAGGTGTAAAATCTTCTAAAGCATGGGTTATTAGAGAGTGAATGGGAAACACACAAAATTGTTAAACAAGCAAACCAAAATATTTACAAAGAGAATATGTTCACATTGTATACAATTATACTGTTACATGTGAATTTCTAACAATAAACAAGTAAGTATTCTATCTTCTTCCTTCTTCTTTGTTCTTTGTTCTGTCACATGATATTATAGCAGGTTTCCGTTTTGAAAGTCATTTAAGGTTCTTCTACTATTATTCTCTCTTATCCTTCATTAAATCAAGTAAGTATTCTATTTTCTTCTATTGCACAAATTTTTGTTATCGGTTCAGAACATTGATCATCTCAGTCCATTGGCTCTCAATTTCTGGCCTGATATGGTTACTCGTTGCATTATTAAGTATTCCGGCTGCTGCAAATCAGGAACTGCAAAGTGCTATCATTGCTCTCGGTTCTCAGGTTTAAAGTTGAGTTTCAGTTACTGTTGACCAGGACCTCATGCATTAATTAAATCTCTCATTCAATTGCAGTTCTGATTATTAATTCCTATTCATTACCTACATACAAATCTGGTTTCTCTTTCTTATTCTCAGTTTCATCTCTACGATTCTACCTGGCTACGATTCTCTTTCTTATTTCAGTTACTCAGGATTAATTAAAAAGAATATTCAAGAGAATGAGAAACAGATATCATGTGCAGACCTTTTGGATTAAATATATATTATGAGCTTTGTAAGGAGCAATTCTTTTTACCCTCTCTTTTCTTGATTATAAGACACCTTGACACTTCAACTAAAGTGGTTAATACTTGCACCAAATCAATGATAATATACTAAGACTATGCAAGTCTCCGTATGAAAATTTGAAAGGACATGTACATTTTTTTGTTTTCTGTATTATTCCACCATTATTAACCAGTTCAGAGTCTCCTTCGACAAATAAGGCAAAGAATCATTATGGATATGATGTTTCAAAGTAAACTTTTGCAGTCAACTGAGATGAAGCTAAAGATCAAGTTTTTTATCACACCTGAGCAAGCGACTTATGCGCATCAGCATCAAGAGCTGCCACAGTAGCAACACCCTTCAACACAGTGGCTGCCTTCTCCCATAAAGGCGTCAGAGATTGACAGTGACCACACCACGGAGCAAAGAACTCAACAAGAACAACCCTATTTGAGTTTAAAACCTGAGACAATTCTGTAACAGTCAGTAACAATGCAACATAGGAATGAAGAAATCGGATCATTCCCCCCAATCAGTCAATCTCAATGTTCTAGCCAAGCAGTTGGGATAGAGAAGAAACAGGCAAGTATCTCTAGTTATTAAAAAAAAAATAGATTTTAACTTCCCTCATAATTCTTCTGTAGTTTTGTAAACTCTTAAAAAGCTCTTGCCCGATCAATAACATCGATCACAATATAGACCCATTAATGTTCTTGAATGCATTTTTAATACTGCAATCGCACTGTTCGCCCAGTCATTCAATTTAAACACACAAGCTGGTAAATGTCACCAGGAATTAAGAACGGTATAAGATTTGCAGCAGGACCAATATACAGCATAAAAAAACCCTTCGTGCTCATAAACTACAAACAGGGCTACAATGTGGTATTTAAAAAGGGGGAGAGGGTAGGTTGGCGGGAACCAGAGGATATTGCAATTCCAAAATCTCAAGATAGCTACAAGGGTACAGTCAGGTTAACATTTGCAGTCGATAGACAGAAATTCACGATCCGATCGCTTAAACCACGAGCCAGATCTAAAATCTGACTGAAGAAATCAGTTCACTTGTTCACTTGTTGGTCTCTGCTTCCGCTCTATTACATCACACATTTGAGAAAAGCAAGCTAGCAGAGCAACTAGTGCAATTGGCAGTATTTATTTCTGATTATGTGGGTGTGAGAGCGTTTTTTATTGTGAAACATCGGAACTAGACCTGTGTCGACGAAGAATCTGAACGCACAAGAAGCAAATGCTTACGAAAGATCGAGACTACCTTGGAATCGAAGTTCGACGGAGTAAGTTGAACTACAGGAGACGAGGGCCCGTAAAGCGCAGCGACGATACCTCCGAGCTGAAGAAAGAACAAGACTAGAGCTATCCATGTTACCGAAGTTACCGAAGACGCAGACATTCTCTTTCTCTCTCTCTCTCTCTCTCTCTGAGCATAAACCTCCGGATTCTGGAAACCCCGGAATTGAGCTTCGTAGCTATCGGTTTCGAGTTGGAGTCGTTGAGACTCATCGTGGCGATACACGTATTGTGACCAATGATGATTGTCCACGTGTCATGCAAATTTTCCTACTACCGTAACAGTTCTAAGAGCCGCGATTCGTCGGATGGTGCCCAAAGGAATTAAATGACTTTGAATCCGACTGGGATCTCTATAGTGACTAGTGAGGATTTCATTCCCTCGAAGTATATCGGTATAAATCCTAATACACTTTGATTGTCTTGTGATACAGGTCGATCCACTTTGAGTGAGTAGGATCCTCACTACATGGATGACCTCACTATAGAAAATCTTTTTTCATTTGAATCTATCTCCATGTCCTGTATGCTCTATGTATTCTATCACCATTGATGTGATATGAGACCCACTAGATATGGACGGTGATAGGATCTCGTGAAATATACAAGTACACGCATGTGGACTATTTTCGGATTACATGCCCTATTTCTCTGTGGCATTAGGCAATATATCCTTTTTTGTCCTACTTACTTCACTACCATGGATTTGATTGAGAGTATTTGTATCGGTTGGTATCAGTCATATGAGGATACAGTATACCTTTTTAATATTGGTCGGTATCGGCCACGTGTTGATCAAAACTGAATGATACCACATCGGCCAAATATCCATATTAGTCATGGGCGATACAGTTGATACGATATCAATACCCAAAACCATGTTAATAATTATAGCTACTTTTAGAGTTTATAAATAAATAAGACACCGTAGGGATGAAAATAGATCGAATTCTCATGAGTTACACCACTATCCAAATCTGAATCTGTTTACCAACTATCATATCTGAATCAAATCTGAATCCGACGGATGTATAAAAACCAATTCGAAACCGAATTCGGAATTTAACTGGATATCCAATTAAAAACCGATTCGAAATCGAAAAATTGAATTAGAATACAAATTGCAAAGAAAATGAGTGAATACCCTAGTTTGTAACAAATATATAACCTACCATAAGAAAATAAGAGAAGAAACCTTCAATGGCTATATACAAACATTAAGGATATGTGCGTATTAACACTCTAAAATCTAAGATTATATGCGTCTTAACACTAGACTAAACAAACTAGATATAATCTTGACCGTTTGACTGATATCCGATCCGATCACTGCTTCCCGAATTTGTATCCAAATCTGACTGTTCGAATCCGGATTCCCCCCTAAATGGATGTGAATTCGAATCGAATAAGGATTTTTAACTATCCATTTACATCTTAAGAATATGTAATGCCTTAAAAACACAAATTGTGTGACAATATGATCAAACCCATCTAAAGTTCAAACATTGAATTCTTATTGGTTCTTAAATTAAAAATAAAAGGGTAATTTACATCAGAGGTACCCGACGTTTTAAGAAATCATACCAGAGGTACCTCACGTTTCAAAAATCATACAAGAGGTACCTCTTCTCATATTTTCAACATTTAACTCTATTTAACGTTGGCATCATCCAAGGTAACCATTAGATCTACTCAAACTTTTAGGGATTGATCGTTTTTTGTTGAACTACCCTTATTTGGTGCTTGATCATCGGTACATCAGTCGAAAAAGCAGCAAGTTGGGGTGCAGAGTTTTTATCAGAGGTGTGTACCATAGTCGAGATATGTGACTTGGTGATGAGCAACCGCTGGTGAGGAAGGGTCACAGGAGAGGACAGGGGTAGGAGAGGGGGTGGGCAATTGAGACAGCGATGAGCATATGAGAATCTGAGTGGTGAGTTGTTGCGACAATAGGATGGTGAGAGCGTGAACCGAAGGGGACCACTAAACAGTGGTAAATTTGGAAGTACAAAAATAGAAGGTACCACAAATGTAATATTTTTGAAATTTCAAGTACCTCTGATATAATTTCTCAAGATGTCAGATACCTTTGGAGTAATTCATCCAAAATAAAGAGAGGGATTTACATGATAGCTGGGTATATGAACTCTTATGTGGATCCAAATCAACTCAGCAAAGTTAGGTTGATGTGCGACACCAATCCGAACCTTGATCCGACAGCGACGAAACCGCAAGCTTATGAATACTCTCTTGTGAACCCGTCGCAGGAGATCAAGTGAAAAACAATAAATATTGCCGGGAAGCAGAGTGTAAGACCCACACTCCACGAACCTAATTTAAACCTCTATTTCATGTCGTGATAGATTTTTCAATCATAATCGACCAAACGGAACGAGCGGACGACAAACCACAAGTCCAGGTACAAAGTAGACAAAACGGATTTAGGAATTTTACATACCGATCTCACATACTGATCGACGGATACGTCTGTATGAGCAGACTGTTTAGATTTGGGAACGAATCCCAATGGATCCCACCTTCCAAATCTCAATCTTAGAGATCTTCCTTACGTAGGAAACTCTCCTAAAACCTATCCTAGTCTATATATTGACTCCTTAACCTCCTTATATCCTCTTTATTGACTCTCATAAACCCTAGAGACAACAAGGAGATCTGAAGAGGAGAAATGAGCCGAAAAAGAGTGTCAAGCAGACTTTGTTGGAAGATGAACATCATAGTTTATAGACCAACGGTAAATGCCTTACCTATCTTGTTATTAGGTTAGATTCGGTGATAATCAATGCCATTAAAGACTAGGTATTGATCCAAAACCCTAATTCGGTTGATAAACCCTAGATTTGAATTCTAAACTAAGGTTCATTAGAACGTAAGACTTAAATGGAACATAAAACTAGCCTAGTATGTAGCTTGGGCCAATAATGGTTAGGAGGAACCCTCGAAAATCAGGTTGAAGACCGACGGGAGAAGAGTGGTCGAGTGATGGACTTGAGCTTGTCCGATCGACATACCGGTGGCACGTAAGTGAGACCGGTATTGCAATCAGGATCTCTTGAGAAGGCTCCCAGAAGTGTCTAATCGACCATATCAGTTGCACTACTGTACAGTAACCTGCGACCGGTATGTGTAATCGATATGTACAGAAAGGGTGTTTTTCGACCCCAGTTAGGTTCCGACCAACGTAAACCCTGTGAGACTACTTCTAATCAAACCCTAATTATTTGTAGGACCTGTTGATAGCCAAGTTGGACTCTGTGATGCAGAGGAAGCTTGCAATCAAGCATCAAGTAAGGGAATCAGACCTAAACCTTAATTAACTAATTACAGTAAAACGTTGTTAATTATTCTTGTTTCTGTGGCGTAATGGTTGTGCATATTAATATGTCATATTTACTTTCTGTTATTATTCTGTTCATGTATACTCGCTATGTTAGGATGTGATTGTTAGGCATGTGATTGTTTTCGTTGGTGTGTGAAATGGGAAGTCGGGGTGGCGAGCCACTCAAATTTCGTGTAAAAAAAATAAAATGATATTATGGTATACCGGTTGGATTATACCTGCGGGCCTCCAACGGTATGTGCAACCGGTAGCCGATTCGACCGAACGGCTCGGTGGGTTTTTGGATTATTCTCATAATGAATTTTCCATTCGGGGAAAAATTTTCTAAAAGGGTGGGACTTCATTATAAATAAATAAAGAGATGAAGCCGTTTTTTTTTAAAAAGGAAGAGGGGGGGGGGGGGGGGGGGGGGGGGGGGGGGGGGGGGGGGGTGGAAGCCGCCCGGGAAGGAAGAGCACGCCGCCAACGGACAACGCCGGTAAGTGCTATATACTGTTAGTAATGTTAGGATGTTGGATCGGAGCCGCGAAGCGGCGCAACGATCCAAAAAAAAAAAACTATAGTTTCCATTGTTTTCCTCATTCGGATCTAACCTAGGTTTGATACGACGTTCTACCGAAATCAGAAGGCCACTAAAGGGTTTGGACCTTAGTAAAGGATAGGAAACCCTAGAGACTCTAACCGTTAGCCGACAAGGGGGGAGATCCGAGATCCGCCGGGCCGGGGCGGGGGGGGCGGGTCGGACCTTGTCGATCAGGTCTCACTCGTGAGATCCGAGTGAGACTGAGCAACGGATATACCCGGTCGCACATATCGGGCAATGGCAACCGGTATGTGCGACCGGTATCTTAGCATGGGCTTATGGTTTCGAGCTTGGTTTCCTTGGCCAAACCTGGTTCGACTTACGTAACCTAAATAAATTGATTCTAACTTAATGATATGATTATGTAGGATCCGTAGACCACGTGAGTAAGCTTCGCAACGGGATCATTATCCCCGCGCCGGTAAGGAACAAGACCCCAAACCCAAAATAACAAAATAGTAAACTTTTGTAATATAATTTGGTATCGGAAATACATATTGCTTGATGTCCGTGCATCTCACATGCCATGTAGTCGTTTCTTTTATCTTATTATAATCATGCATTTCATATGCTAGATTATTGTATGTTTACGCATGTGTATGTTTCGTTAGTGTGTGGAATGTGAAGGGGTGTGCCCTGGATATATCGACAACTAATACTTTTTCTCATATCGCCTCCCCTTAGCAAACTCGGCGAATAGGGTATCGGGGAGGACATGGGATTGTGGATCTTCCCCCCCCCACTCTGAGCCCTATCTCTATGTCGTAGGGGGTTGTGATGGGGTAAGGTTATATAGTCTTTACCTTAGCGGACTTGATGCGAATAGGGGTATCGGGGAAAAAAAAAAAAAAGAGGAAAAAAAAAAAAAAAAAAAAAAAAAAAAAAAAAAAAAAAAAAAAAAAAAAAAAAGATAGAGCTAAAGCACGTGGACAAGCCGTCGACTCGAATCCACGTACCACATAACAATGGCGGGACAACATCAATAACGGAGACCACTACACGACCTTCCCCGATACCCCACCCGTACCAAGCATGTTAAGACGGTAATACTACAAGGGTGCTAATGTGAAGAGCGATCCGGGCCCATGCCCCACTCCACACACTAACGAAAATAATCACATGCCTAACAATCACATCCTATCAATGCATGAACAAGAATAATAATCGAAAGTAAAGGATGGCATGTGAATATGCCTGAACAACACATCTCATATAATCGGGTGATGAACAACAATTTCTCGCCCATTAATTATTAGGTTTGGGTCGATTCCCTTACCTGACGCTCGTTCGATAACTTGTCCCACGTCGCAAGATCCAAACGATAAATCACAAAGTCCTACAAGATTATTTGGGTTTCATTAGAATATATTGTTTAGGGTTTCATGTTGGTCGGAAACCAACAGGGTTACAAATACCCTCACAGAGCTGACCGGTGGCAACATACCGGTCGCAGCTCTGTGGGGAAAGACTGGCGACCGGTATGGTCAGCCGGTCCCCACAGATAACCTCCCGAGAGGTAGCGGTCGCAACATACCGGTCGCACTATGTGCAACCGGTATAGTCGACCGATGTCTCCGGGAAGACCATACATGGGTTTTTCGACTGTCGACGATCATCCTCCATGGATTTTCAGGGTTTCTCCTATCCATTCTAAGTCTAGGCTTTGAGTTAGAGTTATCCCCGACTCATTCAAGTCTCATTTCGATGAATATCACCTCGAAACTCGAATCTAGGGTTTGATGGCAACTTAGGGTTTATTGGTCAATTTAGGGTTTTAGATCAATACCTACTTTGCATGGTATTGATCCACCCACACAACTAACATAGGATAAGAAGATGGATTCAAGCACTTACCGTTGACTGGCGTAATGAGAGCGTCGTCGAACGGTAATGACGACACCTCCTTCTTCTTCCTAGCCCCTTCTCCTTTCCAACCTCTTTCTCTTCTCTAGGGTTTGTGAGAGACAATGGAAAGGATTTGAGGAGATTTAAGGGTGTATTTATAGGCTAGAAATAGGTTTTAGTAACCCTACTAGGATTAGGAAACTTCTAGGATTCGAAATCGGGAAGCGGGACCGCAGAGATCAATTTCAGTTCGCACATAGGCTGCGGAGCCATAGGTCGACCGGTACCAAAACCGGACCATCGACCGTATACCTAAAATCGGTATAATTGGTCGACTTCGGTCCGATTTTGTACCTGTTTGTTATCCGCTTGCCCCGTCTGGCCCGGTGATGATCGGAAAACCTGTCATGACACAAAACCAAGGTTTAGACCGGGTTTTCAGAGTGTGGGTCTTACAGCTGGGGTAGGACCATTGATACTGTATTGACATCTAGGACTGGTTAAAAACGGAACCCACTTGCAAACCCTTACCAATAGGGGTTTAGGTATTGGTACGGTATGGGATATCAGGGGAAGGACGTGGGATTGTGGTTCTTCCTGCCCGCCAGACTCGAGTCCTATCTCCATACCAGAGTGAGTGATGTGGGGCAACATCAGTAGTGTGGTAGGCGCCTGACTATTGGGTGTGCTCACACTCTCGTGCATGGAGGTGCGGTGGCCGCCAAACCTTACCATAGCATATTTGCAAGTTATACCTGGCCCAACTTGTAATGTTATCTCATGCATATTGTACTGTTGCATTGGTCTTGTACTTACTGAGTTAAGTTGTGAGCTCACCCAAAACATATATATTTTTTTCAGATTTGGATGCAGGGTACACCATTTATGACTTCGTGGCTGCTCCAGCATACGGCACTGTAGCTGCCATTGATACCCAGGTAGTGGAGGACGAGCATAATGATGCGTCATGCGAGTGCTCGTTTTGTGTTTTCTCCCAGTGACTTGGTTATTTTCTGTTAAAGCATTGTAATAATTATATTTAAATTTGATGGATAATGGAATAAGTTTGATATTTATTTTAAGTTACAATTAGATCTCGGCTCATTTATTTATTTTCGTTGCTATGTATTATTCTCTGATTTTGTTAGATTGCTTGGGAATGATTGGTTGATACGGTCTAATGAGATCCTGGTGTGAACCGTGGCTTAGAGCCGATTCACTCACACTTCTGGTTCATCCGGAATTGGGGTGTGACACTTTAGATACTGTAATGACATGTAGGATTGGTTAGTGACAAACTCACTTGCAAGCCCTCGTTAATGGGGGTGTAGGTATTAGTATGGTGTGGGGTATCAGGAGAAGGACGTGGGATTGTGGTTCAGCCTGACCACCAGACTCTAGCTCTATCTCTATATCGGAGTGAGTGATGTGGGGCGACAGTGGTGTGTGATCCGTTGGGTGTGCTCACACTCTCGTGCATGGAGGTGTGGAATGCAATCTATCCTCACCATAGCACTGTGCAAGTATACCAGACCAAATGTGAATGTTATCTCATGCATATTGCTTGTTACATTGTTTGATTTTCTTACTGGGCTAAGTTGTGAGCTCACCTATATACATGTATTAGATGTTGATGTAGATTACACTGTGGAGGATTACGTGGACGCTCTAGTGTACAGAAGTGTGGCTGCTTTGGATGTGTAAGCATGTGTCAACGAGCATGATGAGTCTTTCGAGTGCCACTTCTACATGTACCTTTAGGATTTCTTTAGCCATTTTATTTTCAGTTGAATTTATAAACAATATAATAAATATTTATTTATGTTTTTGTATTTGAGTTAACTTGGCTACTTTATTTATTTGTTAATAGCACATTTATGTTAAGATTTTCTCTATATTATTATATTTTGATTTGTGGTTAGTATACGTTGATTTGTTGTTGGCACAGTCTTATTGGGATCCTGGTGTGAGTCATTGGTTTAGTGATGGTTCATTCACACTTCTAGTTCAATCGAAGTTGGGGTGTGACACATAGATCTTTCGTCTCCTCCGAAGGTGCTCTGCAATTCCCGTGTCTTAGAGCAGAAGAGGGAAAAAGAAAAACCAAAAGGGTTGAAGATTCTTTTTGTCTTGAAGCTTCAAGATCACAAAGAGGAAGGGGAGAATGATTCAGATGTCAGAGAAATAAGAGAAAAATAAAGAGAAACCAAAATGAAACAAGCAATTCCAACCTCTTCCGCAATCCCACTGCTCGATATCGTCATCAATCAAAAGCACGCCTTTTGGAATTGAAACCCTATTCCCCTGAATTCGGAATCCCAACTCCACAAATCACAAACACACACTCTCAAAATGAAATCTATGAGTGCAAACTTCTCTCCTTGACTCGTGATTCTCTTTCAGCTACATCACCTGAATCTCTTTCCTTCAAATAATTTTCTACCGAATAACTTGGTCTAAACCCCGTAACCACCAGCGGCTAACCCATAGCCCCAGCTAGGGGACTTGGATCGTCTCCAGTCCGTTCAGTTGTCCAATCGTGGACTGGGCGGACTGGATTAAAAGGACATGCATACCAATACATAGGGGGGGCGTGTCCTTTGAATCCAGTCCGCCCAATCCACGACTGGACGACTGGATACGATCTTTTTCCCAGCTAGGAGCTACGAAAAAGACCGAACGTCCGACTCAGGATCGTTATCGGAGAAGAAATTAGAGACTAATGTCAGGGGACCTGGGTTGGTGCCAGCCTCACCGATGAAGAGATTCTCAACAGATGAACGGGGCGTGGCTCTTGAAGCTCCTTGGTTTTTGGCCATTGGTGATGATGTCAGTTTTGTCCAAACTCCTAAACCGCCATTAACAGGGTCTTCTTCTCAACCTATGAATCAAATTTTTTTGTTCAGTGAGAAGACTTTAGAAAGAAAATCTTCATGGGTTTTCCCTCTCTTTGCTATTTCTTTGGTTTGCTAGCTTATGTGGATCTGGAAATAAGTGCAAACTTCTCTCTCTGCTAATTATGTTCTTCTTCTTCTTCGTCTTCTTCTCCCTCTCTGTCTTCTTTTTCATTTGATCTCTTGTGGTGCGCTCACATGATGGTTCAGAAACCTGCAATTTTGTCACTGTCGGAACAAGGTTTAGACAAGTGTCGCACATCAACCTAGCTCTGTCAAGTCTCCAGTTAATGTTGCAACGGGAGACAATTTGGATCCCTCTTATATGGAAAAAGATCGTCTCCAGTCCGTTCAGCTGTCCAGTCGTGGACGGACGGACTGGATTTAAAGGACACGCCTCCCCATGTATTGGTATGCATGTCCTTTTAATCTAGTCCGCCCAGTCCACCACTGGACGACTGGACGGACTGGAGACGATCCAAATCCCTCTTATATGCTATCAAGAAAATGAGAATATAAAAAGGACCGGTAACCACTTACTTGGAGGAGAGAAAGGCCCATATCTCAAATATGAGAAATAAATAAAGAAGTACTTCCTTTTCCTTAAAAATAAATACAAGTGCTGCATTATATTGAGTGGTTAATCTGTCATCCACTCTCCACAGTTCTTTTACTTCTAATCTCTGTCAATTTAAATCTAAACCCATCTCTCTCATGTCGTTCAACCGTCTCACTCCCATCTGTCTCTACATCGTCTCCCCTATATATATATATATATATATATATATATATGAAGAATTATTATTGTAACAATGGTTTGTTTAGAAATAGAATAAAATAAATTTTGATCATTCATTTTTATCAAGTGGCAAGTCAAGTGGATCCCAAATTACTATATTAACTAATATTTAATTTTTATAATAGTTTTTTTTCTTCAATAGTTGTTTTCAATTTAAAATCTTAAGTAAATTACCTTTTATTTCTAGAGAGAAAAATCTCTACAAAATTCTTCAATTGGTTTATCTCTCCTCCTCTCATCTTGTGCGTCCCATTAAAGATACCAAAGTCTCCTGTCATTGTTGAACAGGTCAAATTGTGATCCAACGGTTGGTAGGCACCAGTGCACGTACCAAAACATTGGTACGTAAGCCTAGGGACTTCAGCCATTGGATCTCACTACTAGACAAATTGGAGAACATGAAAAGATTTATTCTAGTTTATTTTAGGGGAAATAAAGTACTCTATTTCTATCTTTACTACTTGAAATTGAGGTTTCTTTTCTTGGTTCTCATTTTTTTTGAGAATAGTTCATGTGTATGTACTTTAATCCTTCTCGAATCTTACCACTATCTATATTTAAGTATCCAAATCTTCTTTTCCCAGAGGTTTAGGAAGGGCGGCAGCCCCGTCAGATGACCGACACTTGACCTCTTTGCTGATTTGGCTTGTCAGTTCAGATGGAGGACTTAGGGGTCAACCATTTAATCGGGGCACCCCCTCTCCTCCTGAAGGTTAGGGGGAACCGAATCCTCTTCTCCACGGCTCCTCGACTCCCACCTCATCCAACCATTGGAGGGGTGAGCCGGCTCAAACTCCAACCCCTCCAATGGTTGGATGGGGTGGGAGCCGAGAGCGGTGAAGGAGAGGATTTGGACGGAGGTTGAGGGGAGAGGGTATTGAAATCCACACTCTAGATGTGGGTCCCATACTCTAGAAGTTAGACTTTGATAGGACCGAAACCTGGACACGTGGTTAGTTTGTTACGACGTACGAGTGTATCTGTCCAATTCACGATTCAGGTGCCAAGTGTGCAACAACACAAGGCAACAAGGACCAACTTCAGAAAAAACAAGAAAAAGGGGAATCAACTTCAGAAAACTCGTCTGAAATCGGGGTGGGCGGAAAGCAGGCGGAGAAGGAAGGAGCGAAAGTCAGGGAACTGGGAAAAACGTCTGCATTCAAGTAGGGTTCCAACTACTCATGCGATTGCCAACGTGATTAGTGGAGGGGTGGAAAGAGAGAGAGAGAGAGAGAGAGAGAGAGAGAGGGGTTTCGTCATGGCAACTTCGTCCCTCTTCTCTGTGTTATCTGCAATTTCAGTCTGTCCGTCTTCGTCCCTAACATCAGGGAAATACAGGACGAATTCAGCTTCTTTGAACTTTCAAAATCCTTTTATCTACAACCCATTGTCTTGTTCTTCTTATTCTTCGCATCGATCTCTCAAGAGGTAAGTTCTCTTCTTTTTCTTTCAGTTTTATATATTATTGCTTCTGGATTCTGGAGTGTGTCGTAGTGGGTTTATGGTGCTTGGACATTTCCTGAGTGTTACTGTTCCCTTTAATAATTTTTTAAAGAAATTTATTGAATTTGTCTGTAGCGAATCGCGTTTAACAAAATAACATTTCATGTGTTCGCGAAGTTCAATGGGTTAGGTGAGGGTCTGGGGGGTGGGGATGATCCTTTATTGTACCTCTGGAGGTCTGTAGCGAAATTTAATTGTGTGTGTTATCAATACCTACTTAATTGAATTCAAATATTCTAAATTTTGGTAGCTTGTATGTAAATCATTTGGATCTTAACAAGTTATAACAGCATAAATGTGTTAGAGGTCAGGAACTCCCCTTGATTCTTTTGAAATTGGAAACAGAGATTGTGCAACTATATCAGTACGTATTGTCAAAGACGTTCATGGCAAAAGTGGTGGTTTTATTTGAGTTATTGAATTTTCGTTTGTTCATGAGGGGTCCTTTTATTGTGTTGTTTGTAGAAAGCTTTGTAGAGTCCAAGCAACAGTTTTGCAAGATGACGAAGAGAAGGTAGTTGCGGAGCCTTCCTTCCAGCCAAGTAGTTTTCCTCAAAATGATGGGGAAGGAAGCATTGGGGATACATCAGAGAGTACATCCTCCAGTGCATTGGAAAGATGGGTCATCAAGTTGGAACAATCTATAAATATGTTTTTCACGGTAAAATTTCTTTGCTTCTTGCTCTTTCTTCATTTTTTATCGTTTGCCACAGTTGTTCACATGCGTTTGGTGAAGAGTTGCCTATCATATGTTCTGTTGCCAAATTTATCTCATAATACATTATGTAAACCAATCTCTAACACATGCCACAATACGTAAGAAAATAGTTGGTATTGGTTACAGGTAAGATTCCGATAGTAGCTCACAATATGCACAAGGAGAGGGAAGAAAAATATGCGGATAAATAAGAGGGGGGGGTGGAATATGCTATCTATCTCAGATCAAGGGTCTCTCATCCAACTGCATTCACAATATGCACAAGAAGAGGGAAGAAAAATGTGCGGATAAATAAGAGGGGGTGGAATATGCTATCTATCTCAGATCAAGGGTCTCTCATCCAACTGCATTTCACAGGGAAACTCATATTCAACTGAATTTCCTTCTTCTTTATTTTCTTCAATGCCTCAACTTAGGCTTATTACATCATTTAAATAGAACTGAAATAAAATCCTTTCAATGGAAAGCTTAAACTATCTGGGCTAGTAAGTAACTGCAAATAACAATGTTGTAACTAAGGGAAACAAAAGGTTTACAAGAATTTACCGAACTGGGATAAACCAAAAGCTACTAGATTAAACTTTAGATCACATCTTTTTATTGTGAACTCTTGCCATTTGAATAATCCACCTTCCAATGTCATGCGCCTTCTATGTTTGTGAGCTCCATGGTACAAGGGTTGACCAGCTACTTGGGTTTGGTTCTCTTGCAAATGTATTTGATACCTGCGAACCAATCGACATCAATACATGCCCAATTAATGCTATTTGGTGCCTGATTTTGTTATCTTTTTCTTATTTTAATTTTATTGCTGTTGGAGCTCTTGGATACAGTTGCAATCAGTTGTTTTAAGACTTAAAAAAGTTATATCTCAATTCGGTTTTTGGAGATCTCCTATAGGGCACTATGGCCCAGTCCCTGCCACATCATTATTTTGAGAGTCTGGGAGGATACTCTGATTTGATAATTTATGTGCCTGAAGGCTTCATGAGATGGCATCTTGACAAATATTGGGCATTTTAGATGCCTTATGATCCCTCTGATTGAAGCATACTTGTTCATTTTTGAAAACTCTATTGATCATTGCAGGATTCAGTTGTAAAGATACTTGATACTCTGTACCATGACCGGGATTATCCAAGGTTTTTTGTGCTGGAAACTATTGCAAGAGTTCCTTATTTTGGTGAGTACTACAATTTTTCGTTCATTATTTGTGTGGCTTTATTGTTCATGTTATTTGGTTTGATGATTAGTGGGGTCTCAAAAGGGGGAAAGAACAATACATAATCTGGCACCAACTTAACTGTTGCTAAGAAGTTAAGAAAAAAATTTAGACTCTTCTCCAATGCCAAGTCTTCGCGAATCACCAACCATGGTAAGATAGCTATCTTAATGGTCAAGATTAGGAAGAATCCTGAAGGAGGGTCCAGAAATGGATCATTGGATCCTTTTGTTTTTATTTTTATTTTTTATTTTATTGTTACTGATTTATGTGATGATTGGTGGAATCCCTTTTGGGAACTATCTAATTACTCAAATCCTTTTCAGTTTGATCATCAACTAATGCTATCACTGAATGAGTACAGGGATGTGGGTTTTGAATGTTATACTGTATCATGCTACTGATAATGACATTACTTTCGTGTTCTGGCAGCCTTTATGTCTGTTCTGCACATGTATGAGAGTTTTGGTTGGTGGAGAAGAGCAGATTATTTGAAAGTGCATTTTGCTGAAAGCTGGAATGAGATGCACCATCTTCTTATCATGGAGGTCTGACTCTTAATTTGTGCTTCTTTCCAGTAATCATGTTGTCAGGCATCTAATTTTCTGATTCTAACTCGTTGGTAACTTAACATTTGCTTGTTATGATAGTTGTGGTACACTGTTATTAATTTTTACAATATGCATTTTTTTTATTGTTCTCATATATGATTGCAGGAACTGGGAGGAAATTCGTGGTGGTTTGATCGCTTCCTTGCACAACACATTGCAGTCTTTTATTACTTCATGACAGTTTTAATGTATGTAGTGAGCCCAAGAATGGCATGTAAGTATATTACTCTAGTTCTTTAATTAAAAATATTGTATTTTTTTATTTTATGAATTAGTCAATAGCATTTTCATAATGTTTCTCTTTTTGTTTTATTAATATGTCATGTCTTTGTGCTTATCCTGAATGGATATTTGAACTTATTGGTTAAAGGACATAGAACCAAACCAAAGCAATTACAGCCACACAAATAGGCCAATCCCTCCCTAATTTTTTTTTGTCCAGGATAAAAATTTTCCTTTCCCAACTTGCGTGACTTTCCTACTCTGAATTCCATAGAAGCAGAAAGGCTGAGCAAGGCTGGGCCTAGTTTACATATCTAGCTTGTGATACACTTTATTGAGGATCAAGACTTTGTAAGCTTTGTTCTCCACTCGGATCCTTGAAGGGCCAAATCAATTGTTTTGAAGGCTTATCCCTGCACTTAATTTGTGAATATTCCATAATTTAAGATTTTAATGTATCAAATTGTTGGTATATTATGATCTCCAAGGACCATGATGTCTCATTTCTTCATTAATACTTCTCCATTCCTGTTACATTTCAGTGACAACTAACATGACCTCTTTTTTTCCTGTTGAAGAGGTTTCCCGTGCCGTCAGCTACTTTTTGTCCTTTATGGCATCTAATGCTGCTATGAGCTTTTCCATTACTCCACAGAATACAATACTTTTCAACTTCTTCTGATAAACTGAGTTAGATGCTATCATAATCATCAATGAATATTTGTACCTAGGTTGTACTTACTTATCTTGTGGTTATGATAATTTTTCACCATGGAAAATATGACCATGGACCAGTATTTTTCTGCCAACTGTCCGCAAATGCTTCCATATTATTTAAGAGTACCACAATTTCATTTCTTTTCTCCCCACCAGCCCAAACCCAAACTCCAAGCGTCAACCAGACTATTTCCTTTTTGTTGCACCATGTGTAAACTTCAATTTGATGGAACCTTCTTCTGTTTTACTGGTCCTTAACAATAAAATTCAATAGACATTTGGAAAGGTGAAAGGTAGTTGGGATCTATTTCAGCAGTCATTGAGAAAGGTGAAGAAAAACCTTTCTTGGAACAAATGACAATGGAAAGATCTTTTGTTTCATTTTTTTTTTTTTTACGATTCTGGAGCATCTATCATGTTTTGCTAGAAGATAAAAATGGGGGTTTCCATGTGATAGGGAGATTTAGGTTCCTTTTGGTTGGAAATTTGGATGTGGCAGATCTGCCTTATACTGTGTAAGATCCATCAAAAGAAACCTACAATTTTTTTTTGAATGCTACATTTATTTTGACATAAAATGCTCAGAAACTTTCCCATTATAGAATACTTCCTACGAAACAAACTTTATTATTAGATTGTTTACGTTAACAAAAGCCCCTTAGCGCCCTAGGACGGGAGTGGGGGATGGTCCTAAGCGCAGGCAGCAGCAGCACCGGCTCTACGAAGTCAGAATCAAATCTTTTTTTTTCATTTTAATTCCACCTGTTTTCTATAGAAACAAACGGAGCCCAAAAACAATAACCATCCCGTTCTTCACGTGTGTCTGATGTGCTATTGTGATCATGCATATGCATTGTGCATACCTTACTGCTAAATATAGGCTAGAGAAAAAACTTTAATCCCAAGTTCTCCCTCGGTAAGATTAAATCTTAGATGTTGATACATTTACATTTGTATTCATGCTTTCTGCAGATCATTTTTCTGAATGTGTGGAGAGGCATGCTTTTGAAACTTATGACAAGTTTATCAAGCTACAAGGAGGTAAGAGTTATAACCATGAATGGCGTATCTTTATTCGCATTGTGACTAAAGTATAATAAATTTTATTATTTAATTTATGAAAAAATATGCTATTATCATTAATCATTCTTCTAACACTGATTGGTTTTTAACATAGTATATAGATGATAGTTGACTCGAGAAAACCTCCTCATAGGCATGCAACGATATTCTCCAGTTTCATATCGGTTCCTCCAGCCTAGTTGTTTGATACTTGTGGGGACTTTTTTTTCCCTTAATGAATTACTAATTGGAGGTATATACAATATTCGAAGCCTGATTTTTATTGATTGTTACCTATATAAAGCCACTAAAAGGAATTATGGTTAGTCATTGTATTTTTCAGTCAACTTTGTTGCTTTTCCTTCTTTTCGTCCCCTTCTCTTTTTATTGATAAAAGATCAATACCCATTTCTTTTCCACAATTAGATAAGACAAGATATTGGATTACAATGTCTCTGTTTGTTTCCATGTAAAGTGGTGAAAAAGAAAAGTTTTCCTGTAAATTAGGATTTTCACTGTTTGTTTTAATGTAAGATGTTAAGAAAGGTGTTGAAAAAATAGGGAAATTTTACATGGAAGAAATTTTCATGTGAAATATCATTTGTACAATAAATTTACCGCGAAACAAACAAGGCCTATAGGAAAAATTTGTTGTGTATGATCATGAGGTAATCAAAGTGTCACACCCCAATTCCGGCTGAACCAGAAGTGTGAGTAAACCGTCACTGAACCAACGGCTCACACTAGGATCTCAATAAGACTGTGTCCACTCATTCAAACCATTGCACATAACCATCATCAGAATATAATAAATACAGCGGAAGTCTTTAAATAAAATGAGATGAACATCTATTGATAGATTTAAATAAATATTCAATTATCCAAATTCTCAAACATAAATAAATATCTTTACATCACTTTAATGTCAACCGAAAATAATTGAAACAAATAAAGAAAAATCCTAGAGATACACGCAGAAAGGGCACTCGCATGAAGCGTCATCTCGTCCTCTCCTACCTGCACATCCAGAGCAGCTACGCCTCCGTACGTCGGCGCGTTCATGTATTCATCCACCGTGTAACCTGCATCAACATCTAAAAATGGTGTATACACAAGGGTGAGCTCACAACTTAGCTCAGTAAGACAATCAGACAATGTAACATTTATATGCATGAGTAACAATCATATTATATTATGGTCTGGTTTGAGCTTGCAATGTGCTATAGAAAGGATTGGCGGCCACCGCACCTCTATACACGAGTGTGTGAAGTCGTCCAGTGGATCACACCACTGCCGTCCCACATGCACCCACCATGGAATAGAGATAGAGCTAAGGCGTCCCGATCAACATTACCAACACCTCCCCTGATGCTCTACCCATACCAACACGTAAGCCCCTATTGGCGAAGGCTTGCAAACTGGGCTCGCAACTAACCAATCCTATATGTCATCACAGTAGGCCCTATCCCAACACAGCTCCCTACGACATAGAGATAGAGCTAGAGTCTGGTGGCCAGGCCGGAGACCACAACACTACGTCCTCCCCCTGATGCGCTACCCGCACCAAGCATGCTAAGACAGAACGATACGAAAGGTAAACCCTATCCCAACATAACTCCCTACGGCATAGAGATAGAGCTAAAGTCTGGTGGCCAGGCCGGAGATCACAGTGTCACGTCCTTCCCCTGATGCCCTACCCGCACGCTAAGATAAAATACTACGAAAAGGTGCTAGTGTGAGGAATGATCCCAGACCCCAGGCCCTTCTCATTTCACACACCAACGAAAACAATCACATACCTAACAATCATATCCTAACATAACGAGTATGCATGAACAATAATAATAACTGAAAGTAAAGGATGATATGCGAGTATGCACAAACATCAATCCACAGAGTCATAGTTATTAACAACGGTTTACTGTCCATCAGATTATTAGGGTTTAGGTCTGATTCCCTTACCTGACGCTCGTTTGATTGCTTGCTCCACGTCGCAAGATCCAAATGTGCTATCACAAAGTCCTATACAATATTAGGGTTTAGTTAGAATAGTTTTCCTTAGGTTTCATGTTGGTCGGAAAACCAAGGATATTACAAAATATATCTCACAGAGCTAACCGGTCACAGTCGACCGGTATGTCTCCGGAAGACCATACGTCCGGTTCTCGACTGCCGTCGATCATCCCCTATTGATCCTAGGGTTCCTCCTACACATTCTAGGTCTGAGCACTGAGTTAGAGTTGTTTCCAACTCCATTCAAGTCCTAGCTTTGACGGTCTCCTTCCTAGAACTCGAATCTAGGGTTTACCGACTAGGGTTTGTCGGCAAAAATAGGGTTTTAGATCAATACCTGCTTTGCATGGTATTGATCAAAGCAACCTAACCATACTAGAGTCATAATCCTAGAGTCATAATGTAAAAGAAGGTTTAAGCACTCACCGTCGACTGGCGGTAAGGTGTTCTTCGTCGAATAGCAATATGGGCTCTTCTTAGCTTCTCCTCCTTCTTCAGCCTCTCTCTCTTTTCTAGGGTTTGTGATGATCAATGGAAGGGATTCTAGGAGGTTTAGAGGGATTTATATAAGCTAGGTTTAGGTTTAGGAAGCCTCATAGGATTAGGAAAGTCCTAGGGTTTGGAATTTGGAAAGTAGGACCCGCAGAGATCCGGTTCCGGATCTTGGTAGTCTGCAGACTATACCGGTCGACCGGTACCAATGCCAAGACCGGTACCATCGACCGGTATGAATAAATCATACTTAAATTTGATCTGTTTGGTCCGATTTCATACCTGGTTGTCATCTGCTCGTCCCGTCTGGCCGGGTGATGATTGGAAGACCTGTTACGACATGAAATCAAGGTTTAGATCGGGTTCATGAAGTGCGGGTCTTACACAAAGGGTCTATGATTAATAGGTTTGTACTTTCTGTTAACAAAGTAAAGAAAGAAGAGAGAAAGAGAAGATGGAGATAAAACGAGAAAAGGGAGAGAGAGAATCGTAACTGTCCTCTCCTCCTGCTGGTGATTTTATTAAATGGAAAAGGAGGGTTATGCAAGTCTTTTTGTCTAGGAGTAAGCAAAAGACTCGTTTATAATAAGCTGACAAGTGATAACTTAAGCATTACCAAAAGTCAGTGGTTACAAGTACTCGAGGGAAGGAAAGATTTGGAAGAGAGAAGGATGAAAAAAATGCAAGTAGATCTGATTTTGTTTCAGTAACGGTACTGACAGGCCGGTCACATACGAAAGTCTCTATTTTTTCTTTTGGGAGCAAAGCTGCAACTACATAAGAATAGACAAATTACATCCAAGAGGACTCCTACCAATACTAGAAAACCTGTCCATACTAGGAAACTTAAAACCAATATAAGTCTAAGACTGGAGACAATTCAGAACATAGAGACATTAAACCTAAACAATTAAATCTCAACGGAGTTTGCTGGGTAGGATAATGATATCGACCCAGTTTTCAACACTCCCTCTCAAGCTGGAACATGCTCCAGCTTGGAACGACAAGAATAGATATGATCCGCAACACGGGAACACCAAGTAAGTAGGTTCTTCCCACGGAAGGCAGATAGTAGTAGCAAAGGGTTGGTCCACATGACGATTTTGTCAATCAGAACCGGAAGAAGCAGTAGCAATATCCGACATCGCAGTAGATCAAGTTGGTAGGGTGAGGTCGATATGGCAGGGCATTGCCAAAAAACCAAGAAAAATGTTGAAGTGGTAGCGCTGGAAAAAATCATTAGTAGTCCTTGATCAATTTCAGCTAAGGAGAAATGATGCTGATCCTTCAATCTTGCAATCGATTCTGTCCAAGAGTCTTGAAGATTTATGAAATAGGTTGGATCGATTTTAGACTAGACAGAAAATCCATAAAAAAAATAATAAATAAATAAAAAATATCGCAGGGAGAAAATTGATATTGCAAATCGCAGATAGTGGATATTGCACATAACATGATATCACAAATTGTACAGAGTTGATTTCAATCTTCAGAAGTAACAAATGCCGTCAGTAATTGCAAACTTTGATCCCTAATAGGAGAAGACTCGATCTTCAACAAGAAGGAATAACTTGATCTTCGAATAGAGAGAAAACCAATTGCACAACAGCTGTCAATTTTCAAAAAAACAAATAATGCTTTAATCTAGAAAAGAGGTAGTAGGCTCCAATAGGAGCAAAAGGTAATAGGCTTCAACATGAGCAAAAGATAGTAGGCTCCAAATCGATGTAGGCATAGTAGGCTCCAAATCGACGTAGGCTCCAATTTAAGCGAATAATGATAATCCCGAGCACATAGGCTCCATCATCTCCCCCTCACGTGGACAGATAATGCATAGGATGAGCAGCAGACAGCAAAAGCAAGAAACAGCATCACGAAGGATGAGCAACACAATAAATCCCATAAGCTAGAGCAATTGTCACACCCCAATTCCGCACACTTCAGAATGGTGTGATGAACCGCCAAATAACCAACGGTTCAACCAGGATCTCTTATAGGCTATCCCCGCGTTATCTAAACTTAACAAGCATCCATAATCATAATCAGAGTAATACACAATAGCGGAAAATTTATAAATAATATGAACTGAGAACTAAAATGATACCCATAATATCAAATTATTCTGTGTTTAACTAAGACATAAATATTCAAATACCAAATACACGTCTTATAAATCCAATAAAGAAACCTACAAAAATATCTAATCGAATACACACGAGTTGCACTCGCAAGAGGAGTCGTGTGTATCGTCTTCAGCTCCAACTTCCATAGCGGCTACAGTTCCATACGCTGACAGGTTCATATAATCTTCAACAGTATATCCTGCATCATCAACTAAAAATATTCAACGTCGAGGGGTGAGCACACAACACGGCTCAGTGAGTAGCCAAAACAATGCAACATTACATATGCATGCAAAAATCAATTTATATCTTTGGTCTTGGTTTATAGTTTGCAATGTGCAATAGAAAGGTTGGGTGATCAAAGGTTAACGGTTATTGATACCGCCTCTATACACAGGGTGTGGAAGCCCGCCCCGAAGGTTAACGGTTATCGTCGTCCCCATCCACCTTACCATAACATTATACAACAAAGGTTACCGATTATTGCTATATAATGCTATACCAACACGTAAGCCCCCGTTAGCGAGGGCTTGCAAACTGGGCTCGCCGCTAACCAATCCTAATGCCAAACAAGTGTATCCAAGGCCTCACCCCAAAGATCCCTCGTAACATCCATAGCGATAGAGCTAAGGCCCCCCGGTAGAGTCGAGACTACAAGGACCGAGACCACCTCCCCGATACTCTACGACATAATAGTTCGCTAAGGTAATGGCGATACGACGATGCCAATGCACAAGACTTGAGTTAGAGATAGAGCTAACGCGGCTGAAACCCGCCAAAGGTTAACGTTTATTGACGTTCTCATCATACCTCCCCTGATACTCGCTCGCATCAAGCACATCAACCACACACATACAAGCACATGCCTATTCCTATCATCATCATCATCATCATGTTATAAACAATAAAGTAGATATGCATGAACAAGTAATAGAAATATTGGATGGCATGTTGTATGCACATTACAAACATATTCGCATAGAATCAAACATGGCATAGGACTCAATAAATAGAAAACAGTTTATTATTAACCAATTTAGTTTGGGGTTAAGGTTCCTCACCTTAGCTTGCTAATAGATATTTTTCCAAGCTTTAGAATCACTGTTATAACGGTATTATATTGCTAGCAAACCTAACAAAGTCGATAGAATTTAATTAGAATTAATTCGGAATTTAAAAACCATTCTGTCAACTGAGGGTCGATGCTAGGGTCGATGCTAGAGTCGATGGGTCTATCGACCCTCCCTCCATTCTGAACTTCCCGAATGCCGAGGGTCGATGGTCGAAACACCTAGGGTCGGATGGTCCATCGACCCTCGGTGCGAGCCTCGGTGCACTCCGGTCCAATTTCCACTTTTTAATCCATTCTTCGTGTTTGGGGTCTTATGACTTGCTTCCTATATTCACCCAACACTCATTCCATGGTCTGGAACCATGTATAATTCATCTAGATAGCTTTCGTGCATCCTCCTATGGTTTTCCATGAAAACCTAACCATGGATGGATGGTTTGGGTTTCTCCGAAATCCTACACTCAACCATATCTAACCTAAGGTCTGTAGAAACTCATGGAATTGGTATCCATACCTGAGAAGATTACTTTTCTCTGCAATTTCTTCTCCTTTTTGCTAAGCCTTCTTCCTAGTCTCCTTTCTTCCTCTTTTCCTTCTTCTCTCTTTCTCTCAATTCAATTAGGGTTGTGGAAGGAGTGAATGTGGCTTAGGAACGTCATTTAAATAGGCTGGGAATGTCCTATAATAATCCCATTGAGATTTGGAAAGAATCCCAACCGAAAATTAGGAAATTTCCTAATTTCAGTTTCGTCAGAAATCGAGGGTCGATGGGAGGGTCGATGATCCCGTCGACCCTAGGGTCTTAAGCTGTCCGACCCTCCCTCAAAAACTGAGGGTCTGACTTTCTGTATTGGGAGGTCCGACCCTGCTTCACTGGGTGTGCGACCCTCCCTTAGAATTAAGTGTTTTCGGGTCGATTTCGTACCTGGGATCTCGATCTCCTTCATGCCCTTGGTCCATTTAACTCGACCATGATGGGTAGACCTGGTTCACAATGGTAAGACCGGGTTAAATTGACACGGGTCTTACAGCAACGGCAAATAAGATCCCAATAAAATAACCTCCAATCACCCCCTGCCATTAGCAACAATAAGCAGCCAATAGCCAATAGCAACCAAACAATAGAATACTGTGTAGAATAACACTAGGAACAAAATATCCAAAATTTGGAAGTTGATCTGAAGGTTGGATTCAAAGTTATGAGGTATTCCGAACCGTTTGGGACATCTTGGAAAGGCGAACAGACCCTTCGTAAGGGAACAAATGGACCCCAGTGGTAATATGGTAATTAACCACAATGTTTAAGGGGCCATGGGTAGTTAACAAGGAAGGAATGATAATACTGTAAATAAGTCAAAGTTCAGAATTAAAGAAAAGGGGAAAACAACACGAATGACCCAATTGGAAGCAACATCAAGGTATGAGGGTGAATAAAAGGCAAAACCAAGAATTTAGGGACTTTTCTGATATTTAAAAAGAAATATGGATCACACAAAACTAAAGTTCAGAAAGAGGGGAATTTTATGAAATATGTAGAAACCAAGGACAATCATAATAACCAAAGCTCACTTTCTTCAACCTTCAGAATAATTTAAGATTCAAATGTCTCTCTCATTTTTGTGGAGATGACATCTTATATATTTATAATAATCTTGTTACAAAGATTTACAAAGATTACAACATTACACGTACAAACCAAAACCGAATGGGTAAGTCCAGCTCCATCTAAACTCTTATATTTGAATTCATGCAACACATTGTAGATGAGGTAGTTGCAGCCGTTTCTATATTCTTGGTTTGCAACTCCTCTTTATCATCTTGAATATTTGAATTCAAATCCATGCAAGACGTGTAGGATGATTGATCGGCTACTGTTCCACGACTCCTGATTTTCAGGTGTTGTGGGCTCTTGTTAATTGAGAACTCCCTCAATACTAAGCAGTTGGATTTGAAAGTTTAGGTAAAGGATTGCTTCAGCCAACCTTGCTGGATTCAAAGGAGAGTAGAATCGAATAGCAACTACGAAGATAAAAATACACTCTGAAATCAGATCCAGCGGTAGTTTTGATTTCAGGTATGAACTTAAGTTTGATTCTCACACCACAGTCCACCTTTGCAGATCAGATTCTACAAGATAGGTCGCCCCAGAAGAACCGATGCACAAAATTGCAGGCTGAAAGAACAGTAATTGAGGGAGATCAAGTTCTCTCTTGCTGAATAGAATCCAACGCCAAAACAAGGTATTGCCCACAAGGTATTGACGATAGCAGCAGCAGCAGTGATGATATCGGTTCAATAGCATAATTAAACAGGCGATGGAATCAAGAACAAAACCTGAAAGTGGGTATTTGCTGAGATCAATGGGCATGAACAAGCAAACACCAGAACCAGATTTGATTGATGGTGAAGAAAGAAGAAGAAACAAAACTAGAACTTCTTCAGATGCAGCAATAGCAGCCTAGCAGGTACAATACGAAAAGGAAGATACAGCAGAGCAGCAATAGTGGCTGCACTCTAAAACGATGAACTTAGACGATTCTCTAAATGGCAGATCAGATCAACCGTTTTGATACCATGTTAAATTTCCATCTCAAAAGTTTGAACTATTAAGTGGAGGGACTCTCACATATAAAACACCCAAGGTTCTAGACTTAAGCAATGTGGGACTATTCCCAACACTCCACTCAAGTGTTGCCCCTCTTTTGAGTGGCAGTACATGTAGCAAATGTGGTCCTACTTTTGGGTGACCATGGTCCCTCTTTTTGGGTGACCATAAGGAGGAACCTGGAGCTCTGATATCATGTTAACAAAGTAAAGAAAGAAGAGAGAAAGAGAAGATGAAGAGAAAACGAGAAAAGGGACTCCTGTGCAGGTGATCTTATCAAAGAGAAAATGAACTACATAAGAATAGAAAGACTACACATCCAAGAGGACTCTTACCAATACTAGAAAACTATCCATACTAGGAAACATAAAACCTATATAAGTCTAAGGCTAGAGACAACTCAGAACATAACTAGAGACATTAAACCCAAGCAATTAAATCTTGATGGAATCTGCTGATGTGTAGATAGAACTGATGACTCAGCAGAAAAACCTTCAACTAATGTCCACAGGATAACGGTAGGATAATGAAATCGATCCACTCTTCAACACTTCCGTTTCAGAAATTAAATTGATATCTTTGTGCGCTCTTGAAATCTAGAAAGTCATTTTGTACCCTCCTATTGAGCATTTTCTGGTTCTAACTGTATGTAGCAAAATACATCAATTCTGTTCCATTAAGCATTAGAACAAGTATTATATGCATTCGCATTTTATGGTTTTCATGTGTTCAGTTGGATTTCTACATAGACCTAAAAGTTTAGTGTACATCTGTTTCCAGGCGGCGCAGCACCACATAGCTTAATATAGATTTATCTAATCTTTGGTCTTGCATGTATGTTCTCGTGCCTATGTATGAGATATGCTTTTGCAGTAGTTTCATATTCTATTAATTGAACAGTATGTACATGTATCTTTATTTTGGTGCAGATGAGTTGAAAAAATTGCCTGCTCCTGAGATTGCTGTCAAATATTACACTAGTGGTGACCTGTATTTATTTGGTAGGTCTACTAATTGCTGCATAAGGTTCCTAGTCTTCTGACATGCTATGCATTATGACAATTCTGTTGCATTTTATTGTAGATGAATTTCAAACCTCCAGAGTTCCCCATTCTCGAAGACCAAAAATAGGTAAGGATCTAGCATACTTCATTGTTTGGTCCTTGCTGTAGTTTCTTGTTGCCTGATTCAGCAGCTCTATGTTGCCCACTTTGAACGAGTGGAATGGTAGTCAGGATTCATTTAGATGGCCTAAATATTTCTGATAAGGAATTTGTTGATTGGTTGATTTTATCTCGATGTTATGTGAAGTATATTGTCTATGCTATATAATGGCTAGTGTTTATACTGCCATCCATATCACACATTGTTGAGTGTGTGGGAAGCCACTATTGGATGGGCCCACCTAGGAATTATCCTCAAAAAAATTGTCCTGGGGTATAAATATGAGCAGGGATATCCCCATCCATAGATTCTTTTGAGGGGTTGGAAGAATGGGGCTAATGATTCAGGAGGGAAATTTTCCTAGGTTTATGAGTTCCTACTCTTCACTTGCCTAGTTATGTAGACAAGCTGTTGCACCATGTATTTTGCTATTACATAATGGTGCCTTCCCTTACTGTTCCCTCCTATTAAGAACAACTGGCAGTTTTCATCTACTTCTGCATTTGAAGTCGGGAGTCATAATGGCAAATTATTAAATGAAGTGATTGCAATCTTTGTTTCTTATAGTTCCTGTACACATTTTTTTGTTTTGTTATTTTAATTGGTGATGAGACACTAAATAACTTCAAACTTCTAAATTGGTGCATGTTCTTGACTTCTTATTTCTTTACTTCTATTATAAATCTTCTTGTTAACAAAAATAAAAAAATAAAAAAATAAATAAATAATTTAAGAAAATATATCCATTCTTTTTCGATTTTAGAAGCATTACATGATATAAATAATGATCCTTTTTTGTTTTTTTCTTTCAGAGAACTTGTATGATGTGTTTATGAACATAAGAGATGATGAAGCAGAACACTGCAAGACAATGAAGGCATGCCAGACTCATGGGAACCTGCACTCACCTCACTCTTATCTTGAGATTGAACAGGAAGATGATTTGGGTTGTGTTCTGCCTCAAACAGATTGTGAAGGTCTTGTAGATTGTATTAAAAAATCTGTAACATCTCCCCAAGGACAAGCAAAGCAGAGATAAAAGAGAGATTAGTTAGAATGGTAGCAAAGATTTGTATGTTGATTGATATTGATCGGATATAATTAGTATTGGTTCATTCACAAATAGTGATGGGGCAAAAGCTGTCCATTCCACCAGTATGACTCGCATGAACTAAACATTATGAAGTTTTCCATCTGCCACTGAGGCTAGGAAAATCCAGATTGATTGTCTTCCTACAAGGGGTTGTGTTTAGATGGTGGTAAAATTTGGTTACATGCCATGCAGTTTGATTTTAAGTTGGATAGTGGGGGTGACGGGTTATTTGATCTTAGATAAGACTACTAAAAATATGAGCAGTTCTAAATTTAGGTCAAGCAAATCCAATTTTTGTAGCTTTTGTTGCTCTTCTATGACTGTCATGTTCTGGTAAATCTTGTAAACTAAAGATCTTTCAGACTATCCTTGGCATACTTGTCACCCTTGATTACTTTGTTAACATTTCAGCTTTCATTTAGAGAGAGAAAAATCAAAGACCACTTGGGACTAGTTTATCTATCTTGGTCAAAGAAGATTTTACTTACTGTATATGTTTCAGCATTGAGAGGATAGAGGGTTGGGCTGAAATTGTTTTCCGGTTGAATCTGAATCAGTCTGACCCTGAGGTGGTGAACACTGCATTCTCTATCTGGTGAAAGTACTTGTTCTAGTACTTGTCTGAGTTCCACCCGGCATGAACTTGGCTTAAAAGAAACCCGAATCTGAGTCGCGACTGAAACGATTCCAAATCCAATCTGGTACAAAATGGGATCTCATGCATTGCACCCACAATGTATCAATTTAGGATCTATGGTTATATGAACTAGACCAGCAGGTTGGGCTGGGCTGGGCTGGGCTAAGCCCAAGGCCTCAACCCTGGCCTGACCTGGGCCTTACTTGGGGCCAGAAATTTCCAGCCTTGACCCGTCCTCAGGGTCAGGGTATTTCAGTCCAGGTCCTGTTTGGGGCCTTTGGGCTAAGGGCGAGTTAGGGCAAGGTCAGGCTGACATGATTAAACTAATACCTTTAGTTCCAATAGTGCTGACTCGGTTGTTACATGGGTCAACCCCAGCCAGCTGGAGCTCTATCACGACCCCTATGCGATCAAGACATTTAGTAAAGGGACTGTTAGGAAAGAATAGTTCATTTGTATATACTTGTATCTTTTCTGGGATTCTATCACCATTCATATCCAGTGGGTTCCACACTAGAGGTGGGTTTCATACCACATCGATGGTGATGAGATCCTATAAAGAATACATGTAGATACAGGTGATCTGAACTCAAGAAACGGACAACCATTTTGGTTCCTTCCTTTTTTTCTGCCTATTTTGCTAATCTTCCTTTAACTACCATTTTCATTAAAATGGGTACTAAAGCAACTGATTCAGAACGTCACTCACATGCCCATATAATTGCGAAAAAGGCGAGGCTGAAATGGGCTTCTCTCCCTCATGAGTCTCATCGTAAACGCTTGATAGGCAACTTTTGCACAGGTGAAACCGACGTGTACCACACGAAACGACTTCAAATAGTGGTAGGTGACGCATGAGCCTCTCCAGTCCCCACTCCCCTCTCATCTCAACCCTTCATCAATATATAGTCTTCACCATTTTATGCCCACATACCCTCACAGTAGAGAGAGAGAGAGAGAGAGAGAGAGAGAGAAGTAATCAAATGGGCAACAATGGAGAGAAGGAAATGAAGGTGGGGAAGCTCGTAACATACACTAGAAAGATGAAAAAGATGTTTAAATTCTCATGGTGGAGCACTGATAAGTCCAGTACAGAGGCTTCAGTTCCCCCTCCCATGGCTGTTCACTGTGATGAGCTTTTCTGCTCTTCTGATAAATGTGAAGGCGATCCAGTGGTGGTTGCTATGATTGCAGCGCAGAATCACTTCAGTCTTAGGCCAAATCTTCTGATTTAAAGAGATAAAAGCACCAATCTTCATCTCTAATGCTCCCTTAGTCTCCATACAAGACCAGATTTACTAGTTGTAAGAGATAACTCCCTCTCTGTGATTTATATTGTTATGTAAGAAGTGCGACCCATAAGCATATTTTTCTTGGAATAGTGTTTGTTTCAGAAGAAAGAAAATCATTTTGTTTTTCTTGGAATAGTGTTTGTTTCAGAGGAAAGAAAATCATGTATTAACTATGATTTTTTTACATCTTTCTAACTACATCACTCACTCCTGGACCGTGGGTCCCATTGGACCTGGGAAGCGTGAGAACAGAGGAGGTACCAATGTTTGGAGACTGGACAATGGGGACAATGGGTTCCTCATCCCACGGGCAATCAAATTCTCTCCTGCGGTCCTGCCGTCTGTTAAGGGTCGGATTTCAGTCGATCCACCCCCCCAATGTATTGACAGACGGTCAGACTGAATACAAATCCTTGGGAACCTCCTACCGCAGGAGACGATTTGGATCCATCCCACGGACGATTTTCTTATGATTGAATCTTTCCAATGGAGTCTGAACAAAGCCATGAGGGGGATGATAGATTATTTTTCATTATCATTCACACCCATGACAAAATCAGCATGAGCAATTGAGCATATTCCTCCACGGAACCGAATTAGGAGTAAGGGTGTTAATTTCAAACAGATTTGTTTATCGAAACTAAATCGAACCATTTAAATCAAAACCAATTATTATTCGGTTTTCGGTTTAACGTATTGTGAAAAAAAAAAAAAATCAGTTTGGCTTCAGTTTTAACGATAGACTGTCTGTTCTAAACCATTTAAAACTGATAAACCGTCAAACCATGTAAAACCAATTAAGCGTACCGAATAAACTCAATTAAACAATCAGCCGATCCGATTAAACCAATTATGAAACCAACACCCAAAAAGCAACAACAAACAGAAACCGGACCAATAATAAATTATATAACAGGAACCGATTAGTAATCAATTTCGATTTGAGAACTTGAATCCGATTAATAATCGGTTTGATTCCGATGTCTGTCTATTAACATCATGAACCAAACTGAACCATTTAAAGCAGAATTGAACTGATTAAAAATTAAAACCCTTAAACAAGCTTGTGTCTGTCATGTTTGACTGTCCAATAAGACCTTCATGTCATTAACAAATAACATCAGAGTGCTTTCTGTCTTGGTTGTCGTCTCTATCGAACATGTTATGGTGCCTCCTCTAGTCACTAAGCACCAAACATCAAGCACCAAGCCAAAATCACAGAAAAAGTCAGTCCCAAAAAAGATTTGTCGTGTATGAAGTGTGATTAGTATGACATCCAAGCAACAAACTTCCTTTAGTTACTTCTTGTTTCTGAATCTTAAAGAAAGAGGAAAGGAGAAAAATGGGCCACATGCTTTTGCCCGTCAGAGAGAGAGAGAGAGAGAGAGAGAGAGAGAGAGAGAGATTAGATGCTGATGTATTTTTCTGCAGGAAAATTGATTTAAGGGGCCTCTTGCTTCCAACGAACTTACCCAAGGCAAGATAAATACATGAAAGCTTCCTTCTGAATATTGCAGTTATTCACATGAAGTTTTTTATATCTAGTTTGATTATGGAGGGTCATGATAAGTCTGTGTTTTATCAGATTATTTATCAGGAATAGAAGATTTTGAAATACAGAAAATTGAAAGCAGAGAATTTAAGTTTAATAGCAGATATTTTCTGTCAGAACTGTGTTTATGCAGATTTTTGGATTTTACTTCATGGGTTTTAATAGGATCGCTGTTCTGATTTTATTCAAGCCAAAGGTGGAACTTGTGAAAACAAGTAGTTGGCCACTTACTTTGAGCCAAGTGAACCATTTTATTTGTATCTGTTCACTGAGGATCATGTCCAACAAAAACATAAATAGTGGAAGAGTTCTATTTTTAATTATTATTACTGGTGACAGTTTGGATAAACAGGAAAAAACAAGTTAGGGCAGCTATGATGTTTGCTCTATTTGCAGAAGAAACCATAGCATGTATGCGGCTGGATATGCACCTACAGCATTGGAGGCAAAATTAAAGAGTCAAGCAAGCTCTCATGTTGATCCAGAAACATTGATGAAGAATGTTATATTTTTCAGATTTCTTGGAGATGGTGCAACAATTGAATAGGACTTCTCATATTGTCCTCGGATATGTTTCAGTTTCTTGTATGATGTTCTACATCTTTTAAACTACTTGTACTGTATATTAAGAATGAAATTGGGCAATGTCTCTACCTAGCACATCATTTAGCAGGCAGCAGAAGCCATACTTGGTCGGGAAGGATATAAACTGTAGGTCAATTTCTTCAAGTATTGGGAAAAAGATCCCCACAACAACAGTGTTGAGATGCTTTCCCACGCCCTCACATCTTGATCATGTGAAACCTCACACTGACTTAATCTCCTTGAACATGTAGAACCCTGTTGACGAAATCATTTCCTGTGCCATGATTGGTGTGACATGTGAGATGGGTCCGTAAGTTAATTTATACAGTTTCTTTCTCATGAGAAAATAAAAACATCAATTCATGTCAATGGCTAGAAAAACCAAACACCAAATTAGATAGGGCAAAATGATGAAACACTAGTGCCAACATAAAACCAAATGGACCAAATTAGATGGCAAAAAAATGATATAAAGCAAGTTGAAATTCTTTTTTTTTTCCCCCCAATAACCAACAGCACAAAATCAAGATTCAAAATATTCTCTTTACCATGGTTCAGAAGCAACTTGCTGGAGATATTTCAAATAATTAACTTTCCTCTTAAAAGCAATGAGCATAAAAAAGACCAGTATAAAATAATCATGAATGGGAACAGTATACCTCCTAAGGTGTACAGATCCCCCTCACCTACGTTTTCTTTTTCTTATGCTTTTTCTCTCTCTAAAAAAAATTAATAGGAAAACTCACAAGTTAATTAGACAATTTGGAACTAGGTGTGGTTGTAGCTTCGGGAGTTCTAACTAAACTTTCTGGCCCCCTGTGTCTTCCAATTGCTCTTCTTAAAAATTGCAACTGCCACTTCTTGGGCTTAATCTGGCCAAGCAACTTCATTTGTTCCTGTCTGAATTTCCTATTTGCGTACCATTTGCCACCTCTCCAACCCAAGCCATACCTGCACAGATAAGGACACCAAAAGGTTAGGTGCTGGTCCAGACGCCCCCACACACAAAAAAAAGAAGAGAAAAAGGCCATGCACATACATGGTCATGCATCAAGCCCTTCTTCCAGTAGAAGGGGTGCAGTTTTGGTATTATACATTCTCTCTCTCTGGGCCTCTCCCATCAGACAGCCTTGTACGTGCATGGCCATGCACAAAGCCTTTAGTCAAAAAGGCACAAAATTTTCCAAGGACATAAACTTGGACATTTTATCAATATGCATGAGCAAGGACCTTTTGTGTGCTACTACCTCAAGTATTTCCAGCTTAGTGACTGAAGTTGAAAAAACATTGATAGAGTTTAATCAATTACCACACGAGGAATAACTGCAATATGACCCAAGGTGGAATGGAATTCTTATCCTCCAATGAATGACAAGTTATCATGGAAACTAGTTAAACATTATCAGTTTGGGCAAAAGAGAACGGGGACCCAAAGTTGAGGGGAAAAAAAAAGCTGCAAACCAGCAAATGGTATCCTTGGCATTTGTGAGGATGATGTAGATGACACCAAAGTCAATGCTAAAAATATTTTGCACATGCTCTGAAGTTCTTGAAGTCCACATCATGGCAATGGATGAACCCTTGAAATCATAGGGTGCTCATATATGCTATTTACACAAAACAAGCTACAAGGTTCGTTCAATCCCATGTCCAGACACAAGATGAAATCCTCTAAACCAGAGGGTTCTTGTAAACATATATGAATGTGCACATGCGTGTGCATGTGCACACACTGCACACACACATACATCTTGGGCCAATTAAACTATGTCAATTTCCTGACACAAATTTCACATTTTTTTTCTCCATTGCCAACTGCTTATAACTCTTGTCTGATATCTCGTACAATTGAAAACTAATGTTAGATCTCATCTAATTACAACCGGAAACTATGATAGAGATCCATCCAAATTACAAAAAGGAGGAAGTAAATTTGGATACCAAAAATAATAATAGACTACTGGGTCCTTCTAGTGCACTATATTCAACTAAATCAAAATATCCACCATAGCTTGAAGCTCTTCCAAAAAAGAAAGGATAATATAATTGATAGAAAAGACTCTTGTTCAGTATTCTAGTGAATGTCAACAGCTCAGGACCTGCCACGTAGGTATGGGAAGGGGGGGGGGGTCCTACCACATGAACCCTGCACCCATCTCAGTTATTGATACCAACCTCAAATGAGTAAGAAGGGCAGCTCAAAGTTTAGTCTCATTACAAAAAGGCAACTAGCAGAATGGCAATTTCACAATTTTCTGGAACTTTGGGCTCTCTTTTAGCCGCTTCCTCTGCTCAATAGGGGCTGAAAATTTAATACGAGTTAGATGTGTGGTCTTCTAGCACAAGGACCCACCATGTACTGCCATGTGGACGCGGCAGGTTGTGAAATGTTAACATTCACTGCCATAATGAAAGTAAGATTTTCCCAATGGATTAACATTCTATTACCCATTAGGCAGTTTTGTCTTTGAATTTTTTATATGAAAAGATAAGGAAACAACAATTTCATAATTAATGTATAAGAACAAACCCAATAACTAATGAGGTTCCAGCAGTGGCAACACAAACTGCAGTGCTGACATTTCCTGAACTAACCATCTTCTTAATCTCAGCATGTTCAATATGAGTACTGTTTTTCATCTGCAAACAAAATAAGAATCTAGTTACTCTCACGTAAGAGAGAGAGAGAGAGAGAGAGCAGCAAAAATTAAATCACTACAAGGACAAAAAAAGCCAGAAGGTTTCCACTCGCATATATACCATATCAATCTTCTTGATCCTTAATAAAAGCAGTAGTTCTACAACTGAAGGAAAAACTCTAGGAGGTGAAACCCTTTACAGTAATTCCACATATGCCAGATACCTTGTGTATTGTAAAGCCCGCATTTTGATACATACTTGATCCATGTTTGATCAATGTATACAACTGGGTGCCAATTGTAACCAACTAGATGCTCTAGTTTTTCTTACATCAAAGTTTCAAGTGAAGCAATTATGCAATATGCCAGTTAAAAAGATGCAGGTATTGTGAGAAAAGTATGATGTAAAACTTACAGCATTTTCAATGGACTCGAGCCTTTCCTCAACCTTAGCTTGATGATGGTACCGCAAAGAATAACCTGTACCATTGTTCAATAATTCACCCCCATTTTAAGCAAAGGGCATCAATGACATTGATCTGCATGCAAATGCACGCACACCCGCACACACGCACACACGCACACACATGCACACATGCACACGCGCACACGCACACACGAGCACAAGGCATGCAGACGCGCACGCCAGACGCCAGCGCCGCGCGCCGCGCCGCGCGCCAGCCGCGCGCCGCGCCAGCGCCGCAGCGCGCGCGCGCGCCAGCGCCGCAGCGCGCGCACGCGCACGCGCACACACACCCACACATTTTGTAATCAAAGTTGGTTGGTTAGTGTAATTCATAGCAGCTTGGTTTGCACACACATTTTGTAATCAAGTTGGTTGGTTAGTGTACCTTATAACAGCTTGGTTTGTTGATTAACACATGATACATACATACTACAAGTCTACAACAACAACAACAACAACAACAACAACAACAACAACAACAAAGCCTTATCCCAACTATAAGGGATCGGCTACATGGATTCTTATCCCCCAATCAGTTTCATTCGATGTCATACTTGAAGCCTAAGCTATACACGTCTTTCCTCACTACCCATCCTAGAGTCATCTTAGTTTTGTCCCTAGCTCTTTTAGATCCTTCAATGTGAATCAAATCACTCCTCCGTACTAGAGCATCTAATAACCTCCCTTGAACATGGTGTACCATTTCAAACAACTTTCTTGTAGCTTATCATGTATCAGTGCTCCCGAATCAACTCTTATACGATCATTCCTCACCTTATCCTTCTTAGTTTTGCCACTCATCCATCTCAACATCCTCATTGCAACTACACTAAGTTTATCTATATGATGCTTCTTAACTGCCCAGCATTCTGCACCATAAATCGTAGTTGGTCGAATGATTGTCCAATAAAAATTTTCCTTTAAGTTTTAAAGGAATACAACGATCACACAACACTCCAAATGCACCTCTCCACTTCATCCACCATATTTTAATCCTCTGTGAAACATCATCCTCTATATCACATTCTTTATTTATGATTGATCTAGATACCTAGAATAATCACTTTGTTATATCTCCCTTTCATTAATTTTCACCACCTCATTATCAATTCTTGTGACTTAAGTTACACAATATACTCCGTCTTTGTTTCTACTTATCTTAAAACCCTTTGATTCCAATGTTGATCTTCATAGCTTTAACTTGGCATTAAACCCTGATTTTGTCTCATCCACCAAAACAATATCATAAACAAAAAATATGCACTAAGGAACTTCATCTTGAATGCTCTAGTTAAATCATTCATAATGAGGGCAAAACAAACAAAAAAGGATTTAAAGTTGATCGTTGATGTAACCCAATTGTAAGCGGGAATTCACTACACTTGACCCCCCACGGTTCTCACACTAGTACCACATTATAATACATATTATTGTCGCTAGAATCCGTACATGGGTCTTCCGCTGTGAGTCCAACTTGCAGACGATAAAACAAGGCAAAGGAGGGGTCCGATTTGATGCCCTGGGACCACTCTGATGCTTAAGTCAGGAAACTAGGCCACAAATAATCAATGTCGAACTTTTGGGGAAGGCCAACCACAAAGATAGTTTAAAGCGGGGTTGGAAGGGCTATGATGATAAATATACTGAACCGAGCTGAGCTGACCAAGGAAGGGGACAAGAGGAAGTGCGCTGTCAGAGCATAGTGGACCATAGCTCTTAAAATATTCAAGTGATTTGACTTTGGTTGTTGGGGTTATTTATAGTCTTAGTTATTGCTGACGTCATTGCTGCATTTGGAGTACAAAGCCCATTTGTTTTGCCTGGTTTTGCCCTTGATCTTTATTGGGTAATGGAGGACGCATCCTCTCCTATGAAATATCGTTCTTGCGTCTGAGAAGTTGGGTTTCTGACAACGGCCACCTGTCGTGCTTCTTAAGGTGATTATATTGACACCCAACACATATCATTCACTGTGTTCACATATTTGCTTGAAACACTTCTTTCTCTAGTACTTGTCATTTGTCAGATTAACTTTTTAGGGATTCCGTCAAAAGCTTTTTTTAGGTCAATAAAGACCATATGGAAGTTTTCTTGCCTTCTCTAAATCTTTCCATAAGTCTCTTAAACAAGTAAATAGCTTATCTCATGGATTTACTTCGCATAAAACCAAACTGGTTCCCTGTAATAGCAGTTTCTTGTTTCATACGAGTTTTAATAATTCACTCCCATAGTTTCATAGTATGACTCATTAGTTTTATGCCTCTGCAGTTATTGTAGCTCTGAATATCACCTTTCTTTTTATAAATCGGAACCACAATGCTTCTCCTCCATTCATCTGGCATTATCGTTGTGCTCATAATTTTATTAAACAACTTAGTTAGCCAAGATACCCCATACATTCCTAGGCTCTTCCAAACTTCTACTGGGACCTCATCGGTGTTCTGCCTACATTCATCCTCCTTAAAGCTTCTTTTACTTTTGTCACCCTAATTTTGCTATATATCTACGACCTGTAGTATCATGGTAGGTAATGTAGTCTTTTGGGACACTATTACTATAAATATCTTCATTTAGTAGGCTGTAGAAATAATCTTTCCATCTCTTTTTAATGTCTTCACCCCTTTCTAAAACTCTATCATCTGCACTTTTAATACATCTAAAAAAGGCGTCCCAATGCATGACTCTCCTGTTATTGCAGGGTCTGAGGGGTAGAATGTACACAGCTTTACCCCTGCAACACAAAGAAGCTATTTCCATGACTTTTAATATATCTAACATGGTCTAAATCTCTATTCTTTCTGTCCCTCATCTTAGCTATATTATTAGACTACATGGTTATTAATAATTTAGGAAAAACTATTTTGCATGGCCCCATTTAGGAAGGGATCCTAAGTGATCCGCCATTTTGAACAGTGTAGACAGATGATATGGCATTCCAACCACCGTCAATACCTTTATTCCTTTGTTCCATAGCCTTGGTCCTATTTAAAACTAGCCAATAGAGAGGATATGGTTTGGATTTGCATATGGCATAAATTCATACTAAAATTCAATCAATACCCTCCCAATTATGTTCATGCACGCCTACTGTTCTCCAACCACTACTACGTACTCTCCCCTGGTCCTAGATTTTGCAAAGTTCTAATTTGCCACTCGGCAAACACCTTTCATACTGAAATTTGACATGTGAGCAGGGGACCTTTGACATGTGCGCAGGGGACCTTTGACATGTGAGTAGGGGACCTTGAGGTGTAGTTGTCTACAAAATTCGGGTTCGAAAAATATTTTATTAGTTCGAAGGCAGTAAGCACAATTTCCGTAATCCATCTGTTTTCAAATCTAACCCATAGATTGAAAACTAACCGAGCTAATTAGATGAAACCATACAGTATCTACGAAGGTTGATGCCGTAACAGTTTACAAGAAAAGCACTAAAATAGTAAACCGTGAATGAAAGAAGGAAGAAGAAAAGGAGATGAAGAACCGATTGGCCTTCTCCTCCTCCTGTGGTTCCTTTATTTATAATCAAAGAAGAAAAACAATAGTTTAGGAAAATTCTCTAATTACAATCATAAGCTAATTAGGAAAGTAAATCTAGACAACTTAAAAAATAAATCCTAACAATAAAGGGAACCTATAATGACCAATCTAGATAAACCATAAATAACAACGTAAAACCAGTGGGGCCCATGTGCAATGAGAGGTGATTCGCATCCTCCTCAAGGGTATCAAAAATCCGTTGGAGTCGCCACCTAGATTAAGGTCTAAGACCTAAAAATGTAGTCTCACCATAAGGTAAGACTTCTATTGACTCATAACCCATTAGATAGGTTCATTGGTCTGAGACCGGGTTAGCATTCAAGGTAAAGTTTTGGGAAGGTGTTAGGCACCCAAATCGCCTGATCCCAAAATCGATCACCTATTCTTTCCTTAAACTCTACTGTTCTAACTGTGCTTGGTCAACTGGATGACTAGGGTTCAACGGGGATCCTAAACCAAATTGCTAAGTTCTTCTAACCTAGGGTTCAGCCAAACATATCTTAAAGCAAATAAACAAGCAAATGTACATTGTACAGTGAACCAAACCAAATAATGGTTCAGTCTTGGACCAAATTCAAGAATATTCTCAAATTGCCTACGTATCCATTGAGACCTCTGTCTCTCAAGAATCAGGTCCAAAAAACGAAGTTCGAATGGGTTTTGTGTGCTTAAAGTTTATGGATGTGGCTTATGCATGTGTTTGATTATGTTCTTTGTTCAAGTTGAAATTTATGCTTGATGGATGGTTCAGATTGAATCTGATGGCTTATGTGTTGTAGTACCATATTTGAGAACTTTCCCAAATTGCCTACGTATCTTAAGGTTTACCCTATAAATCAGGTAAGACGTAGTTCAAATGTTGTACATTAAGGTTTCTAAGGGTGTCCTTACACTATTTGTAGACTTTCCATTTATGCTTTTTAGGGTTGTACTTCCCTATCTTTCTTTCAACATTTTTTAGGATTATGTTTCCCTATTTAGGATTTTTCTAAGCCTTTGTTAGGGTTGTGTCTCCACATTAAGAATTTCTTTTAGGCTTTTAGGGTTGTGCTTCTTAAGAATTTTAGCGTTTTCCATTTATGGAAGATTCCTAGGGTGGTGCTTCCCTATTTGGCCATCTACCAATTATGGAGGGTTTAGGGTTGTGCTTCCCTAAGATGGTAATTAGGGTGTTGCTTCCCTAAGATGCAATTAGGGTGGGGCTTCCCTAAGATGGCAATTAAAGTGGGGCTTCCCTAAGATGATAATTAGGGTGATGCTTCCCTAAGATGGTAATTAAGGTAGTGTATTCCTAAGATGGTAATTAGGGTGATGCTTCCCTAAGATGTAAACTTTCCAAAGATAGCAAGATCAACTAAATATGGTAAGATATCACGTAAACATTACAAAGACAACAAATTAATCAAATATAGCAAGATTATGTAGGCATTCCAAATTTAGCAAATCAATCAAATATAACAGGATATCATGTAGACATTCCAAAGATAACAAATCAATCAAATATAGCAAGATTATGTAAACATTCCAAAGATAACAAGAAATCATGTAGAGCATCCAATATAGCAAGATACCATGTAAACATTCCAAAGATAACAAGTGAGACAAATTTAGCAAGTTATATCACATGGCAATAAATCTTGTGACTTCCAAATCAACCAAATATATCAAGAAAGCATGTGAGTATTCCAATTTGGTAATAATCATTCAAAAATCATATACCATTCTAATATAACAAGAATCACTCAAAAATGGTAAGAAATCATGTGTCATTCAAATTTGACAAAATATAGCACTAGAATCAAAATAGCATGCGAGCATTCAAAAATGTGTTATGTGTGCATCCAAAGTGCCATGTGTTGCCAAGTCATTTAAAGCAGTATTCTATATGTTACATGCAGTGAGTAAAATAGTCATAAAACCCTCTTCTGGAGGTCAAAATTTGACCAAAACACATGCACAAAAATGTATTTGAAAGAGCAACAACTTCCCTTATACCCCAAGCAGAATATGATTCTAACTTGGTCAAAAATGCATCCCAAGGTTGCTGTAGTGATCCGAAACTATTCTAGAATCGAACAAGTTGCACCATAAAATTCACTATAAATCACTTAAGTATGCAAATAAAAATCTGAAAACGTGGTCAGAAAGCTAACTCTGAGATTTATCTTTTCTCTTTTTCCCCCTTATTCAGATAAGCACTCTTATCATATTTCCATTTATACAAACACAGAGTGCAAGAAATCTGTCTGGAATCGTACCAGAATGCACTAAAAAAATCATATAAAATTGCATACATATCCAAAACTGTCGAAACCAATGCCCAAAGTTAGCTAACTTAAAGACCTAAATCTTTCATGTTTTACCAAACTTCAAACAATGGCTAGAAGATGCTCAAACAGACCCGTCAACAAAGGCCTTTTACACTGTACCCGAGATGGAGTTCAGTAGCTTTGGGGATTTTTAGATTGCTCTTCCCAGTTCCAAATCAATTTGGGTTTTTTAAGGGATCTTCCTAACATATCAGAGAATGTCTCATAAAATTTTGGGCTTTAAAATCAATTTCTAAATATGTCAAACTTTCAACCCAATTTCAGATTCCAGATCCTGATTTTCCAGATTTGTAATTCCACTCATGGATTTTTCGAATGGACAAACTAGCATGGAATGGGCTCAAACTTGGAGGAGATGCATATCACACTATGTAGAATCAATGAAAAATATGAAACATAGAAGAAACGTTATAGAGATTTCAGATCATGGCATTGCAAATTCAAACCCTACATTAGCTCCTCTTTAGTCTATTTCTAGCATACAAGCTTTATGCAACTCATTAATGGAGGAGTTGAGGATCATATACCTTGCCCTCAAAATGAGATGAAGTCCCTTGCTGGAGGTTGAAGAAGATCCAATGATGGATTGATGGTGGAGGTATGCTTCTCTTCTCCCCTTCCTCTTCTTATTTCTTCTTTTTCTCTCACTCCTTCTCTCCCCACTATTCACGCCAAAGGGGGGAGGGGTTTCTCTCAATTTTCATGGATGCCTTGAGTTCAGGGGTTGGAGCTCTTTAAATAGAATCCAATGCAATCTCTCAAATTGCTTTACTTTTTTTCTTTTTTCCATTCTATTTTTTTTTTCCTAAAACATCTCACCCACCGCCCTTCACGTTAAAGGAGAGGATCTCCTTTTCATGAAGTTTAGTAGTAGGACCCACACAAGATCTCATTTTTTACTTCTTTTTTCTCTTTCCTTACTTTTTTTTAAATGCCAAAATATCATGCCAAAACTAATAGCCACGGTTTTGGACTCTCTCTCTCTAAAACCGTGGATGAGGGGGAGGGTCCCACAACCATTTTTTTATTACTTTGTCCTTTTTTTTCTCTTTGCTTATTTTGTTTTATTGCATTTTTACCCCTATCTATTACTTATTTACAAAATCAGCACAAAGGGGGAAAAAGGAGGCTGGAATTGGTCCAGCCATATGGGTGCTACCTAGGTTCAGCCTAGGGCTTGGTTTGGTCCCCAGTTCCCAACTCCTCTCTCTCTCCACCTCCTCTCCTTTAAAGTGAGATGTTTTAAGAAAGAAAAAAAGGAAAACAATTTGAGAGGGAGAATTGCATTGGACTCTATTTAAAGAGCTCCAACCCCCCAACTCAAGGCATCCACGAAAATTGAGAGAAACCCCTCCCCCTTTTGGCGTGAATAGTGAGAAGGAGAGAAAGAGAGAGAGAGTGAGAGAAAAAGAAGAAGAAGCAAGAAAGAAGAGGAAAGGAAGAAGAGAAGCATACCTCCACCATCATTGGATCTTCTTCAACCTCCAGCAATGGACTTCACCCCATCTTGAGGGCAAGGTATATGATCCTCAACTCCTCCATTAATGAGTTGCATAAAACTTAAATGCTAGAAATAGACTAAATAGGAGCTAGTATAGGATTTGAATTTGCAATGCCATGATCTGAAATCTCTGCAATGTTTCTTCTATGTTTCATATTTTTCATTGATTCTACATAGTATAATATGCATCTCTTCCAAGTTTGAGCCCATTCCATGATGATTTTCTGATGGCAAAGAGGGTTCAAAGCAAGTCAAATTAACAAGCCCTCTTTGTTACAGGATCTTAATTCAGTCCAATACAAAATCTGCAGAGAAAAGTAATGAAGAAAACCACTTATCTTGAAATCTAACCCTTGAAATCACTTGAAACTTGATGGAAAATACTTTTTAGGATGTACTTGAAGACATATCCAAAGTTGGAGATGATCCGATCACAGATGAGAGAGATGTGATTTTTTTGAAAACTACCTATCATTTGAAAACGGGACTGGTTTAGTTAGAGCTGGTCGATATGATTTTAATCTTTAATCCCACGAGCTTTCGTTGATCAAATCAGCACTTAATGGTATCGCAATTCAGTATGCAATAATAAGAACTTGAAGGAATTAACAGAAGGACAAGAAAACCATAAAATAGAATATTTCGGTTGAGTCTCACAACCTTTGAGACTCAACCAGAAAATCAGGAGCTAAACTCTCTTCTTTTTTCTGGTCTAAATCTAAAAACCACCAGCCAGCTTCTACTCCTCTTATTTATAATGAGAATCCTTACAATTAAAATAAGAAAGAGATAAAACTACTAAAACTAAACCTCCTTATAACATAGGAAGGTTTTAATACAATGGAAAGAAAACTTTCTAAATCTGAAAATAGGAAAGTTTCTAAACACTTTTAGGAAACTAAATTTAAGAAAGTTCTTAGTTTCCAAACAATTAAAATTCCAAATAACTAACACTATATTTTAGGAAAGAAATAAAAAAGAGTGAAAAATCTGCTGTTGGTACTGTTCACGTGAACAGTACCGCGTGAACAGTGTTCACGTGAACAGTACCGCGTGAACAGTGTTCACGTGAACAGTGTGGGTTGGGCCCATGTTGACACATCCTTGGGCTGATCCACTACTGGCTGGTCCTTGGACTGCATCATTTTCCCATTTGAAAAAAATTCATGAGTGGAATTACGGATCTGGAAAACCCAGATATGGAATCTGAAATTGGGTTGAATGTCTGACATATCTAGAAATTGATTTTGAAACCCAAAATTTTATGAGACCTTCTCTGATATGTTAGGAAGATCCCCTAAAAAACCCAAATCGATTTGGAACTGGAAAGAGCAACCTAAAAATCCCCAAAGCTATTGTACTCCATCTCGGGTACAGTGCAAAAGGCCTTTGTTGACGGATCTGTTTGAGCATCTTCTAGCCATTGTTTGAAGTTTAGCAAAACATGAAAGTTTTAGGTCTTTAAGTTAGCTAACTTTGGGCACTGGTTTCGACAGTTTTGGATATGTATGAAATTTTATATGATTTTTTTAGTGCACTCTGGTATGATTCTAAACAGATTTCTTGCACTCTGTGTTTGTATAAATTGCAATATGATAAGAGTGTTTATCTGAATAAGAGGGAAAAAGAGAAAAGATAAATCTCTAAGTTAGCTTTTTGACCATGTTTTTAGATTTCTATTTGCATACTTGAGTGATTTATGGTGGATTTTATGGTGCAACTGGTCCGATTCTAGAACAGTTTCAAATCAGTACAGTAACCAGACATTGGGATGCATTTTTGACTAAGTTAGAATTATATTCTGCTTGGGGTATAAAAGAAGAAGTTGTAAGTCTTTCAAATACCTTTCCATGCATGTGTTTTGGTCAAATTTTGACCTCCAGAAGAAGGTTTTATGACTGTTTTACTCACTGCATATAACATATAGAATACTGTTTTGAGTGATTTGGCAACACATGACACATTTTTGAATGCTCATATGCTATTTTGATTCTATTGCTATATTTTGTCTCATTTCTCAAATTTGAATGACACATGGTTTCGTACCATCTTTGAGTGATTCTTGCTATATTGGAATGTTCTAGGATTTTGAATGATTCTTACCAAATTGGAATACTCACATGTTTTCTTGATATATTTGGTTGATTTGAAAATCACATGATTTATTACCATGTTCACATGATATTCCTTGCAAAATTTGTCTCACTTGTTATCTTTGGAATGTTTACATGGTATCTTGCCATATTAGATGCTCTACATGAATTCTTGTTGTCTTTAGAATGTCTACTTAATCTTGCTATTTGATTGATTTGTTATCTTTGGAATGTCTACATGATATCCTATTATATTTGATTGATTTGCTAAATTTGGAATGCCTACATAATCTTGCTTTATTTAATTGATTTATTATCTTTGTAATGTTTACATGATATCTTACCCTATTTGGTTGATCTTGCTATATTTGGAAAGTCTACATCTTAGGGAAGCACCACCCTAATTACTATCTTAGGAAAGTATCACCCTAATTACCATCTTAGGGAAGCATCACCCTAATTATCATCTTAGGGAAGCACTACTTTAATTACCATCTTAGAGAAGCATCATCCTAATTACTATCTTAGGGAAGCATCACCCTAATTACCATCTTAGGGAAACACCACCCTAATTACCATCTTAGGGAAGCACCATAATTACCATCTTAATTATCATCTTAGGGAAGCACCACTCTAATTAGCATCTTAGGAAAGCACCACTCTAATTACCATCCTAAGGAAGTACCACCCAAAAACTTACCTTAATAAGAAAGCACAACCTTAAACTCTCCATAATTGGTAGATGGCCAAATAGGGAAGCACCACCCTAGGAATCTTCCATAAATGGAAACTCTAAAATTCTTAATAGGGAAGCACAACCCTAAAAGTGTAAAAGAAATTCTTAATGGGGAGGCACAACCCTAATAAAGGCTTAATAAATCCTAAATAGGGAAACAAAACCCTAAAAAAGGTTTAAAAAAAAATAGGGAAGCACAACCCTAAAAACCATAAATGGAAAGCCAACAAATAGGACAAGGACACCCTTATAAACCTTAGTGTACAGTATTTCGACCTACGTCGAACCTGATTTATAAGGTAAACCCTAAAATACGTAGGCAATTTGGGAAAGTTCCCAAATACGGTACTACAAAAAGCTATCAGGTTCAATTTGAACCATCCATCAAGCATAAACTTCAACTTGAACAAAGAACATAATCAAGCACATGCATAAGCCACATCTATTAACTTTAAGCATACAAAATCGTTCGAACTACGTTTTTTGGATCTGATTCTTGAGAGACAGAGGTATCAAGGGATACATAGACAATTTGGGAATATTCCTGAATTTGGTCCGGTTCACTGTACAATATACATTTGCTTGTTTATTTGCTTCAAGACATGTTTAGCTGAACCTTGGGTTAAAAGAACTTAGCAACTTGGTTTAAGATCCCCATTGAACCTTAGTCATCCAATTGACCAACCACATTCAGAACAGTAGAGTCTAAGGAAAGTATAGGAGGTCGATTTTTGGATCGAGCGGTTTGGGTGCCTAACATTTTCCCAAAATCGTACCCTGAATACTAGCCCGATCTCGTGCAAACCAATGAATCGATCTAATGGGTTATGAATCAATAGAAGCCATACCCTATGGTGAGACCACATTTTTAGGTCCTTAACCTTAATCTAAGAGGCAACTCCAACAGATTTTTTATACCCCCGAGGAGGATGCGAATCATTTCTCATTGTCCTCATACTGGCAATTCCATTGGGGAGCTAATCAGGAAAGTAAATCTAGACAACTTAGGAAGTCAATCCTAATAATAAAGGGAACCTATAATAACCAAACTAAATAAATCATAAATAACAAGGTGGGACCAGTGGGGCCCATGTGCACATAGCGGCACATGGTATCACTAGTGCTAACAGATGCTATTTAGGAGGATTGGCCACCCACATTTTCCAACATTATTTGTATGATAGTTAACATGAAAATTCCCTAAAGGCTCCACGTGTTTTTTGGGCACACAATGGCTAGAAGTTAAATCAAGGATGTAGAAGTATTCATTAAAGAAATTATCTCATGCAGTTTTGGGGCATGAAATGAGGGTCCTTGCTAAAAAAAACAGTACATTCCATTGGTTTATTTTTATGAGATAATATCTGCAATGAAAAATTTTACGTTCTCTATTTTACTTACTGGCTATTTTAAATCCAAACAAAAGGAGCAAAACTGAACTGGATTTTCAGCACCTCTAGGATTATCCACAAAATTTGCCAATTTCCTAGCCAATCCCGCTTAGACTCTGTAGTCCACAAAACAGTACTTTGCAAAGCCTTCCTTTGCCACTAAGTCACTGAAAAGGAACTTTTAAACACTTAAAGATCATGAGAAAGTGTCCTGATCTTGATTTAATCAGTCCTCACATGCCTCAGTCAAATCGGAGAGAATATTAAAATTCCCCTTACTCAGTTAAGTTAACACTATCTCTAATAATGGCTCCCCAAAATTACGATGACAGCTACACTAAAAAAATGAAATTATCCAGGATAAATATTTGATGTTTCCTCCAAGCCACTATAGATAACATCTTTGAACTCTTTACCATATATCAAAATTCACCCTTAAATTTATTTGGAGCAGTTCACCAACTCCAGCATATGACAAAAGAAATTTCTACCATAAGGTCTAAATGAATTGTACATCATTTAAAAGAGAAAAAAGAAACGACAAAAGCTTCCATGCATCCAAGCAACCAACATGACACACTAAACCAGCAAGAACACCCAAACCAAGATGAACATAAATCCACTTAGGTTCTAAATCTACTTTTAATCGCTTCATAACCAGATTATATAGATTAGGATAACTCAATTAAGCCTGCTCAGTAGACCAGTAGATATCTGGATTTACTTTGAGCAGCTGTTGAGTTTTATCACGCCCACTAGACATTACACTTGAAACAGATCCTTATCTATGCAAGTAAAGAGGTCTGCTTATTCATGGTACACTGGTACCTTACTTACAAGCTGTTCTGACAAATTGTCAAATATCTCAAGCCAATCTAGTTAAAAGGAATTATAGTTGCTACATTGGTGCATTACGCATCAGGGACTAGTGACTAGTGAGGCAGGCAGCTCATAAGAACTTATTAATGAAATTCTTCAGAGTTTATCCCTAAAGTTGAGCTTAGAAAAAAAAAACTATCATGTTGAAAGAATAAATAAGAAGAGTATAATGATGGGTACCCAAGTCAGATAGCAGGGTATAAGCATGAAGTATCAGAAAAGCTGCCTAAAGCTCTCAAGTTCAAAAAAAAAAAGCTAATGACTAGTCATTGAACAAGTTATTCTCCAAGGAATGTGTAATCTTCACTAACCACAAAAATCATTATTACTGTCTTCCTAAATGATTCCGTGTCTAGACAACCCGTTACTGTACCAAGTACATTAATGCCCATCCTCAAAGTTTTCATGTGGTCCTTCACCTTGACACATTACACTATTTTTTTTTTTTTTTTTTTTTGGGGGGGGGGGGGGGGGGGGGGGTTGAGAAGGCATGGAATCATATTTCTGTATTAGTTACTTGTACCCAATCAATATCTAAGTATCAGACAGTTGCATATAACTTGGCCATGGCTTCCTTGTGGATACCATGAAGACTACATTCGTTGTATTCTGCTCGGCAAAAACAAGCCCAAAATAAAACTTCCGCAGAAAAGATGTCAAGAGTTTACCACTGGGTACATTCCAATAGAAGTTTCTAGTACAAAAATTGATGCCGCAAGTATTTCGAAAGGGCAAAAAGAGAAAGTGTTGATCCTGAACACAAAATTCTTAAATTCCAATAGAACTCACCAACCCATGCAGTAGCCACTGATGCTATAGATGTTGAGATTGTAAATACCACCCGGTGCCTCTCAAAAATATCCTATATCAAAACAAACACATAAAAGTACTAATCAAGAACCAAAGCAACTGAAAACACACATTAAGCAATAAGAATCGAAAAACCATTCACCATGCCAGAATGAAACCAACAGCAAGAGAAAGAAAATACCTTGGTAGAAAGAAAGGTATCTTGAACAGCGGACCATGTGTTCAAAGCTTTCCTCCTCAACCGAGGCACGGCACGAGAGGCAGAAAAAGAAAATCCAGAGGCTCTCAACCGCTGCATCGTAGTATGTACTCAATATCTGAGATACCAGGGTCTCCGGTCGATTGACCCAGTTCTCGAATTCTTCGATTCCTGTAACGATGTTCCAGAGCAATGATTTTCGATTTTAACATTTTCCAACTGTAGACAAACCCTCGAAAAATCTCAGCAAAAATTTTGAGAAAAAAAGAGCGATTGATCTGCCCATGATTCTAGGTGTTTCTGGACCGTCTATTATAATTTTTAACAGATCTTTAAATCTCGGCCGTTTAATGTCAAAATAGATGCCGCCATTGGCCCATAACTCCATTACACTCGAAAGTTTTTAACTTAAAAATAAATTTTTTATAATTATAACATAATATTTAGTAATAATATTTTTAAGATTTAGTAAATTATAAGATATATATATATATATATATATATATATATATATATATATATATATATATATATATATTTTAAGGGTTTTTTTATATAAAGTGTAAAGAATTTAGATGTAAAATAAAATAAAATTAATAACAAAATATAAAATGATTTGAAGTTAACTATATGATTATATGATAGCATGTTTATAATAATTATAAAAATTTCACTTTAATTATTTTCAATTGTTCTTTTTCTACAAAGAATGGACAAATCGAAGAAGGCACGGAGAGTAAGATTTCACTCTCACCCGCACCATCAACTGTATCATCCGTATCAAAAGGCACAAAAGATATCTCGTTCATCTATCTCTTGTCTATCTATCCATTGATTCTATCTATGAATCAAGTAAAGAGTTCGTTTTTGGGTTCCCCGAAGCCCCGAATAAATTGGATCGTTTCTGCCAACAAAATGATTTTGCAACCAATTATAGCCTTAGAAGTTTTGGTTTCCGTAAGCTCTTCGCCCACTTGAGATTAAAAAGATAAAATATAAGTAAAAACAAAAGAGTTCAATTTTAATGAAAATTTAAGAATTTCTAACTTAGTCAATTTACCAAAAACCCAATCAACAAGGGAGAAATGAATTTCTCTTAATTTAAATACATTTTATTAGGAGTTTTGCATCCATAGACCCTTGGAATCCCTAAAGGGAAAAAAATAAATAAAAAAAAAATCCCCCCTGAAAATAATCAAAATAAAGGATGGTAAGAATTTCTCTTATAGCATTAATTTTGGCACATGCAATTAAGTTGTTAGATGGGACCTGAACTAGTAGGACTTGACTTTTATATTATTACTGCATGGCTGTAGTCGCATTTGAACTGTTGAGAGTGCATCGATATGTGGATGCATGTGCCGAGATACACTTTGAATGTCTCAAATGTAACTGTGCGGCTGCAAAGGATATAGCTACGTCCGTTCTATTATTACATAACATGGGAGACATGTCAGTTATGAGCCTATGTTAAACACTCCTTCAACTCTATGATTCCTTGCGGTTCAGGGGAAAAAAAATTATAGAATTATTTACAATCTCTATCCACCCACAAAATAGGGATGTGAAGATAAACTAAAAATTAAGAATCCACCCAAGGATGTGAAGATAAACTAAAAATTAATAAGTAGACGATATTCATTGGATAAAATTGGTTTACTTTCGAAAAAAATTAAAAATAATGATGAATTTATATGTATATCTCTTATTTCTGTTTAAAAAAAATAATTTATTTTTATTACTAATGTTGGGTTCCAAGCTTCAATAGTCATCCCTTTGAATCTGTGATGGTGACCATGAACAATGTTCTCATTCTTGCTTTCCTCCGTTGTGTTCTTTGCCTTTGTCATTATGTTTATTAGTATTTTCATATCATTCTATTTTGTCTTTGGGTAAAGAGGTTCACTGCATTTTGGGGGATAGAAGAAAAAGTTTTTTTTTTTTTTGTTGGTAAAACATCAGATCATTGATTAACTATATTCACATAAGGTAGTACATCCGAATTACAAAGGCTCAGTAGCCAAGGGGAAGAGCTATCCCACCACAAAAGGCCTGACATTGGGAAAGCTTCTTTTGCTCTATTTGATGAGCCACAAAGTTCTATGATCTAAGAACATGAAAGTAACTGTACAATGATTAAATAAAGTTTGATTAATAGGAACACATATAGCCAGTTGACATCCTAACCATGCTGCTCGAGAGAATGGGCAATAAAGCAGTATATGATATAAAGTTTCTATATCAGCTTCACATGTCTTACACCTAATATTTACTTCCACATTTCGATGAAGCAATTCCACACTTGATGGGATTCCCTTAGCACAACACCGTCATATAAAATGTTTTATTTTTGGGAGGGTTTGGATCCACATCCTCTCCTCCTAGAACGGGGACGCCCCTGTCGGATGGCCGACATGTGGCTCTCAGGAGAATCCGAGCCACACCTCCGAGCCAACACCCCCTGTCGGCTCAGCTTGTCGGCTAGGTATCGGCTCGGACAAGTGGCTCGGATTCTCCCGAGAGCCATGTGTCGACCATCCAACGGGGGCATCCCCGTCCTCCCAAAACCACTGGGAGGAGAGGATTTGAATCCGGAGGGTTTTGCAGAACTAGATTGTTTTCCAAACTACCTTAGCAAGAGAGGATCAGGATCCGACCTGATTATGTGGAACGGTCTGAAGATAATCATGGAAATATGAGGTGGATAATAGATGATACACACTCTTCACTATGGAACAACCTGATTTTGTAGCTTTCCATATTAAACTGTCAGGAGTAGGATTAAGCGATAATGGGATGTTTCGGATGGTCTGGACTTCATGTGGTTGGAATAAAACAGTAAGTAGATCCATCTTCCATGTTCTTGTAATTGGATCAATCAGATCCGAGACCCATAAATGAGTCTGAGTATGTGAAACTAAAGGAAATGGGAGATTGTTCTCGAGGTTAGGGATCCATGCATCCTCTCAAATACGAATCTGATTCCCCATGCCAACTTTCCAAATAAGGCCTTCGTTTCAACACTCTCAAGCCCAGACATATGCTCCTCCATAACCAGGATGGTCTGGAATCAATCGTAGCTTCAAGAAAGTCAAAACGAGGAAAATAGATAGCTTTGAGACATTTTACCCATCGAGCTTCGGGATTTCTCCAAATTCTCCAAACTAACTTTGCAAGGAGTGCATGATTTCGAAGAATTGGATCTCTCATACCTAAACCCCCTCTATTTTTTGGAAGGCACATCATCTTCCGTGAAATTCAATGAATTCCCCTAGACTCCTCTCCTTTTTGCCAATAAAACTCAACTATTCATTTTCTCAATTGTTGGAGCAATGTAATAGGTAATTTAAATAGAGAACATATGAAATTTGCACGTGGTAAAGCAACTTATTTAATTAAAATTTCCTTACCCGCATTTGAAAGTAATGTTGTTTTCCATTGCTGAAGCTTTTGCACAGTTTGATCCACTATCCTATTGAATAGCTGCTTTTTTGTAAGGCCAAAATCAGTCGGGGCTCTCAAGTATATAGATGGCAGCTTACCATATGGAATCTTCATCAGCCTAGAAAACCACCGACAAAAGCGTAACGGAGTATTAGGGGAGAAATACAAAGACGATTTTGAATGATTGATACGTTGCCCAAATGCTCTACAATATAGGTCAATACAATCTTTTACATGCAAAACAGTATCCAAATTTAGTTTTGAGAAAAGAATGCAGTCATCGGCAAACATTAAGTGATTTATGGGATCAGTTCGACCCCTTATCCGAATCCCTGAAAGATGCCCAGAAGAATGTGAATTTGTAAGAAGACAAGATAAAGCATGTGCGTATAAGATGACAATGATAGGGGATAATGGATCTCCTTGCCAAATCCCCCGTGAAGGCCGGAAAGATCCCCTCTCAGCTCCATTTATTAATAGAGTATAGTGCACTGAACATATGCACTGCATAACCATCTCGATCCATGCCTCTACAAACCCTGTACTTTGCTTTTAAGTCACTCGACCCCAACTTCGCGATTAATTTCACGCACCCTCCTCATTTGTTGAATATGTATCACACAGACTCTGTCTATTACATCTATTAAACAATGATGTAGTAATATTTAGAATATTATAAGACAAAATTACCCTGCCCAAACCCCGCAGCGAGAATAGTTCACCTGCATGTACTTGTATACTCCTAGGGATCCCATCACCATTCATATCTAATGGGTCCCACATCACATCGACGATGATGGGATCCCATTGAAAGTACATGTACATATTGGTGATTCAAACTCTCTCGCAGTGGGAGGAGAAGATTTGAATCCAAAGGGTTTTGCAGAACCAGATTGTTTTCCAAACTACCTTAGGAAGAGAGGATCAGGATCCGACCTGATTCTGTGGAACGGTCTGAAGATAATCATGGAAATATGAGGTGGATAATAGATGATATGCACTCTTCACTGTGAAACAACCTGATTTTGCAGCTTTCCATATTAAACTGTCAGGAGTAGGATTAAGCGATAATGGGATGTTTCGGATGGCCTGGACTTCATGTGGTTGGAATAAAACAGTAAGCAGATCCATCTTCCATGTTCTTGTAATTGGATCAATAAGATCCGAGACCCATAAATGAGTTTGAGTATGTGAAACTAAAGGAAATGGGCGATTTTTCTCGAGGTTAGGGATCCATGCATCCTCCCAAATACGAATCTGATTCCCCATGCCAACTTTCCAAATAAGGCCTTGTTTCAACACTCTCAAGCCCAGACATATGCTCCTCCATAACCAGGATGGTCTGGAATCAATCGTAGCTTCAAGAAAGTCAAAACGAGGAAAATAGATAGCTTTGAGACATTTTACCCATCGAGCTTCAGGATTTCTCCAAATTCTCCAAACTAACTTTGCAAGGAGTGCATGATTTTGAATAATTGGATCTCTCATACCTAGACCCCCTCTACTTTTTGGAAGGCACATCCTTTTCCGTGAAATCCAATGAATTCCCCTAGACTCCTCTCCTTTATGCCAATAAAACTCAACCATTCCTTTTCTCAATTGTTGGAGCAATGTAATAGGTAATTTAAACAGAGAACATATGAAATTTGCACCTGGTAAAATAATTTATTTAATTAAAATTTCCTTACCTGCATTTGAAAGTAATGTTGCTTTCCATTGTTGAAGCTTTTGCATAGTTTGGTCCACTGTCCTGTTGAATAGCTGCTTTTTTGTAAGGCCAAAATCAATCGGGGCTCTCAAGTATCTAGATGGCAGCTTACCGTATGGAATCTTCATCAGCCTAGAAAACCATTGACAAAAGCGTAATGGAGTATTAGGGGAGAAATACAAAGACGATTTTAAATGATTGATACGTTGCCCAAATGCTCTACAATATATGTCAATACAATCTTTTACATGCAAAACAATATCCATATTTAGTTTTGAGAAAAGAATGCAGTCATCGGCAAACATTAAGTGATTTATGGGATCAGTTCGACCCCTTATCCGAATCCTTGAAAGATGCCCAGAAGAATGTGAAGTTGTAAGAAGACAAGATAAAGCATGTGCGCATAAGATGACAATGATAGGGGATAATGGATCTCCTTGCCGAATCTCCCGTGAAGGCCGGAAAGATCCCCTCTCAGCTCCATTTATTAATAGAGTATAGTGCACTGAACATATGCACTACATAATCATCTCAATCCATGTCTCTGCAAGCCCTATACTTTGTTTTTAAGTCACTCGACCCCAACTTTGCGATTAATTTCATGCACCCTCCTCATTTGTTGAATATGTATCAGCAATGTATCACACAGACTCTTTCTATTACATCTATTAAACAATGATGTAGTAATATTTAGAATATTATAAGACAAAATTACCCCGCCCAAACCCCGCAGCGAGAATAGTTCACCTGCATGTACTTGTATACTCCTAAGGATCCCATCACCATTCATATGTAATGGGTCCCACATCACATCGACGATGATGGGATCCCATGGAAAGTACATGTACATATAGGTGATTCAAACTCTCTCGTAGTGGTAGGAGCTTCATACACTAGATACAAATTTTTTTTTTTTGTAAACGTACTAATTGTGTCTATGAACCTTTCTCATATATTTGGATTTCGAGCTAGCTTTAGTTGCCGCCAAATAATTTTTAGAAAATTGATGTGGATTTAGTGATCGATGCAGCAGTCTTTATCCTAATGCTACCTTATTGCACTCCTTATAACTATAACATGACACTTTTATTAGTATTTGAACACCCAAATTTGGAGCACATGTATAGATAACAAACCAGCCCCTCACCCCAAAGATTTCTTTCAAATGGTGAGCAAAACCCATGTAGCAATATTTTAACAATGACTTATGCTTGATAGTCAAGACATAGACTTGATAATTTAACCACAAAAAGATACAAAGTAAGCCATATGTTGACATAGACCACCAAAATTGGCATGTGACAAATAGATGATTAAACAGTCTTATTTAAATGTTCAAATTGGCTGTATCTTCTCTCCATTCAACTTAAAGGTAGGCAGACATTTTGCTACAACTAATACAAAACCCATTTTTTTAACCAAGCATATATGATGTATTAAGATTTAAGTAAGCATTCCATTGGGATGACATAAAATGTGATAATATTCTTTTTCCTTTTGGCCTTATTTGTTTCGTTGTAATTGTTTTCAAGTAATTAATATTCTACAAGAAAATTTTCCTATATTTTCAATGCCTTTGTTTTGATTTTACTTTTAAACACACAGTGGAAAATTCAACTTTACAGTAAAACTATCCTTTTCGGTCATTTTATATGGAAAAAAATGGAGCCTTTGTGAAAAAATATAATAACTTTTACAGTCTTATATTGAATGTAGCATTCTTATTGGGGTTAGGATTCTTACAAGTAGTGGGAATCCTTTCCCATGCACCTACCATGACTACTACTTGATATATAGGTTAGCACTCAAATTCATTGGATATGACCACATCATCATGTAGGCATACATAATTTCCAACCTTTTTATTTTGCTATATATGTCTTATTATGATTTATAGGATTTAAAATCCTTCTAAGATTTTAAATAAGAGGTACTATTAAAATAAAAATATAAAAACTTATGTATAATGGGCAATATGATTGAGATATGACTTATATAAGATAATTTATTATCTATTCCTAATCATAATGCCAAATCATCTTGTCCACGTTGCAGAAAAAGAGAGGGCATGCAAAAAAATGATTCCTACGTATGCATGTGAGAACATTACTTTAAATAACTATAATGTAACATTTTCAGTCATTCATCATCATGTAAAAATGACCCCAAAATTAATCTCGTGCTCTCTCATTTATTTTTCCTCATTGAAAGAACACTAATTCCATGCAAAACACAAATTAATTATCGGGATAATTGATTCACCATCAACGTTTGGCTTATGTCAACCTCTTTTCGGCACGTGAAATATTTTAAGCCGCGTCTATTTGTTACGATTATAATAGGATGGAAATGAATAGTTTGGAAAAAGTTGTCAAAAACATGACAAAATTGGGTGTGTTTAGATACTCGGGGAGGGGGAACTTATTAGCATATTGATAGTGTTAAGTTTTCGTGGTGGGGGTTTGTTTTCTCCACTCTAAGGCATTGTTTGGTTGTAATAGGAATCGAAGGGAAGGGAAGAAAAATTTTCTAACTTTAAATGGAAACTTTTAATAGTTGTAATACAACATGATTGTATAAATTACTTAAACTTCTTAACATATTTAGTAATGATACTTATGAGAAGTAAAATTTATTTTTGGTTTCAAATGGGAGGGATTTGGGGATTTGGATGAAAGAAAAGTGTAAGTTAAATAACTAAATATAGAATAATTTGGAATTAATTACATAGTAATGCGATAGCATAGAATGTAATCATTACAAAAATTTTCATTTAAAATTTAAAATTTTCATTTCTCCACTCTTCAATTCTTCTTGCAACCAAACAAAACCTAATTGTTTTATCACAGAACGAGAAGAAGGGCTTGGCGGAAATGTTAGTTGTCACAATAAGGTTTTAAAAGACAACCTCCGTAGACCATAGGGTATATTATTACTGGATTTTTCCAATTTTTTGGAGTTAGAATTTTGGAGTTAGAACCTCTTCCTAAATAATAATATTAATAAGAAGAAATTGCAGTGCAAATCAACCCATGAAAGGATTCACGAAATAAAAAAGAAAAAAAAAAATAAATACATCACATTCATCCAGAACAATTTCTTACCTAAACAAGGCCATAACCTGCACCCATTGAGTAGAGATTGGCGTGCATAAAGAGGACTGATGGGTATTAAAATACCCACCTATCACAAACTATCACGTGGCGTTATGCCAAGGGACAGCTAATTATATCACCTTATGCTTCAACTATGCATGTACCAAATATTCCGCAAAAGCCAAGAATCCAATCTTACCATATTAAACTTGAGAGATCCTACTATATAGAGCTCGGAAGATCTTACCTTGTAAAACTCAACAAATCTTGCATTAAATAGACGAATCCTATCCTAACTGGGGCGATCTGATATGGGATGAATACATACTTGCCTTACTCAGCTCGTCGCACCCTCATTCCATAAATAAAGGGTATTCCTCACAGGATTATCCACTTCGCTTTTCATTGCCTTTAAGATATGAATTATTTTCTATTACCTACCTCGCAACTCGGTCAGCTCAATAGTTTGAGCCCTATGATAGTTTGCATTTAAGATATGAATTACTTTCTATTACCTCGCAACTCTCTCATAACTCGGTCAGCTCAATAGTTTGAGCCCTATGATAGTTTGCATTCAAAATACTGACTTGGGCATTGAAGTCACCCCTAGTCTAGAATCCAACCTCTCCTGTCTATTTTCATCTTCATCTTTCACGTGAATAGAATTTAGAAAAAAGCCACACAATTTTCGACATCAACAAGGGCTTTCAAGCCCATGAAAAAAATCTTCTCATGTCACCCAATCCGTGTCCATTCAACGGGCTGGTATGCAGTGACATGCATGCCGAACATCACATCACAGCCCAACTGACACGGCAAGAGACCGGAGAGGATCCTAGTCCTCGAACCCCATCGAGCATCTCCTGGTGGGTAGCTATGAGGGGATAAAAATCCTCTCCATCCGTCCAGCTGAACATCGGACGGTTGGGATACACTGACACACATCTCGATGCAATCCCAGCCGTCCGATGTTCGATTGGACGGATGGAGAAGATTTCTGTGCACTATGAGCTTACACTAAGTAAGCCAGTTCGGATTAGCTCCATTTTAATCCATCCCAAATGCCCAACAGGTCAGGTCCCTCACCTCACGGAGACCTCAGACAAGGCGGCAAATCCATTGGCTACTTCCATGCATGATTCAAAACCACAGAAAGGCAGAGAAAGAAAGGGAAAGACGCAAGAAATGGCTAAGCAAGAACGAGCCCGCAGCAGCATCACCATTCACACACGCATCAGCAACCTTTCTTCTTCATACTGATGCAGAAGCTTAACCCAACTGAAGAGAACGATTAGGGTGATACCCAAAATAGTTGCAGAAACCCTGCCGGTGGGAGTACTCCCATTTTCGCTTCCACCATGAAAGCTCTGCCTCTGCCCAACTAAAAAGACCAATTAAGATGCTCACAAATGATACGGAAGGCCCCCCTGTCCATTAAAATACTTCCATTTTCGCTTCCACTGCAAACCAATTACAACACTCCACTATTGATCAAAGTGAAAATGCTATGGCCCGAGCCACCACCGGCACCACCATCAGCTTGTGATGGTGGTGGTGATGGTGACTGGTTTGGTCCACGGGCCATGAAGGCATGAACCACTGACAAATTTTGCAAGGATGCGACGACGCAACTCATAAATACCTAACAAATAATTACTTAAAAGCATTAGGCAACAACTACCAACCACAGAACCTGAACACGCACCACCACCATGTGCAATAAATGGTTGCTTATCAGAAACCCTACACAACCGATTGTGGATTCTAAACCCCGCGATTTCTGCGGACAACTCACGATTCAAGCACATGCATGTCTAAAAAAATAAAAGAAAGAAAGATAAATGTTTGAATTTTTTTTTTTTTTTTGTTAAATGTATGTTGCCATTCTGCAGTTTTTCTGAATCTGGTCCCCTGTTCTTCGTTGAATCCTTCATGCAACCAACAAATAGCAGGCTCCAGACTCATCGATAACCCTCTGTAACCCTCTCAATGACAATACCCAAATCTCCTCATTAACCAAAGGGAATGAAGAAAAGAATTCATTGCAAAACCAACACGAAAACTTCTTTTGATTTTGTAGTTGTTCTTCTCATTCCATTGATTCAAAATTACAAACAAGATAATACATGGTGGGTAATATAACTGATGAACCAGAAAGAGAAAAGGTAAAAAAAATATCGAAGACTAGAGATTCCAATTTCTCTTTCTCATTCTTTGAATTAGATTTTTCTCTTTTCTTTTGTACAATAAAAAAGAAAAAATGGGTAAGATGCAACAGCAGATCCGGCAGATCAAAACTCCAGGACAGATCCGATCCCCCCCTCCCCCAAAACAACCTAACGTCAACAATACAGACCAGATTTCAAGCCCATGAAGTTGAAGAAAACTCCAGATCGGAGAAGCTCATACACTAATAATTCACAGATAATCTAGTAAAGAAAAAAGTTGGAAAAAAAATTCGAGAAAAGCTGGAGGTAAACCCAATCATGATCAACCCCCAACACTAAGAGCGATTCATTGGCAAGATAGACTATAACCTCATTTCCTGTCTGATAACAGAAAAGCTGAAAAAAAAAAAAAAAAAAAAAAAAAAGAGGTAAAGAAATTAAGGATAAAGAATTGAAGCCGACCCAGATGCAGAACGCATTAGAAACATCGATCGATCGATCAAAGGCATAAAGCCGTGCTCTGAAAATCGTCACCGGCGACATCAACATCTTCCAAAGGCAGGCGATTGAGATCGAAAGGCAAGGTTCTGCGGAAGGAGGAAGAGGCAATATCACCGTCATCAATAACCGATGAAGAGGAGTCACAGTCGCTGTGGCAATCGTCAGGGAGAACAGACGGTGAAGGAAGGTGCTGGCGGAGACGGTGCGACCTAGGAGCAGCAACCGGAGTCGGAGTGGAAGACGACAGCTTCGGCCCGCTGAAGGACTCGACGGTGCTGCTTAGGCTGCTAGTCGTAGGCCTCTGAGGCGGTGGAGGTTGTTGATGCTGGTGAGGAGGGTAGTTAAGGTCGTTAGGGTTGTCGTATCGAAACGCAAGAGACTGGTGATGATGGGGAGCAGCAGCAGCAGACGCTGGAGGAGGAGGGCTTGACGAGAGAGGATCGAGAGGGAAGTTGGTCTTGGCTTTTGGACCACGAAGGGTTCGGGCAGCCGCATCGTAGGCATGAGCGGCGTCTTCGGCAGAATCAAAGGTGCCAAGCCATACACGTGATTTCTTCCACGGATCTCTGATCTCTGCTGCAAATCTACCCCACGGTCTCTTTCGTACTCCTCTGAATCTAATCTCCTTTCCAACGTTTCTTGACAGTCCTCCTGATCCGATATGAACGGCTGCTGTCGCCGTCGCCGTTGCCGCCGCGGTACCTCTTCCTCTCCGCATGGAGGCGCTGGTTAGATCCGAACAGATGCCAAACAGATGAAAAACGAAAAGCGATTAAATCTGCTCTGCTCTGCTCTTCAGATCCTTGCAATAAGATCTTATATCATGAATGATAGGTTTATATATACAAAATTGGATCGGAAGGAAGAAGATGATGGCAGGCAGGAGGTAGAAGAAGGGGGTGGGGGGTTTTGAAAGTTTTACAATATGAAGACGAGGGAGAAGGGGGGGGCGGTCGGGTTGGGTTGGGTGAGGAGGTTTTGGAGGAGATCGGTGCCTCGAATTCTGGCTTCCACCCTCTTAACAACTCTTGGTTTCTCTCTCTCTCTCTCTCTCTCTCTCTCTTTCTCTGTCTCTCTTCCGCTTTCCTTCCTCCTCCGTCCTTTCTTTCTCGATTTCTCTACCCTCTCACGCCCCACCAAGGCACGAACCGACTTGATTGCTTCTATGTTCGCTTTCGTTTTTTCCTTTTTCTTTTTTTTTTGTATATTTTTTTCATAATAAGTAAATGACAATAACACCCTCACTTTTATTTTTTCCCCTTCCTAACTTTTCATTTTTTTTATTTTTATATTGTAGAACATGTTGTAGTGTGGAAGCTATGCCAACACCTTATTTGTCCCTGACTTTTTTTACCTTATTTGTCCCTGACTTTTTTTAGACTGGATCCTTTGCTCTCACTCAACCCTTCAATCATCCATTGGATGACTGCGATGCATTGACACTCTCATTCAATCTGTTAGTTATCCATCAGATCGGCTGAGATATATTGGCATGCACCCTTTAATTGTCAATCAGACAGATTGGGATGCATTGGCATTATAATCTAGCCCGCCAGTCGCCTTAGCTTGTTCGATGGATGACTGGTGGGTTGGGTGACAGGAGAGGACCTTTTCTGATTTTTCTTTCCTTCAAGATTCTATATTCTTCTTTGACAAATTCCTCATGATCCTGGATTTAGGTATTCGGATTGAATCGGCCCATCATATCAGTGTCAGCAGTGTTCGATATAGAATAAATATCCATTACAATAGTGCCTGATTCTAATCAATACCAATCGATATACTGTTAAATTGACTGATACTTGACCAATACTAAAAAAATATCTTATATCAACATAATGACTGATACTTGATCGATACTCATATCCGATATCGATAACTATTTCGATAAAAAAATAAAAATAGAACCTTTCTTCTAGTTTTGTAGAGGAAGTGATCTTTGATTACTATTGCAACCATATTGCAGTTGCAGGAGAAGCGCTACCCTTTAATCATTTAATCATGCATCATGTCAACTCATATCAATTAATCATGTGTCATGTTCAATTCATCTCCACCACTGCATGGGCGAGTGTGTTAATTCACTAAAATGCCAGCTGAGGATGTCCATGGCCATTTTAGATAACTGGACTTGGATCGTCTCCAGTCCGTCTAGTCCGTCCAGCCATCAATGGACGAACTGGAATCAAAAGGCACGCCCCCCAATGTTGGGGGGCGTGTCACATTGAGGGGCATGTCTTGTGATTCCAGTCCATCCGATAGCAATTGGACGACTAGACGGACTGGAGACGATCTTTTTCCCAGATAACTACCCTCACCTTCTTGAGATTTCACTTTTCTTTCTCCAGCTTTGGGAGAAGATGTTAACTTGTGCCAGCTTAGTTGAAGAGATCTATTTGCAAGTGTGTCCTGAAACTTTAGGAGCATTTCAAAAAAATATTTGAAGTTGGCATTAACTTTAGGGGGTTTACTTTATCGAAAAAATAAATGTGAGGGTTTAGATGTAAATAATCAAATCAACCAAATTACTAGAGGATGAGTCAATACATCCACAAAATTTGCCCCTCAATAGAGATTCAATTTATCTGCACATGTGTATTCTCTATAGGATTCATCACCGTCCATGAAATTCAATTTATTTGCACATGTGTATTCTCTATTGGATTCATCACTGTCCAAGAAATGTAGAACCCACTTGATACAGATGAGGATGAGGCCGGTAAAGGGTATACGTGGAAGTGAACTCTTCTCAAAGATGTATAATTGTCAAGGAAACTTTTCATTTATATTTATATTTTGGTATCCACCCAATGAGACTTTGACTATAACTATTAATTAGAGCAACAAAGGGAGAGAACCAGTAAGACCCCAACTAACGAGCAGTTGTCTTCCTTGAGGCATATACACTATCATAAAATTAGGCTCTACATAAATGAGTCATATTCGTCTCCAACCGCTGGATCCTTGATTGAAGGCTCCAGCGATTGGAGACGATAATAACCTACATAAATTAAGCATATTGAATATGTCAAAGAAAAAAAACAAAAAATAGAATAAATAAAAGAATATGTCAACAGATATGCAATGATTCACAAAAGAAAAATAGATACCCAATGATTAATACACTACAAAAGGATAGTCTTCTTTGTTGATCTGCATTTTTGGCCATTATTTTGAAAGTTAGATTGTGTTTGATATGTATTCTAAGAATAAAGAATGTATTCTTAATATAGAATTAGAAAGGGTTAATGAATGAGACATTTTCAATCCAGCCTTAAAATGCAGAATGGGTTTAATAGCACCTTCCATAATGGACTCCTTTAAAGAACGCATTTCATGATCCAAATATGTGAATACACATCAAACACTGTTTTTATCATCTTAGAAGTATTCTTGACGTAGAATGCATACCAAACGAAGCTTTAGATTTAGCATTGATTTATTTTGGTTATCAAGTCAAAGGTTCAAATGATCAAAAAATTTATTTCAATCAAATGGTCAATGAAATCCTTCAAAAATATGAGGAGATTAATTGGATAGTTAATGTAGCCATTTGATGATCCAAAAGACCTCATCAATTGAAAGAACAAAGTTGGATCTCATTGGGTTCTAGTAGAATCATCAGATGTTTCTCTTCGTTATTGTTCCATAAACATAACTACCATTTCAAGAAAAGATGAAACAAATGAATTTTTTTTTTTTGGGGGAGTGCAAACCCTCTACAGACGCAAAGTTTATTCATCCTTAGAGAACTAGGGGATTCCCATTGGCAAAAGCCAAGAGCAGAACGAGGGGAGGGGAAACAAAAACAAAAACGATAGAGAACAAAAAACCAAACTGCACCCCAAATCGCCAAGATCAGTCGAAAACAACCAAGAGGATAAGTGGTGGATGCATCTTGGCTGCCAAGAAGGAGAATACAAGAGTCCGGCAGTTATAGAGAATATTTACCTTAAGAACTCTAAGAGAAAAGGCTAAAAGTAGTCTATGCTTGCAGAAGCATGCCTCACCAACTACCGAAAATGGTGAGAACCCAATCAGTTTTCCAACAAATGCAGAAGTAGTAAAACCGACCTCGAATAGGTCGGACAAGACACAAATGGCGCATGGGCGAGGGCAGCCACACTGGCACATGATGAAGCAACAGGAACCAACAAAAACCAAAAACATAAGGGAGCAAACGATGCAAGGGCATGCTGGTGAAGCCACACAAAAAGCCACTCAAACATAAGAAGGGTGGCAATAGGGCTACAAGTTTCGCCCGGCAAACCTAAGCCCTTGGCCAAACCTACCCTAAGCTCAGAGAAGGCTTGGTTCAGGCCCATGTTATTGCTTGGCACACAACCCTATATTCATTATGTCATTTGTCATATATACTTTATGCGGTTCATTAAGCATTTAAAGCTCGGGGACAGAAGGGTCTTGAAATTTTACTTTTTACCTAGGTAGAAAAGGAAAAATAAAGTGGCATGAGAGAAGGGAGGGGTGTAGAAAAAAGGAGAACAAGGGAGAAAAGGAATAAAAAGAGAAAGAGGGGGGGGGGAACAGGAGCTTTGATTTTGAAAAAAAAAAAAAGAAATAGGAGAAGAAGAAAGAAATGAGGAAGGAGAAGCGGAAAAGAACAAAGAAGGAGAAAAAATTAAAGAGGAAGGAAATCGAAGAAGAAGAAGTATCAAGGAAAAATCAGTGAAAAAAATCAGAGGGGAGTTTTAAGAAAAAAAGAAAGACGAACAAAGTAGGATTTAGGAATTGGGATAGAGAGACAGGGAGAAGTGTCGAGTTGGTTAGATGTTGACGGCAATAGATCGAACCTCTTTCCGATCGTTTGGTGATCAATATTGTTAGTTCAACGACATTGTTCTACTTCTCAGTTGGGTTCTCAAAGACGATAACTATAAGACCTGCACTCCACTAACCTGGTCTAACCTGGTTAACGTGTCGTGACAGGTCTTCCCATCATAACCAGGTCGGACAAAACAACCAGATGACACCAAAAAGTCAGGTATGAAAAACTGACAACTTGAATATTGTCCAGTCGGACAATTAGAATTTGTCCGGTTTACGTATTTGGCGACCGGACAAGCGACCGGTCAAACTTAAAACAAACTCCGAGAATAGAAAAGTTTCCTAGTTTGGTTGGGAGACTCTCCTAATTGGGAGAGCACTTCAATTAGAAGATTGTCCTCTATATAAGGGACGTTTCTCCACCTTTTCTCACTCTTTTGTTCAATCATAAACCTTAGAATTGAGAGAGAGAGAGAGAGAGAGAGAGAGAATTGAGAAGAAGGCTTGGAGAAAAAGAAAGCTCTGGAGAAGAAAAAAGGAGAGAAGGAGAAGAACTCACGGTTGATTTTCAGCAACCATCGTCAAGAGACCAACGGAAAGTTCCTAACCTCTGTAACTAGGATAGTATGTGTGTGAAGTTGGACTCACAACCGTTAGAGATGGAGATCTAATTTCACTACTGCATGAAATGTATAACGAAGACCAACAAGGGTGTGTAAATCTAAGGTTATTATGGAACCCCTAACCCTAACGTGTTCTTAACATAGAGTGGTTTAAGATAAATCCTAGGATGAGCCAAAGAATCGATTCTGAATAAAGTCAGACTGAAAGACAGCTTGAAGGATACCTTGAAGGTTGTCCAGTATGGTGTTCGGTCCGACAATATATCATACCAAACAGTTGACCGGACAATGTCCGGCATGACTAACTGTCAGTCCAGACAGTGAGTCTGATCACTGTAAAATTGTCGGAATGGAACCCTAACTTAATCCTATTGATTTTCTGAGACTTGTAATCAAGCAAAACTACTTCCAAGGTCCTAGAAAGAGTCAACATCACTCAACAGGTAAGGGATAAGATCCCAAACTAACTAGTTAATAATAAGCTACCTTGTGTGTATGTTGATTTGCTTGTTTATGCATATGATATGTCATCCAATATCTGTTATTAATGTTCATGCATATTTATATTATTTCTTTATGATGATGATGATGATGATAGGCATGTGTTTATGTGTGATTGGTGTGTTGAGTGGAGAGAGGTTGTAGCCTCAAATCGTTCACCATATTGGCATTATCGTATCGATGTTACCTTATCATGCTTAATACGTTGCAGGGTATCAAGGGGAGTGCTTCCGATGTTGGCCATAGCCTTACCGTTAGGCTCTAGTTCTATCTCTATTTCGTATTAAAAGATGTTGGGATAAGACTTTGGATACACTTTGTTGACATCTAGGATTGGTTAGGGACAAACCCATTTTGCAAGCCCTCGCGAATAGGGGCATACGTACTGGTTCAGGGTAGGGTATCAGGGGGGTACTGATGGTTTGGTTGTAGCCTGCCATTGAGCTCTATCACTATCTCTATCTTGCAGTGAGTGTTGTGGGGTGACAGTGGTTTCGGTTGGAGCCTGACCATTGAATTTGCTCATACTCTCGAGTATGGAGGTGTGGTTGTAACCTATCATTACCATAGTACATTGTAAACTTAAACCAGACCAAATGATTGAATGCTACATCATACATATTGTTTGCTACATATTTTGTTTCTCACTGAACTAAGTTATGAGTTCATCCCACGATATCATTTTTTTTTCCGTTAATGATGTAGGTATTACTGTGGAAGACTACATCAATGTGCCATCTTATGGACACATGACAGCTATAGATGTGCAGTCAATAAAGAACGAGCATGACTCGTCATGCGAGTACCATTACTATGTTTATCTTTAGGGTTTTTACTTCATGTTTAGGATTGTAAGACTTGTAAGAATATTAATATTTTATATTTTGGGTTAATGTTGAGATAATTGGATTATTTACTTATTTATCATTTTTTAGTTCATTGTTAATAAAGACTTTCGTTATTATTTATTGCCTCTGATTATGATTTAATGTATGGTTTGAATTGTTGGCACTATCTTACGAGATCCTGACTTGAACCATTGGTTCATTGACTGTTCATTCACACTTCTAGTTTGACCAAAATTGGGATGTGACAATAACAGTTATTTCTTAGTCCTATTTTATATCTACTTAAATAATCGATTCGAGTTCTAATCATGTCTTGCGTTCTAAAATTTTGCACTAGAACTCTTTCTAATATTTCCTTCGTTGTTTGGTGTTTTTCAAATCATCAGAGATCGTGAGACTAGGAGATCTAAAGGAAGCAGTGCTGGTGGCAGTGGTGGAGGTGGTTACAACAGTGGTGGCGGTAGCTATATTGGTGGTGGTTGTGGCGGATATGGAGGATGATGTGAGAGTGGTGGCTGATATGGAAGTTGACTTGAGGGCGGTGTCGTTGGTTTCAGCAGTTAGATCAAGGCTTAAACTAGGATTGGATAGGCCCTGTCAGGATTTGGGTTGGGGGTTTGTCTGGCCCTAGCAGGGCCATAGACCCAAGGTTGGGCTGGGGTTTTAAAATCCACACCCCAACCCGGCCTTATTGTAGCCTTAGGTGGAGACATTACAGTAAGAAAGAAATAAGAAGCACGCCCGCCCCACCAACTCCCTAAGCAATGTGCCATTCAAAAACCAACCTGAAACCACAAACCAAAGAAAGACAAATCATCGAGGCCCACACAATCAACCAGTTGAAAAGAGAATGGAGTTGAGATAAAGCAGCTTGCAACAACAGGGAGAAGGCTTCAAACGAGGCCAGCCCAACCACAAAAGCACCAGCGAACACTGGATGGATCTGAGCAATTGCCACCAAGCCTAGAGCATCATCCTTAGCAAAAAGGGTTGGAAGCCTTAGCCACCGCTGACGAGGTATAAGTAGGAGCAACGAAGGAGGGCAATCGGCATTCAAGAGGCCAGAAGCATGAAGACATCTAAGATGGGGACTCCATTCCCAGAAAAAGAAATCGATGAAGGATAACCATCAACCTCCGCGGCAACCTTCAAACCCCACAGGTTAGAGTCGCTATTGCAATCATACAAAAAGCCAAGATCAAGCTACACAAAAAATGCTGCTGCTGGTAACCAGACTCGACACTATAGTCCAACACATCCTCTGCTGATGATGATGGTAGGGAGAGAGGGGAGTTCGCATAGGTGGGGGAACTAAAGGCCAGAGGATGGGAAGGGGGGACCATTCATTCCACAATTGTAAATTTGGGAGGTGGTGGTAATGGGAGAAGGGAGAATGAAGAAAATAGGTGGAAGATGAAGGTATTAGAAAAAACATCCTAGATGAATTTCAATGTTACTGTTAACCTCATACCAAAGATGAAAACTTATCACAAATATCATATCACTTGTTTAATCTAAGAAATTAAGAAGAATGTCATACCTTTTTTTATGATTTGAAAATATCTTTTGTTGAAGCACTCTTTATCATATCACGTCACTTGTTTAATCTAAGAAATTAAGAAGAATGTCATACCTTTTTTGACGATTTGAAAATATCTTTTGTTAAAGTACTCTATCTTTGATGAAGAACTTTTTCTTTTGTTGAAGAACCTTTGATGATTATACAAACAAAGCCACTTGATGTCCAAGGATCTCACAAGCAATCAGGGTGCTCACCCCAGCTGGATAGGTATACCATATCTTGGTATTTTGAGCTTTTTCCTCTCCTTGCCTGTGTGACTTTGAGATGTTTTATATCTATAGGGTGGAGATGACCAGCCATAAAGTCCAACCCTAAGTGAGATGCTAGTCTCATAATGCCATATCCAAATTGCCTTTTGGCATACCTTGACAATTACCACAAGTACCCCTAAATAATAAATAGAGACAAAATACAAAACTGTCATTTTTCATAAAACCAAAAAGATTTTGTAAAGAAAAATAAAAATAAAAAATATTTTATATTTATAAATAAAAAAATATTTGATGCAAAATCAAACACGATAACGTTATTCAAATTGGTAGTTTGTAGGTACGCGTACACTCTTATAATTGTTAAGTCACTGGCAATGAATATTAAGCACTAAGGTCACCGCTCAACGTACACGTGGTCCTATCATGAAGGACTTCACAGACCATATGTGCACTGACCGTCGAGAGACTAGTCCCCATTTCTCCCATAGTCTGAGTAATTTTGACTTGCACCCCTCAAACCTATCATGGTCCAATCAATGCCTATGTAAGCACATAGCGCATCATAATAGTTGCGGTCAAGCCAAGGACTACAAAGTGGCTCATTTGAATAATCATCTAGAAAACCAGTCTATTAATATAATAGACAAAAAACAATGATACTATATAAAAAATGTATAAGCCACATGTCACATATATATACCTCACAATAGAGATAGAAATGCTCAAAGAGAATACATAAAAACAATACAATCAATCTGTGTTGGGCCACACAAATCCAACAGAAGGAACCGATGGAGGGTAGCGAAGGATGCTGGAAGTGAGAGAGACATGAAACCAGGAAGAGAAAGAAGACAAAAACAGGGAGAGAAAATGCCATCAGAATGAGACCTAGCAAGGAGCTGGCACCAGAGTCAACTTCCGACCTGAGAAAAATCAACAGGAGCGACAAAATGCAACGAAGCCATGATTGTAGGCCCAAGTACATTGTTTTTCTTGGATGAATTAATTGATGATTCAATGAGAGAGGGATTTAGAAGACAACTTCTAGATCCAATAAAAATTCTGATAAAAAAAAAAATAACTTCTAGGCTTGGTTAGTACCTTGCTAGTAGAGTGTAGGTTTGGCAAGAGATCATGGGTTTGTCTCTCCTGTTTTAAATGTGTGCTCTCCCTCTCAAAAGAAAGGAATGAAAAGAGAAATTTCAGTGCATTGATTCATAATTTTTCCACCATAAACTTATATTTTACTCCAATGCTACTTAATTTTTTATGCTTAAACGAAAAGTATAAGTTTCCTTGTCATTGCCGAGATAGTTTGTTCAGTTAGTGAGTCAATGGCCTATAATTGTCAAGACAATTAAATTATATTTTTTTTGAAGGGTATGAAAATAAAATGAAATAAAAAATTATAAATAAAAACTTTAATTAGGATGTTTGTTAGAAATAGAATTCCTATAAAGAAATATAAAAAACTTATGAAACCTACAATAAAAAAAAGAATTTGAAAGTGAAAAAAATATCATAAATTGGTTGATAATTAAAATTTAAGTTGGTTGTTATAATTAATTACATAATTATCTTGATAACGATTTAAAAAAATTTTGATCATATAAATTGTGAAATGTTAAGGATATTCTAGTAATTTGGGGATGTATAAGAAGGAGGAAGATTGTAACTTGTAAGCTTTTTTTTTTTTTTTTTTTTTGGTAAAGATTGTAACTTGTAAAGCATAGCATGTGAGACGTGATCGTGATCCGTGAATAAATTAAATAACACCTTCAAAATTAAATATAATGTATGAGCCACTGTGTAGAAAAAATGTAAATAATTATTGCGACTGGCACAGTGGGTCATGGGTTGCCTTCTGCCCACGAGGGTCGTTGGCCCCGAGCAATTTTAGAAACCAGGAAATAAATTCGAATTCCTTCGGAAATTGAATTCCCTGCAATTTACTGGCTTAAAATGGCAGTCTCGTGTCATTGGACGCTGTTCAGTCGTGGTCTAACGGTTAGAGTTATTCAGTCTATATATTAATATATTGATATCGGTGAACCTCAACCATTGAATTACAACTAAACGAAACGAATAACATGAGATGATTTTTTCTTTTCTTTTTTCCCCCTTCTTTTGAATCTATTCTTTAAATTATTCAGACCTTCTCTTAACATTTATTAAATTACACGGACCTTCTTCATAATGTAAAACTTTATTTACACAGACCTCTCTTATAGGGAAAATTAGTCGGACCTCTTATTGACATTTCATTTATTACACGGATCTCCTCTGGCACCTATTGAGTTACACGTATTTCTCTAAAACTAACAGTGTTAACTTAAACTTTTTACTGACTAAAATACCCTTTGCTATAATACATAAACTTTCTAACGTATCATTTTTGTCTATCATTTTTGTTATTCATTCTCAACAACTAGCTATGCAAAATTCTTTCTTCCATTTTCCATTCTGGCAACCATCATCCTTATCCGCGAATTGCTTTAGGTATGTTCTCTCTTCTCTCTCTCTCTCTCTCTTGCATTTTTGTAGTGTCAAACAAAGGGTATTTTAGTCAATAAAAAATTTAAGACACTGTTAGTTTTAGGAAGGTACATATAAATCAATAAGTGCCAGAGGAGGTCTATGTAATAAAAGAAATACCAAGGGGAGGTCTGTATAGTTTTTCCTTTTTTAAGCTATGAATCTATTTGTTTTATGACAAAAAAATTACAAGTAAATGATATTTTTACGTAATTTGTTTCAATGTTTTTGTTTATATTTTACATTAAAAATAAATAGTAGAAAATCCTTTGTAAAAGAAAAAAAAAATTTCCACCATTTTACATGGAAAGAAACAATTTATAGAAAAATATATTATATTTATAAAGGAAAAGGTTTAAATAGTAGAAAATCCTATTGTAAAAGAAAAAAAAAATTCCACCATTTTACATGGAAAGAAACAATTTATAGAAAAATATATTATATTTATAAGGGAGAAGGTTTAAATAGTAGAAAATCCTATTGTAAAAGAAAAAAAAAATTTCCACCATTTTACATGGAAAGAAACAATTTATAGAAAAATATATTATATTTATAAAGGAGAAGGTTTCCACAATGCCAAGGTGAATCTCCCACGCATGAGAAATATTATTGCCAATTGGGCCCACAAGACCAAGAAGAAATGAAAATTTCATATGAAATAAGAAATGCTAGAATGTGAGAGGGCATGGAAAGGGATCCAATGGTTAATTCGGACGTTTCAGTAGTTAGTGATTGTATCAGGAGAGTCAATCTTATGATCTGCTGGGAGATGTCAGTAGGTAATAGATACCACCAACTACACCAATAGCTATCTACAATTTTTTTTTCGGATAAAAATAAAATACTACCACATATTCACAACCCATAATACATCTATTTAGAAAAAAAATATTTAAAAAAAAACTTATAAGAGATTACAATATTAGAGCATGTTTTGAATAGCCATGATTCATGTTTTGTTTATTTTCATTATTTTTTTTTTAGATTATGTTTGGAAGTCAAGAAAAGAAAAAAATAATAATGAAACTTATCCTTAGTTTCAATATCACCAAGTCTATTAAATAAAAAAAATATTCTTTTCCTTGATTCCAATTTCTAGATTCTAATGGAAAGGCCATTCACATGTTTAATTCCATGTTCTTGAACCTTCCTCCGACGTGAAGGTATCCATCTTGCACCGTTTGATTTGATTTAGAAGAGTTAGGTTACCATCTGCAACGTGTAATTTAATTTAGATAATGGAAATTAAGGGCCCACCAGCAAAATGAATGTGGTAATCCTGCCTCTTGTGAATGTTAAAATGACTTAGTTTAAAAGATTGATTTTGGATATGCTCTCAAATATTCTCCCACTTGAATCAAATATTCTCCCACTTGAATCCTCGTTTCTTGTTGTCCAATTGCTTTAATCTTTCATTGAATGGGTTGAGATGGTCGGCACATATACTGATGTAATCCAATTCATCCGATGAACGGTTGAACGATAAGAGAATCTCTGTTCGCTTTTTTTATCCTTGATTATTAAAATTTGCTACATAAATAGATCACTTTGAAGAAAAAGAAAGGAACCCAAATGTCAAAGAAGTGAGAGATAGGTATAAGGATCTTTTGCTGCGTAGCGACCTCAAGATAAATGCATTGGACAACGATACACTCCCAGTTGTTGGATCCGTGCAATTGCACAACGAATGATCTATGTCCGAGAGATGAGACAGAACTTCCACTTCCCAAAAAAATAGGACCTAAATCATCTTTGATCTCCCATTCGTGCCGGTCGTGCGATCATTGCTATCTTTGATCCGGCATGTATATCCATGTATACGTGCGCTGAGTGAAGATCAACCGTGATCACATGACTGACCCCTCTTCTATGATAGGATAATTTTTCTCCAAAAAGATTATATCTCAAATGATTAATGTATCACAGCAAGAGATCCGGCTCTTCTCAAATCTGACCGCCGCTCAAATTATGATCCAATGGATATAATTTATTGTGTATACATACCAATATATTGATTAGTGTCATTCCAACTCAAAGCCTTTGGACTGGAGGGTTTTTTTTTTTTTTTTCTTTACCGGAACAATTTTTATCCATTGAAGAATAAATAATGTTTTAGATGGGACATAAACGTCATTAAATCGCAATATCTTGCCCCTTTACGGACATTAATAAAATTTCCAGTCTTCGATGACCTTGACCATATTACATGGTCCCACATGAACTGCCTCGCCAGCCACATTCCAGGCAGGCCGCAGGCGACCCACCCACTGACCAGTGGACCGCAGGAGAGGATTTGGTTGCCTGAACAGTTCTACTACAGAACTATATGGTTGGATTTAAGAAGATGAAAGTACAGATATACCCTCTTATCTAAGGATAATAAGGAAAACTCATAAATGCTACGGGCCCACCTCCCCACACGGCAGTCATCCATCCTGAATCCCTGTTTCCTGCCTGGCTTTAGCTTCGTTATCGCGTGGTTCGAGACCCTGGTAATGCTACCGGCCAGGCCGGTAGCCAGTAACCAGTAGCCAGTAGTCAGTCATGACGGATACAGGTGGTCTAGAACGTGTTTGTCTGTAATGAGTCGGCCATCTCTGACCGGGGGAACTTGTTAATTTGTGACTAATTTCTGGCACGCTATCGCATCATAGTCGGTCTTCTTCAATAGAAACTCAACACGTGTTTAAATAAAATTAAATTTTTTCTTTTTGTCGTTCTTGAGTCCCGAGGCGGCGATCGCGTGCGCCGTGTTCTTACCTCGGGACCCACCTAATGACGTGGCAAAACTTGACCGTCAATTTCGGATTATTACAAAATAAAAAAATATACGTATCAAACGCCACCAATTGGAATCTGTTACTTTTGTATTAAGTAGAGCTTTAGTGCGCAACACGCGTCCTCCTTTACGGATTTACCTTTTTATTTTTGCAAAAGAATATGGCCTTAACGGGCTTTCCTTCTCAGTTTCCTCTCCTTTCACATAAGCCAAACATGATTTTAGAAATTTCTGGAATCGACTAGGGTATCTGATTTCCAATTTACATGGGGCTTTAAAAATATGAAAAAAAATTATCTATAACACTTTGGTATATTAGTGCTGATCGGATCGTTGAAAGTGCATTGGTCACGTGTCTCGATGCATTCTTAATGGTCAGAATCGGTACTGCTACACCAGAGTGCTATGGATGTTCATTTCTTTAAAAATATGATCCAATTATGACCCAATAAGTTTTGATTTGACCTAGGCAAAATTAGGTTAGAATTTTGACACCCCTAGAATCGATCATTGACCAATTCGATATGTTCGATTTTCAATTTTCTCTTTTGGGTCAGTTATGAATATAGGTTACCTTTGGTTTGGTATGCATTCTCATTCTAGGTCAAGATCACATTCTAGAATGGGTTTGTATTCTCGTTCGTAGATCATAAAATGCAGAGAATGCAGTTCATTATGGAATGTGATTTTTTACCTATTCTACATTCTGATCTCATAATGGAATGCCTCACTTTTTAGCTCATCCTCGTTCCATGGTAGAAATGCATTCATTACTTTAACAATGCATACTGATACATCCTAAAATTTTTATTTTTTAGCAATCATAGTAATGATTTTAAAAATCAGTATTGGATTACCTGATCTATATCGATATGGATCTCATCCGATACCATCCAATGCTGATTATTGGTAAATTTGTATGGGTACTGAGACCGCAATAAACCGATGCCATATTTGATAATGGGTTATTAAACATTGAAACCGAAAGAAATAAATTAAAATGGGTTGAGATTTCTTGTCCGATTACCACGAATCTGTGCCACTGCACCTCCAATGGGAGGGCAAACACTAGTATCCAAAAGAGAGGATAGACGTGTCATTTCACAGACCATGTGAAAGGGTGTAGGAGACATAGTCGGACAAAAACTTTTTCCCAATTAAAATACATGCACCAAAAGTGATATTTTTTTAGGGAAAAAGACAATTACCTCCCTTGTAACTTACCTTAATGACAATTGACCCCCAAAGTTTTCGAAAAAGACAAATAACTCTAATATTTGATGTGTTACCTCCCCTGTATATTCATTGACGATTATACCCCTAAAAAAAAAAAAAAACCCTATATCGATTTTTACCAAGCTTCTTTCTTCTCTTCATCCCTCTGCCCTCTCACCTTCAAGCAGTTGTCGGAATTGAGGAGCTCGATTTTATGGCCGTCTGTTTCAGGGTTATTTGCAAGGAAGAGACGGCTAGGAGTTGGGATGGGATTTTGAGAGAGGGCTACAACAAGAAGGGGATACCTCCATCACTTCACGAGCTCCATTAAACAACAAAGAGAGCTCGGGCGGAGGAAATGAAGAAGAAAACATTTTTTTCCATAGAGGTGAAGACTGCTTGGTTACCTGGGGTTTAGATCAAAGAGTTATGGTGCCATGAACGGCTTTGCTCTAACCTTGAACCTAGTTCCATCACTTCACGAGCTCCATTATTCCATGTCTGCTTCATCTTCTAGGTCTTCTTCTTCGGGGGTAGCTCCAAGAGATGGATCTTCTTGAAGGGTTTGCTCTATTGAAGCAAAAGAGAAGGCAACGGGAACGGTAAGGAGAAGTTCTGGTATTTCATCTCCTCCTCTCCCGTCAAAGACAAGAAACCTCCATCGGCATGTGCCCCTCTCTCTACCTTGAATTCAAAAGAGAGAAACCCTCCGTTGTCGATTCCAACGATGGAAACCCAGAAACCATCGGCATCTGTCTCTCTCCTCTCCCATGCAGGATATGAAAAACCCATTTTGATTCGAATCTAGCGCTTCAAATTTCAAAGACTCACCATCTCAGACAGAAGACATACAAGTTTTCGACACCTTCACCTTTCAAAGTTCAATTTCAGGTATCCGAAGACTCAATTTGGAATCAGATGAGAACCTCAGAGATTATTACTGGTTTGATTAGAAGTGGGTTTCAGATTTTCAAGCCATCGGCAAAAAAGTAAACTAAGATTGATGAGTTTGTTCTTCTGTTGTGAATTCTTGGGTAAATTTGTAAATGCATAAGTTCTATCAGTCAAGGAAGAGCAACGATGGCAGTGGTGGTGTCCAGAAAGAAGATTCTTATGTATGGAGCTAGTTAAACTGTTGTTCTACAGAAACATCGTCTCCTTCAATTTTTTTTTTTTAAGTCAATCACATTTATAAAGGGTAATTTAGTCATTACGGAAATTTTGGACTCCCACCGTTAGTATTCAATGGAATATTTCTAATGATGTGGGTCTATTTGCATTTTAATAGTATTTTTAGAGGGGGTAAGTATCTTTTTCAAAAATTTTAGGTATCAATTGCCATTAAGATAAGTTACAAGAGATGAGGTAACTGTCTTTTTCCTTTTTTTTTTTTTATTGAAAAAAATATTATTCAGATTGTGACAAAGTCGGCTAGAGAAATAGCCAATTTTTTTATTTTTTATTTGCCAACGATGTTTGCCATTCTGCCTTACACAAATACGAAAGAAACCCAAAAGTGATCGTGGACGTCCGATGTCATGTGATCAGATCTTGATTCCAATCGTATAGTCTTAAAATGACCAGCAACCTGAAGGCCAAACTACCATCTCTTATTCTGTGGTGGAACCTGGTGGACCATTGATATTAGCTCGGTTGATCACCAATTCCGATTTTGCCCCTATTCTGGGTCGATGTGGCACCATTTAGATCTCAATTTTTTACCCTTATTGTAATCAGCAAAATACAAAAAAGTAACGGAATCCACCATATCATAACACTTCAAAAATGAGAGATTCCAATTATACCTAATTCTAGTCCAAATTGGAATCAATAAAGATTCATCCTGTACCTAATTCTGAGTTTTTATTTAAAGGTTAGTGACCTTTATAATAATCATTTTTTGTTTTTCTTGTTCTTTCTGATATTTTGTCATTTACCATTAGGGTTATGTTTGGAAGTAAAGAAAATAAAAGTTTCGAGATGTCTTCATTGGTCACTCAAAGTATATCAGGATGTGTCCCGATGCACTTTGAGTGGCTAGGATCCTTACTGCAACTTCGGCCTCACTACAGAGGATTTTTTTTCTACTGATGGAGAGTCTCTTGGCAATCATGTTGCTAGAATAGTAGGTATTAGCGAATTTAAGGGATTCAGATCCTATCCAACCATTAGTCCAGTCCCACTATCTGTTGGTTAAAACTCTTTTTAAACGGGTACCAGACAATCGTATCGTTCTCAACCGTTTAATATACAAATTGACCTAAAAAATACTTTAAAATAGCTATACTTAAGCCTTGCCGTTTAAAATGCGTTTAATACACGTGCTTTACGGTTTCCATATTTTTAACTTGCATCTTCAATGAAGAATGAATCGATTAATTTCATAGTGTTTAATATTTTTATTGCTTTCTACATGTAATTGATGTGAGATTAAAGGCCGCCACTTCTTCATACTTGCTTCTAAACTCATTATTACTTTACTACTCGTTAGGGTGGGTTGTGGGCCATAATGAATGTATATTGTAGGCCACCATAGATCTCTCTCTCTCTCTCTCTCTCTCTCTCTCTCTCTCCCTCTCTCTCTCTCTTCATATGGATTCATGCTTAGAGTCTTGGATAAACATAAAACATCAATTAACTACTAAACTGAAGATGATAATTCATAAATGTCATCGATTCCCATTGATTTAGGTATAATTCTTCAATTTATGATAGTATATTGCCCTTTTTTCACCGTACCGTATTATATTTGATCCGTTTAAAACTCGTACCGTCCATTTTAGTTTTTTTTGCCATTCTCGAAACATTTGACTTTTTTTTTATCATTACTGTTTTTGTTTTGCCCCATTTAAAATTCGTTCCATCCCTTTTTTTTTTTTTTTTTTTTGCCATTCCCATTTTAACTAACTGTAGTCCCACTCAGCCCGCCCAACGTTGTTGGATCGCACTCCTCGTTTAGGAGAGAGATCTAACAGTGCTAGGTGGGCTGGATGAAGCAATTCATGTCTTCTTCCCTTCTTTCCTCTGTTTTGGTCCCAAGAAGTTCAGTTTTTTTTGCAGTTTTTAATTCTTCCCCCAAATCATTTAGACAACATCTTCTTAGATTTGGAGGTTGGAGCCACCTTAATCTTCCATGAATGATTCCAAAAAGGTTGGTCTAACTTGAAACAACCTGTTTTCCATCCATATCATTAACAACACATTTTTCAACTTACCCAAAAAAAAAAAAAATCACATTTTTCAAGATAATAAGCTAATCTTACTGTGAATATTTCATACTAATGAGTCACCTAAACTGGCTTATTCTCATTCCTGTATAAACTCAAAGGCATACATAAGATGACATTTGCACTGACCTGATCAAATAATTAACAAATAAGCCTAGATGCCTAAGTAATATATATATATATATATATATATATATATATATATATATATATATATATATATATATATATATATATATATATATATAGGATTGAGGATTTTGAAGTATTGTGTTACAAAGCCCCAAAGTCTTCCAAGAAATGGATACTTGAATAATCCATCTAAGGGCTTTGACTTGGAGCTCCCTCCTATACAATATGGTTTCCAAGCCTTAGGGATATTACTATCTATTTTTGCTCTAAAAGGGTCTGAATTGGCAATATACAAACCTTGGTTATTTCGAAAAAAATCTTTTCCCGTTATTCAATCTCTTCAATCTTGATCTAGCGACTGAATTTCACCAGGCACACATACCAATATATTGGTATGTGCACTGAACGACTCCAACCATTAAATCATAGTTGGAGAAACTCCAGTGACAAAAGACGATCCAAACCCGGTTACTCTGCCCAAAATGAATGAGGGTTAGTAAAGTTTCAAACCAAGTTTGGCTGGTAGTGCTTTATTTTGTATTCTTTTGAGGCCTTTGAAGTTTGAAACCCATACCATCCTTTCATTTGCTCTCTTTTATCAACCTTTTCTGTTCGCCCAATGGAATTCTTTCTTGTTTCTTCTTTTGACCCATTAGAATTTACTTACTCCGGTTGATTGATTTTAGAATACATTAACGGATTTTCATCTCAAACAAAGCTGATTAGAGGACAAAAATCCACGTAACTACATATATAAAAAAAAGAAAAAAGAATCCATAAAATTGATCTCATTTGATTAGGATAAAGATTTTGTTGTTCTTGTTTCTGTAAACATACCAGCAAAAAATCTGACTTGATCAAAACCTCTCTCCAAACTAAAGACTGAGTTGCTCTTTCCATCCCAGTTATTTTATTGAAAGTTTTGTTTGTTGTATCAGAGAAAATTTCAAACTTTGATTTACCAAACTCAAAGGCAAATCCTATTATTTAAATTTATTTTATCCCACCTAAAGTATCTTTTTCTCTTTGCTTTCAGATATGTAATGCAGATTTGGTAGAAGTAAGGTTTTGACTTAGCAAAATTAATAGCTTTTCCAAAAGCCTTACAGACTACAGTAGGCATGAATGATTCTTCTTCTTCAGAGTTCAGTCCTTCTTTTCAGCTTCACTGACAAGAAAATCAAACTATTATCTGCAAAACATGAATTAGTCAATGTAGGATAAGATCTTTTCATTTTCAGCACTTTAGCATATGAGATCATAAGAGACAAGATATTCTCCCACAGAATGAATAAAAAGGGACTGAAGGGGGGCCCTGGGGCCCTTGGCTTTTGACTGAAGCCATTGCCATTCAGAACTCCCTTATTTGACTCTATCACAGGTTTTCTTCATATCTAGTTTCAGGGGCTGCAAAAGATGTATTTCCCCTCTTCTTATATTTAAGGAAATGAAAAACATCATGAGCAATTACTATATTATCTTAAATATTTCTAATCATAAGCAAAAGCATTTTTGAGTGAGATCAATTAATTATTCTACCCAAAATGGGCTTTAACTTATTAGTGATAAGACATTATTTAAAAGAAGAGGAGGAATCTGAGATATCCTTTAAAGATTCTTATCTTTAGGAATTAGTGTAATATGGGTTCTACTTAAGGGATATTCTTATTGACATTATTGACACCAGAGTCCATCGGATTGCCTGAAGCCCCTCCTCATCCCTCCGTCTCAAATACCAAAATACCAACTCCGTCCTAGTGACATCCCATCAAAACAAGTTAGTGTCAAGTAGAAAGACCCATTATGCTGTTATCTAAATCTCACACGCAATGAGAAAATAAGGTTAAAACAACTATTGAAAAGTAAAACAATAGAGTCAAACGCTAAAATATTCAATCAAAAAACTTAAACTATTAGGTAAAGAAACCAATTGGTATATTGAAGCATTAAAGGTCTCAATATCTTCTAACATGGGATTATTCCCAATACTTTCTCTCACGTGTTGCCTTATTTTTGGACGACAAGACATATGTGGTCCATCTTTGAATGATCGAATATACATGTTTAATTAACATAGCACCTGATAACTCTAATATCATGTGGTAGCCAGAAGTTAATGGCCTAAGCTTGGCACAATGGCTTTGTTCTCTTCTCAATAAAATTGGTAATCCACTAGCCCCATCATCATGACTTGGTAAAAATTCGATTTCCTGGTCATCTTGGTTTATTTTTTAGAAAACAAAATTTCTATGTTTTCGAAATTTGAACTGAAATTATGGTGAAAGTTACTGGCCCAAGCTTGGCCCGGCCCATTTGTTATTTATTCATTCATGATCTAATTATTTTATATGGGAGGAATCTATACAATGTTCGCATGTTTTGACATCTCCCCCTCCAAATCAATAGGTGCACAGAAAAAAATGCCTCATGACTTGTATAAAAAGGCCCGCATGGCCAAGGAGGAAAGAGAATGTGAACTGGTGTGTACTATCCGTAATATGTATATTAATTTTCCATTATTTAAAAAAAAAATGATGGTTGTTCTGTTGGTGTCATGCACCAACACTCTCTCTGTCTCCTTGACATGTGGTCCCTTGTAAATGAACCGTGTAATGCCGCCACCCATGCTTCCATTCGTGAGAGATTCCATTCATGTGGGCTGCATGGCAATCCCTTGCCCTTGTTTGATTTATCTTCCTCATTTGACCTAAATAAAATCAAAGATAAGAAGATCAAGAGAGAATGGAAGAATAGAAAGACATTTAACAAAGAATGGAAGAATAGAAAGACATTTAACAAAATTGTAAAAAAAAAAAAAAAAAAAAAAACTGTTCCAGTCTAGAGACTCTGCACCTTGTTGCACTACCACTTAACCTCTTACAAAATTAAAAAGTGGATATAAGATTTCATTAACATCGCACTTGTAACTCAATGGAGTGAATTAGACAAAGAAACTTATCAAGAGATGTTTTTTTATCTAAGGAAAATTACTCGTACCACTCCTCGACTTAGTCCAAATACATCTATTACCCTAAAGTTCACAATAATTATAATTGCACCTCATCTTTAAACAGTGTTAGGTAAAAAAAAAATTAAAGACAATTTTACCCTTGTTACATTTATAAGCAAAATGAGTTGAAATGATTTTTTCACCCTAATTTTACTGTGATTTGCTTCTTCTATCTGTTCAAAACTCTAAACCCTAGTAAGCTTCTCGAGCAGGAAAAACAGATTTACTGGGCCAGATAAGAATGATTAACTGAAAAAAAAAAAAAAAAAACCCAGACAAATCCTTTATAATGAATTATATATATATACCTCTTGATACGATTGAAAGAATGAATAAATGATGTTCTTGAAAGTAAAAGCTTTAACTTTCTCTCCTTCTCACGGAGAAGTTCTGCTACCTTAACTTTCCCCTTCATCTTCCTCCACTTCTAACTTTTCCCATTTTGGGGGAACACGATCGATCTCGAATCTCCATTGCTTCGACTTCCATCTTTACTTTCCTTGGTTCTCTCACCTTCTGTGTTTGCCTGCATTAAAGTTGACAGGGGTTTTGCTTCATTTGATCGGGATCTTAATGGTTCTTCGTGTGAGGGTCTAAATTATTCACCCAAGCAATTAATTTCAATCAATAAATTAATAAGAACCAAAATAAATAAATAAATAAATAAATGAAACGAAAAGAAATTAATCATTTTATTCTCTCATGTAAAACCCCAAACCAATAATTTAACGGATAATAATATTTTCTTCCTTCTCTTTTGAATTTCGGCATTTCCCCCCCCCTCTGTTTCTAACTACTACAGAATCAAACCATTAGCGATGGAGCGATTCCTATTGAAACCAGAAAATGTGAAAACAACAACAGAAAAAGGGAAGGGAAATTTAAGTGGAAATTAGTTTGGTCTTTTCATAATACCATAAGTATTTTTGACCTTCAAAAATACAATTCATATTGACGTAAGCAACTAACGGAAAAAAATCAAACAAAATGGATTTTAGTGTAACAATGTTTAGCATTTAGAGGTAACACTTGTAATTGTGGTGAATTTTAAGGTAGTAGATGTATTTGGACCTAAATCCAAGGGTGGTACAAATAATTTTCCCTTTTTTTTTAATTTATTAATTTCATCTAAAAATTTAGGAATTGAAATTCGTGGGCTTAACTACAATTGAGAATCAATATGTAAGAGTAACTTTTCCAAGCAATCCATTTCACTATAATATATACAAAGCAATTAACAGCGAGTTCAACAGACAGTTGAGGAAGAACAGTATGCTCTTTCTCAAAACTTTCTTCGGCCACCCACTTTTCCTTCCAAATCAAGCTGCAAGGATAAGAACTTTGATAGTTCCTTGACTATTGGCGGCTAACATTGTTGCACTGTCGCTTTTCCAACAAACAGCACTAATAAAGTAGGATCCAGCATCATCATCAGTATCATCCAGATCAGATGAACCAAATCTATGCCAAGCTGCAGGTTTGGAGATTGCCTAGAAATAAATCCCAAAGTCAAGTTAGTTCGAGATGTATAAAGAAGCTGAGCAAAATACCTTGAAAAGTTTACTAACCTTATGGTAAACAAACACATCATTTGTTTCACTGCCACAAGCAATGTATTCACTGTTAACAGTGAGACCCACAAAGTTCTTCTCGTTTGAATGGCCTCTAAATGTGCGCACCTGAGTATATATTCCACACAATAAGAATGCAATATACATATTCCTCAAAAGTATTTTAAATCACTCTAAATCTAAATTGACAATCACAGTGAATCTGTATTTCATAATAGTTCAAGAACTTGATCTAGATGATACCACTACCAAGGGGAGAGAGTGTGTGTGAGGGAGATGATGCAATTTCAAACAGCATAGCTAGGAAGAGTAGTACTAGCATAATGCACAAAGGGAGTGAAAATTCCGATTTTCCCTGTCTAAAAGTTACACATGGCAGAGAAAGACAATATATGAAAAGTCTGACAACTTTGCAGCTTTCTCAGACTGGAAAAAGATCCTCTGTAGTGAGGCACCTGTGTAGTGAGGATCCCATCCACTCAAAGTGGATCGGCACATATCCCCATCCACTCAAAGTGCATTGGGATACATGCAGGTCCATTTTGAGTGGGTGGGATCCTCACTACACCTCACTACAGGGTTAGCCTCACTACAGAGGATCCCAATCCTCTCAGACTTCTATCTAAACTTAGGATGGAAACAATGTCTCATCCTCCCATGAGTAAGTAATATTTTTTGAATAAGGAAACAATATATATATGACACAATTTTAATAAAGGATAACATCTAGGTGAAGTTCTCTATTCAGTCTCCAGATTGGTCTATATAAATAGTTGAAGTTCCAAGATTAGTTTACATTTCCCCTCCTCTCAAGGATGTCCTATAAACCTCTGTAAGCAGTTTTCAACAATATCAGTGACGCAATATATTATCTTCTCATTTCCATCTAACATAAAACCAGCAACATTTGTCATTTTACCACTCAGCTTTATTCGCTTACAATCTTCTCATGTTACTCTTGATAAAGGAAGCTAGACAATTGTTAGTTGTTAATAGGTGAAGAAGGCTATATTGAACCTAGGTCTGCACTATGAACCCTAATAATAGTGAATGATGTAAGTTATTAAAAAAAAAAACGGATGTATAGGCATCTACATCCATTATCTATTTTGCTTGACTTCCAAAACAAAAGCATTTAAAATATATAACAGAAGGTATTATAGAAACAAAGAAGACCAATGTTGTATAATATTTGTTGACATTTAAAATGTTTTGACCAGCACCAAAGTAGTTTCTTAAAAAAAAAAATAATAATAAATAAAATAAAATAAAAAAACTTACTGGCAGATTTTCCTTTACATCCCACAGCCGCAATGTGCTGTCTGTAGATGCAGATGCAAGCTCATTGTTAGACAAGAATTTCACATATGAAACGGCTTTCCTGTGCCCACTAAATACATGTAATGGATGGCTGTAGTTTCTCAAATCATAATAATGAATGTGATGATCTGCAGAACCAACCTGCACAATGCCACATAATGGTTGACTACATATGTAAATTATGTAGAGTTTAGTCTTATATGGGGAAGTAGTTTAATAAGGTGTTTTTTTTTTTTTTTGGTAAAACAGTTTAATAAAGTTCAAACCCAAAGAGAAGTGGGTTGGAGTGGGAGGCTGACCCTAACATTCATAGACGGATAATTTTCAGATATTAAATACAGTTTTGGGAAGAATGAAGTGACCTCGAGAGGGTGGGGAGAAGAGGCATTTGCAAAAGTTTTGGTTGAAGTAAAAGAAGGGTATACAAACATTTATGACTGAGCTCACTTCTAGTCTAACCCAAATATACTAGCAGTGGAATAAGGAATTTGTAAATAAGAGAATTGAGAAAAAAAGTTCTATCCAGTTTGGATTGCATTGCAAGGCATTATTTTGCTGGAACAACCCTCCAAAAGGAAAAAGAACATTATTTCATTTAAAAATTAAGGGCAGAAAACTCTGCTTCCGTGAATCCAGAATTTAGGATGTGCATGATAGCATACCGCCACATAAATGCTAGATCCAGGGTTATACTTGACACAACAAATATTCGCTTTCATGTCAATGTTGAGTACGCTAGCTTCCTGCTTTGTGCACCACACTTTAACCTGTTTATTAGATAACAGCTGCAAACTGTGAGGCAGGACAAAAGGGGGAACAGAAAACACTAGTCATTCAATCAACAATACACGTCAAGTCAACTCATAAACAAGATTAGAGAGAGAACAAAAAAGGCTCTTTACCAGGAATCTCAAATGGATGAAGGGTTAATATATCATTATTCGCATTAAGGACTAAATTTCATCACCCAGCTATATTTTTCTTGCATTGGATGACTTCTTTGTCCAGCAATGTTTCCTTCCCTCTGTTATCACAGAAAGAAAATTCTACGTTTGCTCGCGGAGCTGATAGGTGTCAACTTGGATTAAAGATGCAACCCACTATTTCATCATCATGGTTTTGAAAGGCATACAAATAATGCCACAGAACACTTTGTGCTTGAAATTCATCTTTGAATAACAACAATCTTCACCTCAACAAATTCTTCCATGGCTCACAAGAATCTAGTGACAACACTAGTCAAGGGATTATTTCAACTTATTTTACGCTTATACTGAAAGACAACAAACACACCTACTGCAACTCAAAACGAGAAAAGGGAAAATCTACCACCAGAAACTCAATGGACATTGTAACTAAACTGAATGTAAAACTAACCAAAACCAGAAAACAAATAAGAAGTTAGAGAATGGGAGGGAGAGAGAGAGAGAGAGAGAGAGAGAGAGAGAGAGAGAGAAATCGGCACTGCTAGAGAGGCAGTCACGTTAACCTCCTCTCTCCTTTCCTCTTTCATATATATAATAAAATAGAGTCAAAGTTACAAAGGAGTCCTAGCCTAATAGGACTGAACAGAAAATAAAAGACTAAACAATAAACAAACTATAAATAAAAGGAGTCCTAATATAACTCAACCACTAAGCTATAAATAAAAGTAGTCTTAATATAATTCAACCTAAGCTACCGAAGAGGACAAAGAGACCTCTTAAAGTAGTCTTAATATAATTCAACCTAAGCTACCGAAGAGGACAAAGAGACCTCTTCCAACAAGGAAGTGTCCCACTCGATGAGGACTCCTCATCGAGTTGGACACTGCATACGTTAACAGACATCATGTTACCTAATAGCACCATATCTAAGATTTGATAATTCTGGTTCTCTTTTGAGTGCTCACTTGTTTATGAGCTTATCCTTTTGCCAGTATCACTACAAAATTCCACTGGATCAGTTCAACATGTTGCCAATACTTGGATGGAATAGTAAACCAATCAAGGGATGAACCATCATTTTCCTCAAGTGGAATAGTAGGTTGAAGCCAAATGTTTTATGAGATCTTTAGTCAGCTCCATTCTTTGCATATCTTGAATGCTGGATAAGAAAAAGCAGTTTGCGGATGGATATATTGGATATCAAAACTGACTTTACACAAGTGGTGATTCCATTGAATCCATCAAACCCAAGGCACATGTATAATTATATTTTATTTTCTTTCACAATTAGCTGAAACAAAAATTTTTCGCTATTAGCTAATACAAAAGTTTATCACCCAGTCAAAGAAGGAAAATTGGGTGTTCAACTAAGGTTCTCTTTGGTATAGTTTATCTTTATTTTTATGAGTTATTTATAATAAACCATTTATAAGAATAACTTATGAGCCATAAATAATAACCGTTTAATACTAATAGACATAAAGAAGTAATAATAGATTATCAAAATAATGATAAACTAACCTATTTGTAGATTTTAGATTATATCAATTTATTTTAAATATAAATAAGTACTATAAATCATACCAAACAACTACATATATCATAATATATTATATAATTATTTCAATAATACATACCAAAAGAGCCCTAAGAAAATGTAGAAGAATACCTTGCAATCATCACTACCAGAGACGAGCATTGATGGCTCTGTGCGTGAAAAATCAACACTCCAAGCTCTTTTTTCATGTTCTTCATATTCCATCACACTCTACAAACCCACAAAATCTAATTACAACATGTTTATACTTCAGAAAAGTATAAGACAAGACATTATTGTCAGAACATTTGATTCATTTGCTGCAGAGGATAATGACCTGGTCCCAAGTCAAGAGCACATATGCTCAAAAAACATTGGCTAGTCAACAGACCAACTGGTTCTCACCGGCCATTCAGCAAGAGCGGAAGTTCGTCATATAAAGAGGTATTATAAAACTGGGAAGTCAAGACCATGTGCATCAAAACTCATACCACAGCAGAACACCCAATTGTCTGTGTGTGTAATAACTCATACAATATGTGGGTATTCCATATCCGTTTGTTCATTCAGCCACTGCATGAACCTTTTGCGTTGAAAAGTCTAAACATCATCCACTTACTGCTCTGCCAGAATGGTCCAGCCACCAGTCCATTTATAAAACAGTGGAATAAGAAAAGCTTCAAGGCTCAGAGAAGAAATTATTAGTACCTGCCTGGTATTTACATCCCAAACTGTTACTATCCCCTCATAATCACTACTGGCTATATGGTTCTTAGTGTACTTGTTCCAGCTCAGGCAACTGAGTTTGGAACGTGTTGACATCTCCACTATTGGACAATGCACATCTGCGGGTTCATTCACCACCTGAAAAGCGCCCAGACAAGCAAAGATCAACCAACAAGGTAAACTAAACATTGTAGGTGAATATGTAAGTCCACAGATCATAGCCAACACATACGACACATCCGCTGGGGTCCTAATTCCAAATTAAGAGTAACTTTAACATAAAAATTGAATATATTATCATAAGATTGAGTAATAATAACAATGAATAATAATAATAATAATAATAATAATAATAAAATTAGTGACTGTTCCAGGTATTCAAAATTGATGGATTTGATCATCCGATCAGGACATGATACCCTAACAATGGCATAACAGACAACCAAAGATCAATCACCTGGAAAGTACCCAGACAAGGAAAGATCAACCAACAGGTAAAAATAAATATTGTAGGTAAATATATCAGTCCATAGATTATAGCATGCATAAGACACACCTGCTGGTCCAAATTAAGAGTAACTTAACACAATAATTAAATAGATGATCATAAGATTGAAATATAATAATAATAAAATTAGTGGATGTTCCAGGTAATATTTAAAAACTGGATGGCTTTGAATATCTAATTAGAACATGATACCATAGGTATGCCATAAAATTAGAACCCCTATAACAAGCTACAATAGTTGACGAGGTATTTAAGCCTTCATTTTTTCAAACAATGTGAACACCCAAGAGTTCACGGTCATATGACAACCATGAACCATCAGCATAGGATCTTTACATCAGTGTAAGGTCCTGAAATCCAGCTGGCGAATAGCATGTCTACTACTTCATATACAGGCAACCATTAGTATATGTAATGCTTAAACAAATTTCATGACCTGATACTTACTGAGGAAAACTCAAAAACCTTAATGCACCGAGAAACTCCTGCGGTAGCAAAGAACTCATCATCGCGGTCAAATTCTATGCTGCAAAAGGCATTTACAGTGTCAAACAAATTTCCTTACCACAGGATGTGGTCAGAAAGGCAGAGTGAAGGGGAGGCAAAAATAAAGTAGATGAGATTGAGTTCTGAAAGTGTGAAAATTACAATAACTAAACTTAGATAACAAGAATAAATTACGGGAAACATACTGGATACAAGTCTTACTAGCAGAGTCTCTTCTATAAATTTTTGACATTTTAATCATCATCGTCATGACAGTGAAAAATCAAGATTGTTTCCATTATCATTATCAATGAAGCTATGAGCTTGAATCCAAATTTATAAAGATCACAGTAATAAGCAATAATATTTCCCCCTCCCTAACTTCCTTCTCTTTCAGATTCGTTCAAAAAATGCAGGGGTCGCTACAGATTGAATGATTCACTTGGGTTCACATATTGGCACCAATCTCCTATAGCAATCCTGAGTCCCTGACAAATGAACTATTTTTATGTTCATTGATTATATATTTACCCTTAAGGAAAAGTAGAAAGGTTAAAACATCAAAACAACAAAAGCTCTCTAAAGCAATAGCAGCTACAGCCAAATCCTCAAGACTTCAAAACATTCAGTTTCTTCAAGAGTATAAGCCATCTATTAGATTGAATGAAGCCCAAAACTTCATTAGTGGCCAATAATTCAACTAATGGAACACTCTTAATAGGTTGGGAAGAAATACAAGGCACTTCCCTTGCTGTAACTGAAGATTAGAGCTTTCTCCGTAGTCAATAATTTAATAGAGAAGAAATTCCAAGCTACAAGCCTGTCCCCAATTCCCCGTGCTCTCCTAAATGGTATACAAGTGAAGATGAAAAATACCATAAATAGAAACTCAACAGCTTCTACTCGTGATGCAGCCAAATTGAAATATTACCAAGTAACTGCAGTTCTCCCAAGCATTAGAATGATACAGCAAGTCACCGGAGTTAACAATGACTCAATTGATTCAAGGCTATCTTCATACAGGAGAATCCAACAGCTAATATTACTCATTCTGTTTCTGGGTAATAGTTTTTGGCTTTAGTAAATAGGAAAAAGTTTCTGTCAACGGACATGACTGCAAAAATAGGTGGATGGCAACACTAACTTGTGCCATGTGGAAGGGTGATTCAGCCATTCTAACCATCTGATATGGAAGGAGTGGTCTGGAATGGATTGACCATGTGTAAGATTCTAGACCCAACTTCAATCCATTACCATCCCGTGTATGTCCATGCATTTGCGTACACACCTTTGGTAGTCCTTAATTTGTCAATACTTAGTTTGCCATGTCGAGAACTCTTTTTCAGTTGAAACTTGACCGTGAGCAGAAGGCCTAGGGTTATAACTGTCCACATATTGAAGCCCCCATCCAAATAGCCACGTGGCAGAAAATGGTGCTCTCCCACCTACTTATCTAGATGTGTCCATTGATAGAAACCAGACTAAAATTAAATTAAAATATATATACATATATATTTTGCCATGATATATTACTCCACTCAAAACAAGTCAATTTCAAGTGACAAGTTTTCTGATTTTTTTCTTCTTTTTTTTTTTTTTTGGGGGGGGGAGGGGTGATGCATTAACAATCATCCTGATTTGGGATATAATAATCTTTAATTGTATGAAACCATAAATATACTAAATTTCACCTTACCTTGATACAATGTTGGCTGAGTGGAAAAGATCCCCATGCCTGAGTTCCGCTATGACCCTCAATCGACTGATCACACACCAAAACAGGGAGGCAGGGAAGGAATATTGGTAACTTGGATGTAAAAAATAGGCCAGCTATACAGCAATAGCAAAAGCAGGAAAGTTTTCTTTGTAGTAAGTCCAAAACAAACTTAAAGTAACAATCATGTTACTTGTGTACCTGTATTGTGTGAATGTGGTCAACACTGATCGGAAATCCTCAAGACCGGCATGATAACCTTCTCTGCTTGTGGCATTTGTGCCTTGTTTTTCTTGTTTATGTAATTGGCTACCCCAGAATCGCCGCCTTTGCAGGTAACACTCTTGCAGGTCATTGAACTGTTGTGAAAGATGGCAATGAAATTAACAGAAAAACAGCAAATTCAAACATATACACTAATACATAATATGTATATGCTTGGTGAATCACTAAGATGTCTTCACTAGGTGACCTCTACAATTTCAGCCAAGTTTATGACGCACTCAATGTGGACCATCCCTCAGATGGGGGACCCTCTTGATTGGCCATAAGTCCAGTTCTCATCACACCTCAGGAGTACAAGCTGCCATGAATTGGACCAACGGTTCCAAAATTTTAAACTAAAAAGTATAAAGGATAGAATGCTTTCCTTTCACACAGGACTAAGTAGTGTATCTTGACAGAAATCTGACACAAGGAGAGGGTTCTGTGGCGAACATGGAACTCTATTGGGCTCCCAACAAACTTGCCACAAGGTTGGCTTTTTTGTTGCATATATGTATAAAGTCGGCTTTTGCATGGACATCAATAGAGGAATTCCAAACAATATAGGTTGATGCACTAGGCTAAGGAAGGAGAATGCGAATGATTTGGATGTAAGACAACTCATTGATTTGCTCCAAACCTGTATCAAGCCACAATTAATAAAGGTAATCAGCCAATTCGGAAACAGAACCTTATTGGTGGGTTCTAAGGGAAGTTTTCCTTTGCTTCTCTCATCAAGTGTAAAAGAAACTCTCTAATCCATTTCATATAACCCATTTTTATATGGATGCCCTGCCTACACAAGATGCTAACTGAAGGCCCTCGGGTTGTCACTTGTAATACCCTAACCACTCGATTCCAGCCACTAACAAATCCAAACACAGGGATTGAGATGGGGATAAGCATCTGCAACGGACCTGGCAGAAGAACTTAGGAACAACTTAGTTGTAGGTTCGGTTTTCACAATTGAAATAATCTTAGGGAGAGCAGATCTATGGTTTGGACCACCTATGGGTAGGCAGCCTTTGGTCTAAAACTCAGGCCCAACAGATTAAAATCCAAAGAGTTCTAACAGTGAATATTTAAACCCAAGATTACCGCAGTTAGCTGGAAAAGAAAAGAACCTGTAACAGAAGACCAGGAATAGAGGTAGGAAATAATGAGAAGGGAAAAATAGTATATACGGAAAAATTAAAGGAAAAATCATATTTGGGAAAAGAAGACAATTAGAAGCAAAGAGGAAAACCAGGGAAGAGGGAGAATCACCAATCGAACCAGGCTCTCATGGCACCAGCATATAAACTTCGATAACAACTTCATTCCATTCTATCAAAAATTCTACTCCATCCATGCAGGTTACATAATATTTAAAATAGCAACTAATCAAAGTAGAAACTATAAACTTGGAAATTAATCCTACCCAAACAAAGAAATAAAAGATAACATAATATTCCCTAACTAATCTACCAGCCTCCTTCGGATCAAAAGACCGGGTTGGCCTGGTCTTGTTTGGGCTTAGGTCTCTTAAGTCGGGCCAAGTTGGTCCAACCAATCAATGAGCATCAGTCCCCCTCACATTTTCTTCTAAAATACTGTTTTCATTACTATTCATGGGTACTGTTCACAGTCCCAGAACAGCTCCTTGTCCCTTTCCTCTCTTCCTTCTTCATTCTCTTTCTTATGCCCATTACTTGCCGATCTATCTTCCAATTTGCATCCATAGTTGTCGAGGCGTCGCCTAGGCGCCTAGGCGCCCTTGTGATGCCTTGGAAAATCAGGTGCTTAGGGGAGCGCCTTGGTGTCACCTAAGCGCCTCGTTAGGCCTCCAACACCTTGGTTCGCTTTAGCGCCTTGGCAACTATGTTTACATCAACTTGGCATCAAAGCCAACCTGGTCATAGATATACCATGGATCCTACCCTCTTGCTTGCTATCCGCCACCAACTTCAAGCCATGCAAAGAACTTGCAAAAGGTGGAAATGAATCTTAAAAGAGACTCGACGATAATGCAAGGAATTTAAGAGCCAACTGCTGGTCACATCCATAGTTGTTTAATTCACTACTCGGCTGAATACGCATCATTCTCAATCATTCGGGAAAAAATCAAGTTTTTAAAAAAATGCATTTAAAAAACGCATTTTAATTCATATTTTCCATAATTCGGTTAAGTTAAAAAAACAACTTACCCATTAATGTGGTGGTCAAAAAGTAATTATGGGAGTAATTAAGCCTTTCCGATTTTCAATTATCTCTTGCTTACTCTTTCCAATTCTCAATAATGGGAGTAATTAAGCCTTTTCCAATTCTCAATATCCCCTGCTTACCATTTTCAATTCTCAATAATGGGAGTAATTAAGCCTTTTCCAATTCTCAATATCCCCTGCTTACCATTTTCAATTCTCAATAATGGGAGTAATTAAGCCTTTTCTGATTCTCAATATCCCTTGCTCACCATTTTCAATTCTCAACAATGGGAGTAATTAAACTTTAGTTCTTAATTTTTGCTTCCCAATAAACCTATCAAACCTATTATTTGGACGATGACTTCGTATGCTATTATGTCTATGCGAATGGATCTCTAATAGGCTGAGCTGACGTGGACGGATCAGGAAGAAGGTCAAATCTATGTATTAATGTATATTTGCATGGTGAACTCTACAAAGCTAAGTGGGTCATTAATTGTTATAACTATTTATGAAAATTGTGTTTTCCTAATTTTATTTTAAATTTTATATCATTAGAATACTAATATACTATACATTTATAACAATAAGATGATTATGTGAAATATATACAATAAAAACATCTAAATTTTTTGCACAAACTGTTTCCCACATCAATCTGAATCCGAATTTTATTTTAAGTCCGATTTTTTGACCCGTTCTTTGACCGAATTCTTAAATTAGCAAAATGAATTCTTCAGAGAAATATTCTCCTTCCAAATAATTTCTATATCCGAATTTTCTAACTATGGTCACATCCAATCGTATAAAATTTTCCTTCAACAAATTGATCTCACTCGTTGAGCAATGCATGGACAATCAAGGAGATAAATTGATTGAGAAAGCCTTTGACAATGAAGAACCTCAAAAGGAGGCCATGATTGGAATGAACCATTGAAGATTAATTGATTTGATGTTCTAATAGAAGATTCTTAATCTTCTACAAAAGATTATGTTGAAGAGAAGCAAATCACGATCGACCCTATAAAGATTGAAAATGTGGAATTTGTTCTTCTACAATAAATCTTAAATGTCAAAATTCCAAGTATCACTGATTATGTTTGTGTTATTCGAGAGAAGCGTTGGATTGTTGAATCCGTGTGGAATTTGTTCTTTTGCAACAGATCTTCAACGTCAAAATTCCAACAATCACTGATTAGTCCGTGTTATTGGAGGGAAGCTTTGGATTGTTGCTTATTATATTTATTAAGGATGCTGATTTTGCAATGAGGATTGCTGAATAATTATATCACATTATGTTCTTAGTTTATCGCATTATGTCAGGCATCCCACCTAGGAACTTGTTGATATCTCATCAATCCTTCTAGCATCTCACTAGGACAGCAGCATCTCACCACTAAGAACTGAATCTCATAGTTGAAATAAAAGGCAGCAGCCATGTTTTCATTCATAACTTTTGAGCTCAGGCTTGTATTCCCTTACAAACATATATAAGAAACTTAAAACAGGAAGCAAACTAGTACAAAAACTCCTTCAGACAATAACTTACCTTGGAGGTAGTTCATTTTTAATAGAACTCTACCAAAAACAAAGGAAAATAACTTATAGCCCTTAAAGCAATGACAAACTTAAAGCAGTTAAAGTCTTATCCAGTTAGATAAAGACTTATCTAACTAAATTTAGGATGTTAAAACACTAATCCCATACTCCTACCTTATACCCATAGTTTAGGCCCATTAAAGTAGCATGTTACAATGAAAATGCATGGGATATATTAACATAATAAAATTGTAACCTTACACTGCTTTGACTTAGTCAAAGTATTTAGTGCTAGTTTCAATGACTTTCACTCCTATTAGTATATAGACTCTTAATTAGCTTATTAGTTTGTTTTATTACCATCCTTACCAATTAGGCTTGTTAATTCATTTTCCATTTTTAAGTTTACTTTGTCTTTGGTTTGTGACTAGGACTTTGACTTATAGAATCCTAGATCCTATCTAATAATTGTTTTCTATTTTCTATAAATACAATCTATAAGGAGAGGAGCAAGACACATTGATTCTCTCCATCTTTTCTTATTTTTCTATTTTGTGACATGGTATCATAGCAATCCCCTAGGATGTTGTTTTGAGAGTCGTTTAAGGTTTTCCGTTAGGTGTGTAGCCACCACTATTGCTGCTTTTACTACTACAGCTACTCCTGCTACTTGGTTCATAGTGACCTATATTGTACTGCTATTACTATTTGGTTCACAGTGACCTATATTGTGCTGCTACTACTATTGCTGCCACTACTACTACTACTACTAGTCTACTACTACAATTGCTGCTTCCACTGCTACACTGTTTCAAGTTGAAGCACTTACATTCCTCCATGCTCTAGCTTGAGGGGGGGTGTTAGCGTAATAAAATTGTAACCATACACTGCTTTGACTTAGTCAAAGTAATTAGTGCTAGTTTCTAGGACCTGGACTCTTAAATTAGTTTATTGGTTTGCTTTATTAGTTTCCTTTACCAATTAGGCTTGTTAGTTTCTTTTTCCTATTTTGAGTTTACTTTGCCTTTAGTTTGTGAGTAGGACTCTGACTTGTAGAGTCCTAGATCCTATCTAATAGTTGAAATCTATTTTTTATAAATACAAACTGTAAGAAGAGGAAAAGGACACATAGATTTTCTTCATCTTCTCTTATTTTTCTATTTTGTTACAGGATCAAAAGCCCAAGTGCCCAACATACATATAACCCAACCCGAGACATATTCCTACTAAATTTATCCCAATTCGGTGTCGTATCTGCATCAGAAAGAGAAGACGTCTCCTTAAGTATCAGACTATATATCGGCCTAATACAATTCAATATCATTTTTTAAAAGAATACAGTATCGAATCGGCCTGTATTGATACCAATACGTATAGGCCAATACAAACCGATACTTAAATCCTTGACTGCGTCAATGATCTCCCAGGTGAAACCATCGGGTGCCTTGCACAAGTCTACCAATACACTGTACAGTAGATCATCTTTACAGTATACCAGATATACCTTTGATCATCTCAAAATTTTATTGCAATTTGACACTGCCTATAATATAACTAGCTAGATTTATGCAAATTCAATGCCTCGTAAGATAACTGACCTGTGCATGAACCCTCCTTTTTCTAGCCACAGCGAGTCCTGAGTGAGTAACGACATTTTGCGGATCAGAATCCTTTCTTTGGAGTCCTTGAGAGCTCAATGGAGCCTTTACATCAGCTTTTTTGTTCTGAAAATTGACTGAACCCATCCCGTATTGTGCACTACGACCACTTGATATAAGACCACTGCCATGTTTATCCGTTGTTGAAGGCCATACCTTTGTTGCCATAGGATCATCATGAAGCATGCGCAATTTCACTGAATATCTCTCCCTTGAACGATATAACTCTATTCTGTGTCTCTCTACTGCACTGACATCTTCCTTAATATACTGGAGGTCATTTTGTACCTGCAAAAAATGGATAAGCACATTAAATAAATACTATATTCTGCAAATCTATACTTCAATAAAGTTGGTCCCAGTCTAATAGACATTAAAGACGGTCGATAAACAGTCTGACAGCACTGCGCAAGTGGCAAGGCGATGCAGAATTAAATGCGTAAACATTGTAAGCAAAATATGATATAGGGATATGGTGGTGCGGGAATCAATCCAAGTTCAATAAGATTTTGGCTCAAAAAGGTGAAGTCAAAATGGTGGAAATGCTAAAATATTTTTAGTGATTAGTGGTACACATTTGCTAATAATAATGATGATAATTCAATTACCTTTTCTCAGATAAATTAATAATGATGATGATAATGATATCCCAGTACCTTCTTAGTTGACCTATAGACCCATTAAAAAGCAAGGGGGAGAAGAGGGGGAGTAGGTAGTGGCCCTAGCTCCCAAGTAATCGATAGAAGAGGCTTAAATAGGTTTTACCCACAAAGAAAAAGAACCATGGATCTGGTGGTAGCCAATTATATTAATCAAGTTATCTTCAGTTTTTTTTTTTTTTTTTTAATTTGTACATATATTTACTAAAAAAGAAATCAATATTTAAAAAAAAAATTAAAAGTTCATCATGGAGAATAATGCATTGAAACACTAAAATCTCTAGTATCCTTTCTTGGCAGAATCCACCAAAAAGAAAATATTATATTCAGCATCATCTGGATTCATATAGATGAACTTGAAAATATTAAATCTAAGTTCACAAATACAAACCTCATTAAGCTCTTCCAATTTTTGCTTCCTCAGGGAGTTCAAGAAATCAAGTAGAATTTGCATATTTGACTCAGCTTCTTCTTGTTCCATCTTTCGTTTCTTCTCAGAAAGGATGGACAATAGGCTGTCAAGCTCCTTAATTGATACTTCACAACCCTGTCTAAGGATCGCCAGAAAGCATCATATTTTAGCATGATTTTAAAGAAAAATACATCAAAATAATAGGTCTGAATTCATTGATCCTCCAACACAAATGAAAAGAAAATACCATTGACCAGCTAAAGAGTCCCCAACAAATATCACCTTTTTACCATGGACAACCAGCAAAAGCAGGATGGGCAAAGCCAAGCAACATCCCTGAATTATACTAACTTACTTAGTACATATTTAGTTAATGATGATAATATTATCTAAATATCAGTTCAGATTTTTTTTTTTTTTCCCTATCTTGCTGGTAACAACATGTCAATATTCACAATCAAATTTCCTCTCAGGCAGCTTTCACATCTATTGCTTCATCTGCCATGTTTCAAACATCAATTCCAAGATAGGCTTCAGAATGTTGCAGAGGTGAATGTTCCTGATTCATGTGCGGAGAAGCCACAATATATATATATATATATATATATATATATATATATATATATATATATATATATATGACTCTAGAAACAGCCTCTCCACATTGTGGGGGTAAGGCTGCGTACATTCTGCCCTCCCCAAACCCTATAGTAGCAGGAGCCTCGTGCACTTGGACGCCCTATATATATGACAACTAGGTTCTTTGTTCCACCAAAACTAGAAATGTCCATACTAGTGGTAAAAAGAGAAACGTCAATATTAGCAGCAACAATAAACATCCAACGCAAAGAGAAGATTTCTATTTCATATTCATCTTTGATGTAGACTTCAACTTAATAAGCCCTAATAAAATTATTGTGAACCTGAAAATGCTGGTATTGTTTTGACAGGGAACTAATTGACCTGAAAACAGCCACATACAAGAAAAATGCAAAGACAAAGAATAAAGACCCAGGACAATAATCAAGAACATAAATTAACAATTTTCTATTGCAAAGGCAGAAGATTAAAGCACACCAAACAAAAATTAAAATTCAGATTTCTATGGATTTGTGGACAGCTTCCGTTAAAGGACAGCCCAGAACAAGGAATACATTCCATTGAACCAGATAAACACTATTTATACACATAGTCGCATAATTTCTCTTTGTTGAAAAGTTTTATTTCAATCTTAGAGTTTTCTGTGAGTTGGGCTGTAGTGTTTCCACTGGCTTGCTCAAAGTAGTTGACCAAAATGGTAATTTGGACATCTTATACATTTCCTCCTCTTTGATCTGCTTATGTTTTTCATAATTTGAAAGATCAAGAGCCATGTCTTCTTGTATACACCCATGACAAACATCTTTTAGCAGTAGGGTCGAAGCAACTCAAAAGAATCCTATCGGAAGTTGACAGTTAGTCACAAATTCATTGATGATGATTTCCATACTGAAGATTAACGTCTTACTTAATTGAAAACTTTCTAAACATCTAATGTCAATCATGCCCACCATAGGCATGTAACGGAAGGAGTGTTTATTCCGTTAAGAGTTCTACTTAGTCAGAATCAAGAGTTAAGTAGCAATATTACAGCCATGGTATCATCAGGGTTTCATACAATTTACTGCAAGGGGAGAGCACTAGAGTATATTTTTAGCAAAAGCATAAGCATAAGTGAAATACAACCAGCAATTACATGATCATAACCAACTGAAGACAGAGCATACAACTCTCTTTCAAAACGCTACAGGCTTAGAAGCAGTAAATGACCTGTTGCAATGACCGATGAAGATGCTCCACAGGAGATGTGGTTTTTGATATTTGACGAGCAGAAATCTTCTTCAATAGCTACAAAATGGGGTGCAAAGAGATAAGCTGCATGTCTAAGTATTCAAGATACTAGTTATGCTTGGGAAGCAATTAAAGATGGTTCAACATGTAAATAAACTCCATTCCTAGTACAAAAGGCATGGATTTGGTAATAGGTATGGTTAACATAGTCAATATGTGCACTGATAAAACTGCCAACCAACTTATAACCCCCCCCCCGGGCGAACGCACCCAAAGAAAAAAATAAACCCAAGAGAAACCAAAGAAAACTGAAGTTGAAATTCTGGATAAAGCTTAAGAGCACACAAACCACCAATCACTTTAAAGAATGCAATAGAAAGTATAAAATATTTGAAGTCTTGATTGCATTTTGTCGAAAGAAACTTGAACACCTATTGACCAATGTAAAGAGAGAAGATAGCCTTCTACAAGAGTTTTCACTTTCCATCTCCCATGCGATAGTAGATCCACACAGATGGTCCGTTCATATAGCATGGAACACATGGACCCGAAGTCTTTATGGTGAACTGATTAAGAATGTTACAAGTCAACCATAAAGTTTCAAAGAGATCACCGCAGGCACCATGGTAGTGGAATTTGAGAATATTATTCAGAAGTAGTTTCCTCATCTCTCGGTTGTTTTTGAGTTGGAATTACAAAAAGATGCAGATCTTTGTAAAGGTCTTTTTTGCCTACTTTTTGGGGCCTGTTAGACTGGTATTTTGTATTCCTTGGAATTTTTCTATTAATATATTTCTTCTTCTTGTGCCAAAAAAAAAAAAAAAAAAAAGTTGCAATTTACATTACTTGAAATCATTCATTGAACAGGAATTAAAATGAAAATCTAAGCTATAGCTTCTGCCACCATAATTCGGATTAACATAATATTAATGAGAGCTCAATGGCTCAAAGACCTAGTCGACACACTTCCATCAGTCCTAGGTCTTTTTTCTTAATGGTTGGGTCCTTGGAAAGTTTGGTATCAGAGCTACATAATGGCTGAAGTTTGAATCACAGAAGGGGCAACCTTCTGGGGCTGCACCTGGACCAGAGGGAGTGCAAGCATAAGGTAGCCACTGCCCACTAACGACATCAGCTGAGGGGCATGGTAGTTTGGTTAAAGTCCCAATTCCACACTTTCCATCAATCTCATGGACTTGATGTTGCTTAGTATTGACTGATTTTCCACATACCACCTGTACACCATCCATTAGAACTAATTCAAAAGCTGATCATAAACCCAAATGCCAAATGTTCAAAATTCTCTACATTAAGTTACTGATCCAAAGTTTTAGGCACTGACACGGTTACATTGCAAAGGAAATTCTCTCTACGAATCCCATCCAAGTAAAAAATTCCACTTGAAAACAACAATAATATTGAAACCAAACAATAAATTCAACTATAAATAAGGAATTCGAACAGAACGTGCACACAGAGATGGCTTCCTCCAAGGAAAACGAAATGGAGAAAAATAGCGAAATTGAATGAAATGAGCCGATAAAGAACGGGTAAACGAGATAGAACCTTATTGAGGATGAAGTTGGGGAAGAGCTGGTTGTTAGTAAGGTAGTGCCCACAACAAGGACAATCATTCTTGTTGTGGAGATGAGTGATAATACACATATAGCAGAAGCTGTGACCACAAGCCGTGAGGAAAGCGTCTTTGATGATCTGCATGCATATCGGACACAAGAAATCCTTATCGAGCTCAGCCACACCCATTTCCGCCGTCGCTGCTGCTGCTGCGGCTGGTAGTGGAGCTCCTTCGCCTTCCCTTAATGCTGCATCTTCATCAACTGCCTCCAAGGACCCTGCCATCACTGACGACGGTTTCGCCTCCGACTTCACTGATGGCACAAGAGCCCCCATTGAAGTCTCAGCCATCAAACTGACTTTCAAGGAGCAATTGGACAACGTATCGTTGTGAGCTTGATCTTTTCAGTATAACTGGATTCAAATTGAAGAAATTGCAGAGTTTTGCTTCAATTTTACAAATCAATGTTAATATTTACAAGGCGCGAGAGAGAGAGAGAGATAAAGAGAAATCCAGCTTCACACTTTGTGGCCGCTTATGGTGGAGAGCGACGACAGACAGAGACAAACAGAGACAGAGGGAGAGAGGATCATAAAGAGAGCAGGTGGGGTATGAGATTTATGAGGGAGGAAACTGCCCACGTCGGGTAGACTTGGAAGGAGTACCGGTCTTCATTCGTTTTTTCTCGAGCACTCGAGCACTCGAGCGCTGATGCCTTGGGCCCCTTGAGCGTTAGAGGCCTTTTTTTAATTCATTTACAGATTCATTTATTAAACTTAAAGTCTAAAATTATGATAAATTCTGTATTTTTATTACGTTTTAACCAAAAATAAAAATCAGTACGTAGATACGGTTGGGGTCGGTTTTAGAGATGTAAATGGATCCCATACGGATCCATATGTGGTCGCCCTATTCGGATTCTGATACCCTTAAACGAATACAGATGTGAATTGAATTTGGATTTTCAACTACCTGTTTACCCTTTTGTTTTATGTAATTTCAACCTTTTTCCCATGTTGGATATGATTCGTTTTTAATTTATGTTTCTCAGTTGTCTTAATTGTATGATTTTCTTCTCCTCATCTTCTAGACCTTGTAAAGTCTTCAAAATTATTAGTTGGATATTTATTAGGATCGAATAGATTTTCTTTCAGATTATCCGAATTCAAATCTAAATACCTTGAACAGATATAAATTCCTCAAAACGGATACGAATACAGATACAATTTGAATTTAAATTTTCGACTATCTATGCATCCTTGCTTAGGCTGCCTCTTGATTACCTCTTTTTTGGGTTTCATTCTACCTACTCCGTGTTTGTATTAACACTTGAAACGAGTTTGAGTATTACAAAATTACACAAAACAGATTCAAGTACTCGTAAACAGATATTGATGCGGATTGATTTTGAATTTTTAACCATCCATTTACACTTTTAACTTATGTATCTGAACATTTCTCCCCTATTGGATATGATTCTATTTCCATCTCACTCCATATCTCTCACTTGTTTTAGATGTATGATTCTCTTTTAATCATCCTCTAGAACCTATCAAATCATCAAAACACTTCATTGAATTTTTTTTTGGATCGGATATATTATGTTGTCAGATTATTCGAATTCAAATCCGGATACCCTTGACTGGATATAGATACCTTTAAATTGATACAGATGTGAACCGAATTCAAGTTTTCGACTATCCCTTTAGATCCCTAATTGTTAGTGAAACTACTTTCATATTTTTGTAGACATAGGTATCTTGTTGAACCAAGTATACCCTTACATTGTGTATTTTTTTTTCCCCCCCTTTTGTTTCATTGTGTTTTATGGCATTAGCTTTCAGTGGGGGTGTCAACTTGGAGACCAAACTCATTGTTCGAACTAAACCAACCCATTTTAACCTGACACCAAACCGGATTGAATCGCTACCAGTCATGTTTTGGACAGACCTTGTGGGAATTATCAGTCCTGGTCTAATCCGGTCTAGCCCGTTGGGTTCTCCAATAAGGTGGACCATTAAGAATCGAACCGACAAGAGCCCAAACCGACCCGAAGTTAGACCGATAATATAGACGTTATACCATGTAGGTTGATAACATAGATGGTACTAGTTCTCTATCAGTTTGGTAAATGTACCCAAACCAAATCAGCACGATAAGTCCGACCCGTTAATTAATGGGTACATGCAGCCCACTACAGCTTGAACCTATAATCAAACATGTTTCGGTCTGTCTCTATAAAGTCCAAGACCCACTTGACCCGGACCAAAACAGACCCGAACGGATCCGTATGATTTATTTTGACAATGGTATTTATTGATGATGGAGTGATTAAGTTTTCTCCTACCCCCATTGTAGAGCAAAGCACAACCATTGTTCCTTTCGCCTGTCTGAAATCTGAATGAATTAAACAATGGTGGTGAACGCTAACCAAAGCTGCAGTTTATTTGAAACAGCTGCTGTGATTGAAGATATTCATTGTATGCAGCCTCTAGTAGTTTGTTTCTTGTACAAAGAGAAGCTAATAGTTTAGTTCTTGAGGTAGTTGGTGGGCATTGGCTAAACAAAATTTTGTCCCCATGATCAGGTTTGATATGTATATATGGACGTTTTGGATATCCATTGTCATTGTGCCATGTGGATGAGTGATGTGGCTATTCGATGTTCTAGAGAGGATGACATGTCTATTGGATACCTATTGTTATTGGCTATTCAATCAAATATCATCTCATGTATTGGCATGCATCTTTGTATTTAAGCATGCATGTTTAATGATGCTTTGACCGTTCATTGTATACGTTCATGCATGCCTAATGGTTCTTTGACGGTATTGTGCAACCTCCCATAGTCTAGATTTTTTTAAGTTCTATAGTCTAGTAGGGAACTTTGGGGTCTACTTTTACAAAATATTCCGCGTGCTACCACATTTAAGATATTTGGGTGGCGCAGAGAACCTTTCTTAAGTGGACCACGTGTGAGATAAAAGTTCAAAATGATATCATACAATATCATAAAAAAGGCAAAACATAAATAATCAAAAGCCAATGTGGTTGGCCTAGAAAAAAAAATACCATGTGGCATTTGTATGGGTGAGGGCAAGTAAACCCTCGAGTCTCCATTTTACATGTCGAATTTCAATGTCAATAATTTTTTTTAAGTGGAAAAATAGAACTTAAAAAATAGGGACTACAATGATTGGAGTATTGGACGTTTGTACTGGATATACATGGGATGCATATGCCAATACACGAGGGAGTATATAATTGAATTTGAAAATAAAATTTGATAGTAGCATATCTGACCGTTTAGTATAACCTATGGAATTGCCACATCTTTTTGTCATACAGTAAAATTAAGTGGCCACTAAGATAAACTAATCCATGTCGGGCTATGAAGTGACAAATTTCCTTATAAAAAACAGTTTCTGTTAATAAATAATATTTGGTTGGCCTAAAAATTGTGTGCCACATTCGGTGGGAATCCAAAATTTGTGCACAAGTGGACCCTTACATCCTTTATTCACATCAAGTATTTAACCCATATTAAATGTTTTAGCCGAGTGGTAAAATAAAGTTTTGAAAATTAAAGATTGCATGTAATAAAGTATGTGCATGGACGTCACACTTGGGGATACATACAGTACAAGGACTTTTATATGGTTGAATTCAAATATAGAACTTGACTAGTGGTTTATCTAGACTATTTAGAGGCTATCTAATGGTTGGAATTGTCATTTCATTTACCACATGGCCACATGTTGTATAATATCAAGGGAAAACTTATTTTTACCAAAAAAAAAAAAAATTATTTTATTGTTATGTAGTGGCATTTTTTCTTAATCTTTAATAGATATAAAAAAAAAATTGAAAAGATGGAAGGTATAAATTTTTTTTTCTAAAATTTTGAAATCTAAAATATTTTAATTGGCCACCCCCTCCCCCACCCTCCTCTCTTGGGAGAGTTAGGATAAAGTTTCAAGGTTTACTCCCATTGACCTGGAGAGTGGATGCCCCAAAACTCAATTAATATTTTATGGTGAATGATATTTAGAGTTAAATTGTAGGACCCAAATCGGTTCCTACAGTTGGTGCCTAGCCAATGATGGGAGAGGATTTTTATCAATTTTTTTTTTTGGGTAAATAATTTTTTTCAAAGTTTGACAGCCAAAGAAAGAAAAAATTATTGAAATGAAAAAAAGAGACATGTACATAAATTCATCATTGTTTCATCATTATTTTTTATTTTATTTTCTTTTCTTTTCAAATGCACCGTTTATACCATCTCAAAATGCAATATTTTATTTATTAAAATGTTGGTCCTTATCAATCAAGCATTAATCTTATCATGTTCCCATGGAACAGCTTTTAATGCTTTTGGTCGTGAAGTTTTAAATTTGGGCGAATTAATTCTATACGAACGACACTTTATAATTGCATTTGAAATATTATACCTTCTTTAAAATACCATTTTCTTATTCCCAAAAGATTTTTAAGTAAAGAATAAAAGAGGTTCTCCAATCTCTAGAGTTGTTATTATTTTACACGATTTCTAGGTACATATGAAATGACAAGAATACCCTCATTAAAAAACAAGTGTGCAATAATAAGAGGGCAAACTTAATGCATCAAAACACTTTTGAAAATGATATATCATTATCTCATTATGAATGATTGTCATTGTGATAAGGAAAATGAAAAAAATTTCCCTCACTAAAAAAACAAATATATACTATCAACATTGTGATATGAAAAATGACAAAAAAATCCTTTCTTAAACGTGTTGAAATTGAACTTTAAGGGTGATAAAGTTTGGAAGGGGAACCCCAAACAGTTAGGTCCCAAAACGAAGAAACTCTCCTGGCCCAAATCCTAAAATAGCCGGACTGATTGGAAGTCAATTAAAGCATTAGTTAATTACATCATTTCATCATTCTTTTATGGGATTTATTTATTTCTTTTAGAAAACGTGACCTAAGGGTTTACAATAAGTGTTTATAGATCCTCATGGCTAATTAGCATCATTCCTTACCTTTGATTTTTCATGTCCCACAAAATCTTCTTGGTTTGACACCTTTGAATCATATACCATTATTTTATTTTTGCCACGTGTTTACCTAACCACATATTCATTTATTTAAAATTAATTAATTAATTAATTAATTAATATTTATTTCAAGCATGGTTTTACTCCAATAATTATATATGCTTTTGTTCTATATTCTTCATGTGTATGGTGGGCCCCACAAATTATGATGACTAAAAGTTCTTCTTTTCCAATAATAGTAATATTAGAATTTTCCAATAATGGTGTAGTGCAAGGGTAGTCTAGTAAAGTAACAGCAGGGGTAATTTCGTAATTTAGCAGACAGAAGGGTCGTTCTCGTCTTCCGCACGTCTTCCGGGCGTGGGGAGACCGCGGCGGATTAATCGCCGGGGAAATCCTTGGATGGAAAAGGATAGGTGGGTGGGGCCCACTTTATGCATCTGCGAAACAACGAATGAGAACGAGACACGTCGTCCTGTGGGTGGGTGGGTACGGATAGTCGAATCCAACGGCTCGCCTCTGCTTACGCTACCCGAGCGGTTTCGCGCGCATTTACGGCGACGATTTTTGTTTTATTGTAACTCTAAAGATCTTTCTTTCTAAAATAAAATAATAATTTAAAGAATTAGATTCATAAGAAATTAATAAAAAAATAATTTTTTATTAAATTAATTGATACGTACAGGTACAGTTTCATTCAATGAAAGGACAAGAATGAGAAGAATGACGGAGGAAGAAGAAGAGAAAGGGAGGAACCCTTTTCATATTTTGGGAACTCTCTTAGTCTCTTTCTCTCTCTAAAATATTAATGAAGCGGACAGAAAAGAGAAGAAAAGGTGCTAATTTTCTCAATTTTGAATCCAAAAAAGTGGAATTAGAGCATCGTACGTCAATTGATTTATCGATTTTTATACGAGAAAGCGAGGAGCGATCTAAATTTGAACTTTTTTTTTTATTCCACGAATTTTCAGTCGTCAATATAGTTGTTTTTAGGTTGAAATCGAGTTTCTTATCTTGATTTGGAATGTTGATGAAGTGAGGGATCGATCAAGGTGAGGTAACGTTCTGTCGGGTCGAACTGATTGAATGCTGTTTTAAAAGGAAGAAATTTGAAGGAATTGTGGTTCTTTTAATTGTCGTTGTTGTTGTTGCTGCTGCTGGTGAGGGGAATATTTATGATCTTTCTTCTGGAAAGGATTTTGGCGGGTAATTGCTTGATTGACGATCGAGGACTGAGGGTTTAAGTTTGGGATTAGCTCTTCATCGATGCCGGATCATTGGCAGGTTCAGAGCAATGGTCTAACCACTTCGTCTAATGCCTCCGCCGATAATCTGGAGGGTAATTTGATCTCGATTTCCTTCTTATTCCTTTGTGGACATCTGATTACAACCTTGTTCAATTAGTATTGTCCATTATTTGTAACTTGTATGCCGCTTTATCTGGGTTGATCTCTAGTTGGGACGCAATTTTGGTTGCTTTGATCGTATTATTGGTTACAGCTGCAATTCTTCTATTGTCGAAGCTTTTAATGCCGCAAATTGTTGAATGCCATTTTTATGTTTCGGTCGATTTGGGTTGATCTTTTGTGTACCGTTTTGCTTTTTTATGGTACATTTTTAGCTATATTCCTTTACAGTCATGTTTTTTTTTTTTTTTTTTTGGGGGTAAAAACAGTCATGTTAATTGATGCATTGAATATGATACTGAATATTGCAAGCGTGGTGATTTTACATTCTGGTCATCTGCAGAAGCCATGTGGCGATTGAAAATTCAGACCAATGAGAATCAAGAGGGACCTGCTGCGTACTCAAGCCCTTATCCGGATCGTCCTGGTGAACCCGATTGCATATATTACTTGAAGACAGGGTTATGTGGATATGGAAGCAATTGCCGCTTTAATCATCCTGCTTATGCTGGACAGGTATGACCATGTTTTTAAATTACCATCTGACATTTTGCAGTTGTCTGGCTGTGAAAATATGCCTTATAAATGCTCTTTCTCTCTGTCTTTTCTGTACTCATTGTTTAATCAAAGCTGATGAGCAATTATTTGCATTATAATAGTTGCATTTACTGGTAGGCTGCCTATGGTGTTAGATGTCAAGTAATTATCCACTTTGAACTTGCAAAAACTCCTCTGTACTTTCTGACAGTAATTTAAATATTTCAACCTGTTATAGCCATATTTTTTCTACAGGCTGCTCAGTACAGAGGTGAACTCCCTGAAAGAGCTGGACAACCTGATTGCCAGGTATGTTATTTTCACGATTTGAGACTGTTCACTTCCTACCTGATCTTTTGCTCTGATGTTATGAGTGGTTCGGTCCTTTGATTGTGTGTTTTATTTCCCCTATGATATTTTTCCCTGGTGAACATATATAGCTCAGAACTTATAAATTATAGCTAGGTTCGTTGCAAGGATTAATGTTATGTAAAGTCATAATGGAATAATTAGTATACTAGATTTTTGAACTGACCCTCTTACTAGGCAGGGTGAACCACTAATTAGTTGGTTTAATGTTGAATTGCCCTGGTCCATGCAGAAAATGGTTAGCATCCATGTTGGACTTGTAAGCTTAAATTATCTAACTGCATGAAATTTAACATTGAAAGCACATTCATTCTGAGCATGAAGAAATTAGAAACTAACCAATTTTGATGAAATCCTATGTTACCTGGACACTGCAAAGGATGCAACTTGGGTGTGATAAAGATTCTATTTGTTGCATTCTCATTGGCTTAGATGAACTGGTAGGCATGCATATTGCTCATTATCTGAAATGTCAAGGTAACATAAAATGAATTTGATGGCGAGGAGCAGGATTATTCATATGCCTACCATATTTGTTGTCTTTTAATCTTTCTACTTAAACAAATTTGTTATTCTTTAAGGAGCATAATCTATGGTGCTTTAAAGAAATAATAAAATTAGTTTTTACTATTTTTATTCAATTATAGGCTATATATGTGGGTTGAATTGTTGATTGGGAAAGTCTACTTCATGTTTTAAGATGTTTGGAAATTGATTCTTGTGTTGGGAAGTTGTTGGCCTTTTTTATGATGGAATTGACTCCCTAATTTTCTTTTATTTTTCCAATAAATTACATTTTGATTGCCTCTGTTTTTTTTTGTTAAGAAGTCATTCTGCTGTCATTGGAAGGGGAAAAAAAAAAGGGGAAGGGTTTTGATGATTTCATCAACTGGCAGGTTGTCCTGGACGGTTGAACCCTTGGTCTCTGATTTTCTCCCTTTTATGGGGCTATCAATTCTGAACCTGAAATATGAAAAACTCTGAATTCCATCATAGATTCCTTCTGAATGGTGTTCCTACTGGAGAAATCGTGGATTGATACAATGATATTATGAGTTATGATCTTCTTTCACATGGTTTGATAAGGGAAATCAATTGGATGCCTAGATTATAATGTGTTCGTTAAGGGTCTGAGTTTGCTCTTTTCTTTTGATCTAATAGTCTTTTATAGAATTTTGTTTGACTACTGAAGAGAAGAAAAATGATTGTGGTTGTTTCATTTGAGAAAAGGACATGATGTATCTGGGTTTCTTGAATTTCACCAGTGTACAATTTTCTTATTCTGTTTGCCCAACTCAACTCAACTCAGCCTGGTTGGGTACATGGATCCTATCTCTCTAATTAACTCTATTCAAAGCCATACAAGATTTCAGACTTAAGCTACACATGTCTTTTCTTACCACTTCTCTTAGGGTCATTTTAGGTCTCTTTTAGCTCCTTCAATTTGAAATAAATCACTTCTACGTATTGGAGTATCCAAAGGTGGCATTGCACATGTCCATGCCACCTCAGACTAGATTCTCGCAACTTATCATGAGTAGGGGCAACTCCCAGGCTTGCTCTAATTTGTTTATTATTTATCTTATCTTTTATAGTTTTACCACTCATCCACCACAACATCCTCTTTTCAGCCACACTGAATTTGTTTAAATGTTTTTTCTTCACTGCCCAACATTCAGCACCATATGTCATTGCAGGTTGTATAGTTGTTCTATGAAATTCGCTTTTGAATTTTAAAGAGATACGCCAATCACACAACACTTTGGATGCACGCCTCCGTTTCATCCATCCTATTTTAATTCTTTGTACACTATCATCCTCTATTCGTCTTTTATTCATGATTGAACGTGGGTACCTAAAGTTATCACTTTGAAGTAACTCCCTATCATCAATTTTCACCACCCCATTCTTGGTCCTATTGTTACTAAAGTTACACAGCATATACTTTGTTTTTGTTCTACGTATTTTAAAAGCTTTTAATTCCAAGGTTGATCTCCATAAATCCAATTTTGCATTTATCCCAGCTTTTGTTCATCCACCAAAATGGTACAAAAAAAAAGGCATACCCAGCTAGGCTACCGCCACTGTGGGGTCTTGCGAGAGGTTAATATATGCAGCCTTACCCCCGCTTCGTAGAGAGACTGTTTCCAGATTCGAACCCATGACCATCAGGTCACAATGGAGCTCATCCATGATTAGTGCAAACAAATACGTGCTTGGAGCTTAACCTTGGTGTAATCCAACTGTTATTGGGAACTAATTACACCTCTCCCTCCACAGTTCTTACTTCTTACACTAATCACTACAACAATATCCATATTTGTAATTATGCCCACGTATTTACTCGAAACATTTTTCTTCTATAAAACTGGCCAAATTAACTCTCTAAGAACGCTATCATAATTTTTTTTTGGGATATTTTCTCTGACCTCCCATGTGTTTTGGCAATATGACAATCTAAGACTATAAATTTTAAAAAATACGCTCACCTCCCCTAAAACAGATGGAGTTAGAAGTGGTAGTTAAGTGGAAGGTAAATGACAATTTTATCCCTGCAGTCGTTCTCTTTAATTTCCCTCTGTAACCATAGATTCTCCCTCCCTTTCTCTGCCTCTGTCCCATCCACAACCCCTATCTCTCCGGCCCCGCAACCCCTAACCCTTCCCTCCCTCCCTCCCTGCAATCTTTGTCTGCAACCTCCAACCCTTCACTCCCTCCCTCTGCCCCTACAATTCCATCTGCTCCTCCCTCCACCCCTTCAACTCCTTGTCATCTCCTCATCATCAAGGAGTCTGGTTTTGAGACTGAAGTCACCCTATGTGAGTCTCTTGTTGCTAGTGTGTAGTAAAAATGTAAGACAATGCCGGTGACTCTTTCTTGTATTCTCGCGTAACTACTGTATCAATCACATACTTAATCCTCATAGTTCAGGCCCAGAAATCGGGTTGTTGATTTTGTCTTTATAAGTTTCTTTCTTATGTTTTTTGGTAAATGATGTGGGAAAGTTTAATTTTAATCAGATCATCTGTTCTTCTTGCAAAGCAAATTGGCACTATCTAAATAAATTCCTCCTCTTCTGTGAGTCCCTCCGTTTGAAGACATCTTGGGATATAATACATTTTCTTTCCAATTACAAGAAATGAAGAAGATTATGGTTTAGGGCCATGTTTTACATATCGATAATATTCAATCTCTATTCACAACCTTTTTAATTGCCCTGTCTTTTTCGATTACTAATCACTATGATGCAGTCCAAGGACCAGCCAGTAGTGGATCAGCCCAAGGATGTGTCAACATGGGCCCAACCCACACTGTTCACGTGAACACTGTTCACGCGGTACTGTTTACGTGAACACTGTTCACGCGGTACTGTTCACGTGAACACTGTTCACGCGGTACTGTTCACGTGAACAGTACCAACAGCAGAATTTTTCCTTCTTTTATTTCTTTCCTAAATTATTCTTAAAATTTGTTTCCTAAAATTAAGTTATGGATTGATATTTTGTAAGTTGTTTTTTTGGAAACTTTCCTAAATCTATAAAGGCAAGTTTCCCTTTTAATTTATCTTAGGATATTTTTTAGATTGGAAACTTTCCTAAATCTATAAAGGCAAGTTTCCCTTTTAATTTATCTTAGAATATTTTTTTTTAAGAGGACTAAATCCTTCCTTATTTTGTAATCTTTCTTAAGTCTATAAATAAGATAAAGAGAAGAGAGCCACAGATTTAGACAGAAAAAGAAGAGAGTTTAGCTCTCGATTTTCCGGTTGAGTCTCATAGGTTGTGAGACTCAACCGAAATATTCTGTTTTATGGTTTTCTTGTTCTTCTGTTAATTCCTTCAAGTTCTTATTATTGCATACTGAATTGCGATACCATTAAATGCTGATTTGATCAACGAAAGCTCGTGGGATTAAAGATTAAAATCATATCGACCAGCTCTAACTAAACCAGTCCCGTTTTCAGATGATAGGTAGTTTTCAAAAAATCACATCTCTCTCATCTGTGATCGGATCATCTCCAACTTTGGATATGTCTTCATAATCATTCCAAAGAGTATTTCCCATCAAGTTTCAAGTGATTTCAAGGGTTAGATTTCAAGATAAGTGGTTTTCTTCATTACTTTTCTCTGCAGATTTTGTATTGGACTGAATTAAGATCCTGTAGCAAAGAGGGCTTGTTAATTTGAGATGTCTTAACCTCTTTGCCATCAATTGGTATCAGAGCATGGCTGAGGAGAGTTCTAACTCTCCTAATCAGTCCAATAATCTCAATGACCTTGTTAATTTGGTTCTCCAACGATTGACCAAATTGGATGCCAAATTAGACAGTATGGATGGAAGAATAAGTAATTTGGAGGAACGGAATAATCCTAGGCCGGCCAGACTAGAAGCCCCTAGAAGAGAAATTCCCATAGCCAACCTAATGCCAAGGCGTGTTCCTAGGGCTCCCCAAAGAGTCCCTAGAGAAGAATACCAAGACCCACCCTATGAAGACTATGATGGCAATCAACCTATTCGGTATCAAACCCATAAGGTGCGAATGGATCTTAAGGAGTTCCATGGAAGACAAGACCCCCAAGCTTTTCATGATTGGGTGAATGCCCTAGATGACTACTTTGATTGGTTTAGTCTACCCGAACCTAGAAAGCTGCAATTGGCCCGCTCTAAACTAGTGGGGGGTGCTCGCGATTGGTGGCGTAACTATGAATATAGTCTCATGAGGAGTCGTAGAGAACCCACTACTTGGGAGGAGATGAAGGAAGAATTGAAAGAAAAATATTTGCCACGATCCTTCCAAAGAAGGTTGCATGACCAGCTGAATAATCTTCGACAAGGCACTATGAGTATGGAAGATTATGTCTATCGGTTGATCAATTGTGTGCACGGTCGGGTTCACGAGACAATGATGATCAAATGATATCTCGATTCCGTTTGGGGCTGCGACCTGAAATTAGAGAAAAAATGGGAGTGGTTGATATTGTTAGTTTTAACGATTGTGTTGATAAAGCTTTCCAAGCAAGAGGACCTTTTGAAGTCAACACCAAAACCCACCTCCGGTTCTTATGAATTGAAGCACCCTACACCAAACGGAAAGCCATAGGGACTACATCTCATGCTACTCCAACAACGATAAAGGTAAAACTCTCATGGTAGCGACTACGGATGTGCAATGCTATCATCTGAATGCATATGGTCACTTTGCTAGAGATTGTCCACAAAAATTAAAGTAAACTCCTTAGTTCTTGAATCGAGGCCAACCCGGATACACGGGTATGTGAACCGCAAAGTGATGACATCTGTTCCTAATACGATGTCATGGATGATAGTGAGGATTCATATGGAATCCAATAATCACCAAGTATGGTCTTGATTGCCTCAAAAGTAGATGTGGATAATTTTGATGCCTTTACTAAAGCTCTATGGATTGACAATAGACCACGGTTCATGAAGACCACGGTGTTATGGAGAAAATTGCGGAAGACAAAGAATTGAATAAGATCTTCCCCATGGATACCACGATTCCATTTGACTTTCCTCAAGATGTTGAGCATGTTGATTTCGTAATACCTTCTAAATATCTTAAGAAAGTGGACTCAAAGTGATGGATTTTCTTCCAACGCCGCAAGCACGGTTTAAGTTTCAAGATCAACAGATGCTGCCTACCGACCCCTCGTAGTCATTCTTCACCATTACAAAACTCGTGGACGAGTTCTTTTAAGGGGGAGTTGATGCAGCCCAAGGACCAGCCAGGAGTGGATCAGCCCAAGGATGTGTCAACATGGGCCCAACCCACACTGTTCACGTGAACACTGTTCACGCGGTACTGTTTACGTGAACACTGTTCACGCGGTACTGTTCACGTGAACACTGTTCACGCGGTACTGTTCACGTGAACAGTACCAACAGCAGAATTTTTCCTTCTTTTATTTCTTTCCTAAATTATTCTTAAAATTTGTTTCCTAAAATTAAGTTATGGATTGATATTTTGTAAGTTGTTTTTTTGGAAACTTTCCTAAATCTATAAAGGCAAGTTTCCCTTTTAATTTATCTTAGAATATTTTTTTTTAAGAGGACTAAATCCTTCCTTATTTTGTAATCTTTCTTAAGTCTATAAATAAGATAAAGAAGAAGAGAGCCAGCAGATTTAGACCAGAAAAAAGAAGAGAGTTTAGCTCCTGATTTTCTGGTTGAGTCTCATAGGTTGTGAGACTCAACCGAAATATTCTGTTTTATGGTTTTCTTGTTCTTCTGTTAATTCCTTCAAGTTCTTATTATTGCATACTGAATTGCGATACCATTAAATGCTGATTTGATCAACGAAAGCTCGTGGGATTAAAGATTAAAATCATATCGACCAGCTCTAACTAAACCAGTCCCGTTTTCAGATGATAGGTAGTTTTCAAAAAATCACATCTCTCTCATCTGTGATCGGATCATCTCCAACTTTGGATATGTCTTCATAATCATTCCAAAGAGTATTTCCCATCAAGTTTCAAGTGATTTCAAGGGTTAGATTTCAAGATAAGTGGTTTTCTTCATTACTTTTCTCTGCAGATTTTGTATTGGACTGAATTAAGATCCTGTAGCAAAGAGGGCTTGTTAATTTGAGATGTCTTAACCTCTTTGCCATCACACTATACATAACCACAAGGAAAGAGGGTAGCTTGAAGGAGGGAAGGCAAAGTTGCAGGTTTCAACAAGGAAATATAGGTGCAGAGGAAGTACTATTCCGGTGTAATTTGCCTCCCCCCCACCCCTTTCCTTTTATAGAGAAAATGAAAAATAAAAGAGTTTTTCATAATTAAAATAAAATTCTCAGTTGTGATAGAAAAGGATGTAGTTTAGAGGAACTGGACTGTCACAGTCGGGTGAGGAACTGAAATCTGAATTTCTTCTGAAAATTCTGAATTCAGGTAAAACCCATCCTGTTGCCACCTACGAGGGACACTAGGGGCAGGGATATTGGTTGGCGTGATGCGCTATTGCAGAATTGCCTCGACACCACAGTTAGCAAATTCGGATTTCGGAATTATTCAGAAGAAGAATAGATTGGAATGATTCGTTTTGGTAATTTAAGAATTCGGTAAAAAAAAGCGGTAAAAAAGCGGACTTAAAATAAAATTCGAATTCGGATTGGTTCAGGAATTATTCTTTTTGTCTAGAAAAAATCCAGACAAAAAATTCGGATTATAATTTTAAATATTTGGTGTTTCTATTTCACAATATCAATCAATTATCATACCTGCATAATATACAAGTGACCATAGTTGTCAAGGCGCTGCCTAGGCACCCTTGTGATGCCTTGGAAAATCGGGTTCCTTGGTCACATAGGGTCCCCGTTAGGCCTCCAATGCCTTGGTTTGCCTTGGCGCCTTGACAACTATGCAAGTGACATGAAATTAGAATAATATTTAATTCATAAATAACAATATAATACATAATAGAAGTGTATGTGTTTATAGAGGTGGATTGCTAGATTTTATTACAGTTACACGTGTATCATTTGATTTTATTATGATGGCAATACCAATTTTGCTATTGTGGAACTGATGTTCATAAAGTCAAACATGTTCATAAATTTATCCAATCATCCTTATGGAACTGATCACATTTTCGTGTTTGTTAATTACTTCCTTATGCTTTGTATTATAATATTATTTTTAGACTCATATTTAATCCCAATTGGGAATGTAAACAAAAGTAATGACTTGCCTTTATTTCCACTTTGGAATACAAACAAAATTAATGATTTGCTTTGAGTTATGGTGTGATTTTCATACTCATATTTAATCCCATATAAGAAAAGGAAACGAAATTAATGATTTGCTTTGTATTATGGTGTGATTTTTAGACTCCTATTAAATTCTAGATTGGAAAAGATGCGAATAGTTAAGGCATTAAGGGTTTTTTTTTTTTCCCAAAAAACTCTGCTTGGGAATAATAGTTAAGCCATTAAGTTCTCTACAAGGTTAGCATTAATGGTTTTTTTTTCGTATCCATATTATTTGGTATAATTCGGATTCGGAAGAATTATTTGCGATATTTATCTCTATTCCGAATCATTGAATATAATTTGAATTCAGTCGAATTATTCGTATTATTTGGTTCGGACAAATAATTTGCGAATAATTCTACAAATTAAACAACTATGCTCAGCACTAAACCTGGCCTACACAGAGGACTCACCAGCAACTGCATGGCAGCGACAGCTTCCAAGAGTAAGGTGTCCACGAAAGATCTCAGGGCTCTCCTCTTTGGTGTTGGCCGTCGGGTGATGATGATGAAGGACCGGCTGTGGAGGTGGGTTTGAGCTGCAGCTTGGGAATAGGTAAGTTCTTCCCCATTGGAATGTCTGATTTTTGCTGCTGCCACTCGCAGTAGGTCATGGTAGCAGTAAGATGCTTGGAGAGAGTGCCAAAGGTTGTCGGTGGAAGGGGATTAAGAATGTGTTTAGGGTTTGGATGTAAGGGCAAAAAAATAACTTCATTCATTTATTAAAGGTATTTCTTACATTTAAAAAATAAGGTTGTAGTGACGTCATACTCATAGTTGTCAAGGCGCTAAGGCGAACTAAGGCGTTGAAGCCTGACGGGGGCACCGACCAAGGCGCCCGATTTTCCAAGACGTCACAAGGCCTCCTGGGCAGTGTCTTGACAGCTATGGTCATACTTTAACGGAGAAGTAACGGAGTGGAGCTGCGTGTAATAATTTGTAACTAATGGGGAGGTTCGAGCCATTGTTTTGAAATGAGGGATGCATCGTGTCATATTGCCAAAACACAGGGTAGGTTAGAGAAAATTTCCCTTTTTTTTTATAAATTAATAAAGACCATATGAAAAGCTTTCTTATATTCTCTAAATCTTTCCATTAGTCTCCTAAGCATATAGATAATTTCTGTGGTTGATCTCCTTGGCATAAAATCAAATTGGGTATCTGAAATATAGTTTCTTGTCTTAGGCGAGCTTTAATCACTTTCTCCCATAATTTCATAGATATTCTGCTAGCTCAACTCCTATTGATAATTCATATGTCCTTCATGGCTGAGTGGTTCTGTAGCACCTGTTAGCTTTTCTTTTAATGGCTTATCATGCGGATGTTTTCGGAGGAACACAAGGACTCTTTCTGGATGACCTAATGTTGGAAAATAATGAAAGAAGTTACTGGTTTGATCTAGTCTATTCTTCTTCTTTAGTATTTGAAACTGTTTAAGAGGTGGAGAGAAGAGTTCAGTTCAGCAGCTTCTTATTTCTGAGGATATTTTCAGGGGAGATGAGAACCCTTTCTGCAACACCCAAGAAAGATTATAAAAAGGGGAGGTGGCAATCAGGCTTGTTTGTCCTCTTAATGTTTTTAACTCTTTAAATAAATAAGTTTGGCTAAGTAACTCCTTGTAATTTGAATATTAAATGTGTGGAATTCCTACCCTTATCCTTTGCAAGACCCAAGAAAGGTCACAAAAAGGGGAGGTGGTGATCTGGCTTGTTTTTCCTGTTAAAAGAATTTAACTCTTTATGAAAAGGAGTTAGGCTAAGTAACCTTGTAATTTGAAGTTTAAATGTGTGTAATTTCTACCCTATACTCTGTTGTATAATGGTTTTTATGTATCTGAAGTTAAGTTTGCAACGAAACACAATTTTTGTATTTTGTAAGGAAACACAATCTTTGTAATCTGTGGCTCTATGCTTTTCTCCTATGTTTTGCAGTATTTCCTGAAGACTGGAACTTGCAAATTTGGAGCAACATGTAAATATCACCACCCACGCGATAGACATGATGTAGGACAGATCCCGTTGAATGTATTAGGTCTACCTATCCGTCAGGTACATACTTTTCTTCAATTTTTCAGTATTTGTTTTTCACCAGTGGACTTGCTAGTGCTTGCATGGTCCAAATTTTTACAATTGATTGGTTTGTATTGTTCCATCATGGCACTTGTTAATGACTACTATTCTCTTGTAGGAAGAGAAATCATGTCCATATTACATGCGAACTGGGTCTTGTAAATTCGGAATGGCTTGCAAGTTTCATCATCCCCAGCCTGCAGCACTTGGGGCTGTGTTACCTGTAACTGGGCCAGCAACTTATGGATCTACAGGTTTGTCAGTAGCTCCTCCAGCAGGTCTTCCTTATTTAGGTGGACTTCCAGCTTGGTCTTTACCACGAGCACCATACATGTCTGGTCCACGCATTCAAGGTCCTCAGACCTACATGCCTGTTGTTCTTTCTCCTTCCCAAGGCATCATGTCCGCACAGCAAGGCTGGAACACATATTCGGTCAGTAGCTAGTCTCTTCAACTTAATTGGTTGATTATTAAATTTTGTTCCTTATAATGATATAAACTCGATGTTCTGATGAAATTGGTTTCCACTGAAATGAGTCTTTGCTGCAATGTTCATTGTGGATCACTTTCTCTCTCTGCCCCTTGCCTCCTCCAACCTATGCTGGCTTTTATGTGCTTGTTTCGTGCTGTTAGGTATTTTCTTATTGTTTCAAAGCTTTGTAAGAATCAGTTATGTTAGTTATGTGACCCTTTTTCTTTCTAAGCTTCATGCAATATGGTTATGTTGCGAGAACACTTCAAGGTAGGAGGTGTACGGTGTACCCATGTCCAATACTTTTAAGTACTAATAATGTATTCAAGTCGAAGAGGGCAAGCCTTGGTGTGATGGTAAGGTTGTCATATTGCAACCTGGTGGTCATAGGTTCGAAACACAGAAACAGCTTCTCTACGTTGTGGGGGTAAGGCTGCGTACATTCTGCCCTCCCCAGGGCCTGCATTAGCGGGAGACTCGTGCACTGGGATGTCCTTTTTAATGTATTCAAGTCGAATGCTTACCATGCCTAGGGAACATGTGAAAAACACCAGCTTTTGGATTATGGTGAAATCTAGGTTTTAAAATGAACCAACTTTCACTCTGGACAAAAAGCAAGTTTCTGAATTAAAAAAAAAAAGGGCTAAAATCTGATAGAACTATAAACTAAAATTTATTTTAAACTTTTGAATTTCCAGCATCTGCTATATATGAATTAAACACTTCAGATTGCATATATGAGTATGAAAATCTCAATGAAAAATGTTAGTCACTTGGGGAAAGATTAGATTATAACTTACAAAACATTTCAGTAACCTAGTAAGCCTTCTCCAAGATTATTTAGAATGGTATAGGAATCTTGTTAGGAAGTAATAAGCCCTCACATCTTTGCTCACCAATGCAGCCTAGGTCTTTGTCTATTTCAACTTGTCCTTTCGCCACCTCCAATTTGGACCATATTAGATACTGATCCTTCTATCCAAGGTTTGAGATTTTGACAATATAGCGGTATAGCCTATTTCAACCCCTGTTGAAATTGAAATTATCTCATTGGAAGGGTTGAAGTTTGGAAATTTTTTGAGAAATGGAAGAAAGACCAGAACTCATATGAGTCGAAGTACTTCCAGTGCTTGACTAGGGACAGCTTAACGATTGCTGTGGACTGGCAAAGTGGTTAGTCTGCGACCCCTCTCGTTTCCCGTAAGTGAGAGCACTGCCCTTCCGACACTGGGCAGGCGTCAGCCCTCATACATGGTCTTACGGCTTTGCGGAGGGAGACCTGTGTTTTGCCAGGATAGTTCCGAAATGGGATGCCAAGGGAGAGGGAAATGAGGAAAGGACTAAGAATTTTGAAATGAAATTTAGGGGGTGCTTATTTAAGCGTAAATACATTTGTACGAATGATTATTTTTATATAGGTTGTGAATCCTCAAAGATTTGCAAATTTTTTAAATAAATTAAAGACTTCTAGCCATTTCAACTAATTTCCCTAATTTTGACAATTTTGACTCATTTCACCAATTTTGACTTGAAATTTGGTATTTTATATGAAGGGATGTGACATTTCGATTGTTTCAACCAAAATTTTGAGGTCCATCGAAACTGAAATATTTAGCCAAATTTTGACCTTGTCGATTGAAATTCTGAATATTGCTTCTAACTAGTAGTTCATCGGTCTTTATCGTGCATCCTGATCCATCTCAATTAGCTTTCCCTCTACTCGTCATCTATAGTTCTAGCTTAAAGTGTTGTTGAGTCCATCCATTTTCAACACTACCGTTTTTAGTTTCACCACTTAGCTGTCTCAAGCAATGTTTCAAGTGTCAGCATCCTCCGACACAGATCCATCTGATGCTTGGCAACACCTCACAGTATCGGCAAAAGGTTGAGCAGAATCAGGCTGGATTGACTAATCAGATCAAGATCAGTGCAGCCCGATCTCATCACTGATACGAAGTGGTAAATTCTTGATTTCATAATTACCATCTTAGCCACACATTTTATGTGTACTTTCTTTACTGCTCAACACTTTGGTCCACATAGCATTGCTGGCCATGTACCTGTCTTATCAAGTTACCTTTTAGTTAACAGAATTTGTTGGTAAGAGATCATTATATTCAGAGGCTTCTCTTCACTTTATCTGCTTTAATTCTTTGACCAATATCCTCTTTAATTTCTCCCTCTTTATTTATGATTGAACTGAGATAAGAAAATGGCTGCTGTGGTCTTGTTATCGAAGTGTTACCGAGGCAGTAGTCATTTGCCTTATTTTTTGGGGGCATGGAGTCATGGACTGACTGACATGCATAAATGAGCGGTACCAACAAATTAGTGGTGACTGGGGTGTAACTATTTGACATCTTAGGTTTTGTTGCTAGGTTGAACTAATCCTTGACTTCTAGCTATTTACTGTTTGGGCTTTTGGCCTTGTTATTTTGTTGTAACTTTTTTCACTCTATTTTTGTTGGGCATTCAGCCACCAAGACATGATTATTATTATTATTATTATTATTATTATTATTATTATTATTATTATTATATTAATTTTGTTTTGTTTTTTTGGTGGAAACCATTCATTTGTGGAAGTGTTTATGGTACAATTTATTGCTGCTCGTATCTGGTTACCTTAATTTAAGAACACGTCATCTTCTTTTTGTTGTTGACTTGTCATTGCCTAGTCAATGTTTTGCCTCAAGAGGGCCAAATGTCTAGGCATCAACGTGTTGCTTTGTTATCTCTCGGTCATCAACTTAACTACATTTCTATTCCCATTTTCTAGTCCAGCTTGTCTTAAAACCATTGATGTTAAAGTATCCTTCCATGTATTCTAAAGAAATTAGAGGCAATTTTTTATGAGCTAATTGTAAGCACCCCATTTTTGCCATCCCCAGCCATGAACAAGAGTCTTGATGGGCATATTCAGAAGGGTTGCGGGTCAATTCAAGGTTTGGACGATAAGTGGTGATTTCAAAGCTGATTTTGGCGGGCCCTACAAAGAAGGTCATGGAAATACCTTCGAAATGATACCGTAATCATTCAATTTCGATATCAAACGAAGAAGATGTCGCGATTTTAGTCGGATTGAAATTGGCTTATTAAATCCAAGGGCTTTTCTGTAAATTATCATGAATTAAGGATTTATTGGGCAAATTATCGTGATTTAAATCGATCGGACTTCATTCGACCATATCTTGATCGTTCGACATCCAAATCCGACGATTCAAGCGCCACTGTGCTCCATTGTCCGTCCTCTTCAAAGTGGACGTGAAAAATTTTGGACCGGAAGCCGCCGTCGATCCCATGCAAAGTTGTCGATCGGATTATCGTCAAAACTCCAATTCTTCATATCATGATCATCCGAAGTCCGAATCAGGCGATTCAAGTGCCACTATGCTCCATTGCCTGTCCTCTTCAAAGTGGACGTGAAGAATTTTTGGCGGAAGCCGTCAGCGGGTCCCATGCAAAGTTGTCGATTGGATTATCGTCAAAGCTTCAATTCTTCATATTTTGTTCATCTCACGTCCGAATCGGGACGATTCAAGCACCCGGGTGTGCTCCTTTGTCCGTCCTCTTCAAAGTGGACGTGGAAAATCTATGAGAGAGGCCGTCGAAATTTTCATGCGGAATTACAAGCTGAGAAGACTCATAATAGAGAGAGAAATCAACCCAGTCCATACTTACTCAGCCCAACCCAGCTCAAGCCCAATTTAGTCCAACCCGTTAAACTCAACCAGTCCAGCCTTACCCAGCCTAGACCGGTCCAGACCGAGTCAATTCAATCCATGTGCATTATATATATATATATATATATATATATATATATATATATATATATGATTTTATATTATATAAGAGATATATATTATAATATATGCTCATATATATTATATTATTTTATATATGATTTGGGTGGGATTTGAATCAATAACCAAGAGAGAGAGAGAGGAAGAGGGAGAGAGAATGGGAAGAGAGAGAGTGAAAGAGAGAGAGAGGAAGTTATATATATATATATATATATATATATATATATATATATATATATATATAAAAAAGGGAGAGGGAAGAAAAAAAGAGGGAGAGAGAGGAAGAAAGGGAGAGAGAGGAAGAAAGAGAGAGAGAGAGAGAGAGAGAGAGAGAGAGAGAGACATGAGCAAAAAAAAAAAAAAAAAAAAAAAAAAAAAAAGAACAAAAGGGGGGGGCGGAACCACGCTGCCACCTCCTCCTTCATGGATCCAGCGGCCATGCCCGCACACCTCACCGCCACCTCCTCCTCTCCATGCTGCCACCTCCTTCATCGAGCCACACAACCACTCACCCACTCTACCACCGGCTACACCCCCCGCCCATGTCCAGCAGTCCAGCCCCATGCTGCCACGCTGCCACAAGCCTGCCCAGCCATGCCCGAATCACTCCACCTCCCATGCTTCATTAACACCCATCCGACAACCCTCTTGCCGAGCAGCACCTACCTACCCAGCTGAATCACCGTACACTCCACCGCCACCTCTTGCTGCTAGCCTGCACAAGCCTGCACATCACCATCCCTCACTGCCACCTCCATCTTCTCCCTTACCGAGCAGCACATACCTGCCCAGCCGTCTCCCTCACCTGCTCCCATCTGATTCCCCAAATCCTCCAGCGGCTTCCTGAAATCCCTCCACCAAACCGCCGACTCTCCATGCTGCCACCATGCTGCCACCAACCCCATCGCCTTTCCTCCCATGCTACCGCCATTCCATGCTGTCAGCAGCCATACCCAACCTCACCGCCACCTCCTCCTACCCATGCTGCCGCACTCCTCCCCAGCTGCTATAAAATCCCATCTCAGCTGAATGAGAAGAGGGGGATTTTTCTGGCGGGTTTTTGAGGTAGCAGATCATTTTCGGTCTGAACTACCTCTGAAAGAAAAAAAAAAAAGAAAAGAAAGGGAGAGGCGAAAATCGCAGCACCCGACCACCTCTGCTCCTCCTTCTCACCAGTTACCCACTAAGTCTCCCATCTCCTGTTCATCATCGTCACCATCTTCGATTCATCCCCGACCACCTCGCGACACCCTACGACGATCTTCGTTGGCAACCCGACGACCCGGTAACGTTTCGTCACTCTCAACCATCGAAACAGCATCAAGCCAGGTCGGTCGTTTTGTTTCTCCCTCTCCTCAGTTGGCATATCAGCATGTAACAGTATCTTGATTAATTTTTTATTTTTATTTATTTGTTTATTTTATATTTTGTTCTTTATCACCGATATTTTTTGACATTTGAATCATCATGCCTATCTATGTTTATTGAGAACCATTTATGTTAATATTTCAACATGATGAAAATCAAACCATTGATCATGGAATTTAATGCAACGGAAATTGATCCGATGTGCTTGTAAATTTTATGTGATAAAAAAAATGATCCGACTATATGATGAGAATTTCATGAAATTGGTCCGACCATAGGTTTGAAATTATAATGTGGGTGATCCAACCACATGATTTGATTTTTACGAGAGTTGATCGTGACCATATGATTAGAATTTTAATGATTTGATCATAGCCATTGATCTGGATTGTGATCTTGACAATCTGAACCATTAGATGGTCTTTGGAAGTGCTTTTAATCAATCTGAGCGGTTAGATTATCATGATGAACGATCTGGGCCATTAGATTATCTTTGGAAATGATTTAAATGAATCTGAATGGTTGGATTACGATCTTAAGCAATTTGAACCGTTGGATTGTCATCGTTGGTGATTTTGATGAATCTAAATCGTTAAATCTTGATCATGAGTATTTTGATGAATCTGAACGGTTGGATTATGATCTTGAGTGATTTAAACCATTGGATTATCATCGTAAAAATTTTGAGTGATGTAAATTATTGAATACGGATCATAATTGATTTAGACTAATCCGAGCCATTGATTTCTTAGTCTGATCATGATAGGAGATCTAAGCCATAGATCATAGCTATTTTGATGAGATATGAGCCATTGATCATGATTATAGCTATTTGATGAGATCTGAGCCGTTGATCTTGGCTGTTTTGATGAAATCTAAGAGTTGATCATGATCATCATTTTTTTTGAAGAGATATAACCGTTAGATTGAGGATTTGATATGGTCTATGTTGTTATATCTATGCATCTATCATTTTCCCTTGATTATCTTTGTCATATTATGCACTACCATGTTTGGAATGCATACAATGTTAGCTTTGTGCACACCGCCATCCCGATCCGCTGGCGTTATGCTATGCTTGAATGATGTTTATGTCGGCAAGAACTTACTTTTTGCTACACCCTAGTCGAACTGCCGTGCATGTACACTGATAGAAGACATTCTTAGGTGTGGGGACGTGCATATAGGCACCCACATTCATGGGAAGGGTAATAATGGAAAATGATAAAAGTCTTAATCAAGAATCATGAAGCTTAGCCCAACAATTCCAAATCGGGGTTGTAAGTGACAAGGGTAGTTTAGGGACGATCCCTACCCCCTCGTTCATTTCCCCTATGATGCGGGATCTAGATAGATGTAATGTGAATCCAACCATAGATCATCTAGGATCATCATTCGGTCCGGCCAGGACCGCCCATATTCCTCGACCCAAGTGGGTCACCCAATGAACAGAGTGCCGTTTCGAACTACGCGGATCCCGATTCTCGGGGTCAATACCCCGAGATACGTAGGTAGTCCGGGAAACTCCCGGATACGGTTCCACACCTCAATCAATGTGCCCACAAACCTTACTCCCCGAGAGCCAAACCCTACTCCCCGAGAGTACAAACCTCTACTCCCCAGAGTACAAACCTTACTCCCCGAAGTACAAACCTTACTCCCCGAGATACAATCACTCCCCGAGAGTACAAACCTTACTCCCGAGAGTACAAACCCTACTCCCCGAGAGTACAAACCTACTCCCCGAGAGAAAACCTTACTCCCGAGAGTACAAACACTCCAGAGACAAACACCCCCGAGAGTACAAACACCCGTACACCCCGAGAGACAACCACCCGGACAACACTCCCCGGAGTACAAACCCACTCCCGAGAGTACAAACCTTACTCCCCGAGAGTACAAACCTTACTCCCGAGTACAAACCACCCCGAGAGTAAAACCTACTCCCCGAGAGTACAAACCCTACTCCCGAGAGTACAAACCTTACCCCCGGGGTACAACCTTACTCCCGAGAGTACAAACCTTACTCCCCGAGAGTACAAACCTTACTCCCCGAGAGTACAAACCCTACTCCCCGAGAGTACAAACCCTACTCCCCGAGAGTACAAACCCAACTCCCGAGAGTACAAACCTTACTCCCCGAGAGTACAAACCCTACTCCCCCGGAGTACAAACCTACTCCCGGAGTACAAACCTTACTCCCCGGGACAACCCAACCCCGGACACCCCGAGGTACCCCCCCCCGGAGTACAAACCTTACTCCCCGAGAGTACAAACCTTACTCCCGAGAGTACAAACCAACTCCTCTATCATGAAGTCGTACTTGCGAGCACGCACCCTTAGCCTGCGGGGCTCTATCTTGAAGTGGCTGGGCCCCCACCCAGCCTTGCGGGGCTCCCATCTTGAAGTCGTGTTGCCGCGCACCTTAGTCTTGCGAGACTATCTTACACTCTACTCCCTGAGAGCCACACCCTACTCCCTGAGAGCCACACCCTACTCCCTGAGAGCCACACTCTACTCCCTGAGAGCCACACTCTACTCCCTGAGAGCCACACTCTACTCCCTGAGAGCCACACCCTACTCCTCAGAGCCACACCTCTACTCCCCGAGAGCCACACCCTACTCCCCGAGAGTACAAACCCTTACTCCCCGAGAGTACAAACCCTACTCCCGAGAGTACAACCCTACTCCCTCTAGAGAACAACCCAACTCCCCGAGAGTACAAACCTTACTCCCCGAGAGTACAAATCCAACTCCCTCTATCATGAAGTCGTACTTGCGAGTAACGCACCCTTAGCCTTGCGAGGCTCTATCTTGAAGTCGTGCTTGCGAGCACGCACCCCCCTTAGCCTTGCGAGGCTCTATCTTGAAGTCGTGCTTGCGAGTACGCACCTTAGTCTTGCGAGACTATCTTACACTCTACTCCCTGAGAGCCACACCCTACTCCCTGAGAGCCACACTCTACTCCCTGAGAGCCACACCCTACTCCCTGAGAGCCACACTCCCTGAGAGCCACACTCTACTCCCTGAGAGCCACACCCTACTCCCTGAGAGCCACACTCTACTCCCTGAGAGACACACCTTACTCCCTGAGAGTACAACCCATGAAACGAACTACGTTGTACCTGATTTCCAGGACCTCTGGAATACGTAGGCAACTTGGAGGACTCTCCAAGTACGGTACCTCATCTTAGTATCCTTAGGTTCCCCATATCCATATCCATATCCGTATCCATATCCTCGTTCACTTCGATCCATTTAGGCTATCTCTAGATTCAATCTCAATCATCATCAAGCATAAACTTCAACTTGAATAAATTGAATCTAAGAAAGCTTAATCATAATCCACATCCATAAACCTTAATCACTTTTCGTTTCGAACTACGTTTTTGGACTTGATTTCCAGGATTGGAATACGTAGGCAATTTGAGACGTTTTGGACATCTCAGATTCAGTCCATCACCGAACCATCTTTGGTTCGGTTCATTGTATATTATTTTATTTATTTTCTTACTTTGAGAACATGTTTTGGCTGAACTTAAGCTAGAAGAACTTAGAAACTTGGCATAGGATCCCCCATGAGCCCTAGTCATCATCCATTGACCATGAACAGTCAGAACCATAGAGTCTAAGGAAAGTAGAATCACATAGGAGGCCGATTTTGGATCGGGCAGTTTTGGGTGCCTAACACCTTCCCAAACTGTACTTTGAACGCTTACCCGTTCTCTGTTGGACCAAAGCCGATATGTTGGGTCATGAGTCAATAGAAGTCTTATCTCAGGATGAGGCTACATTTTAGGTCCTAGACCTTAATCTAGGTGGCGACTCCAAATCATTTCACCGTCCATTCAGCGTGGGTGGACATCACTATCCTCACAGTGGCGACTCCGCTGGGGATTCCACGTTCAGACTCCTGATTCACTTTTCTTACATTGATTGACTGACATTGGATGCTAGATCTAGGGCTACTATATTTATGATTGTACATATTGTTTTGGGGGGTTTGGGTTCAGTCACACATCGTGCTATTAGCCGACCCGGGTCCTCATGAATATGGGATCGCCCGCTAGGTGAAAAGCACAACCTTGACACGTACCTTGTAAAAGTCTCGACTGTGGAGAGCCTCTGACGTTTATTTCTCGGGTCCGCCCGGGGAGGCGTTATACTTCTCTAGGTCGTTTGATATTTTGCAAAATGGTATATCAAAAGGAATCGAGGGGCCCATGATTCACCGTGTAGACGGGAATAGGTCCACTCCTCCTCGTCAAGGTAGCCTTTGCCGGTCCTAACCCGAATGAGCCACATGCGTGTTATTTTTGGTCCATCCCCCGAACCGACTATGTAAATTCCAACTCGATTACGACATCCGTGCCTATGACGTCGAGTTCCGCCCGTTTTGATTCTCGATTTATCAACATGTTTGGATTCACACTTGAGGATTCAATGTGTCGAACCTTTCATTGTTGATACATCAAGTCTTAAAAACGATCGGAAAATCTCTATCGTGGCATGGATATTACGATCGAATGGGAGTTTACCAGTTTGTTCAGTCATGAACCGCCTTTGCTAACTTATCCCTTATGAAAGTTTAAGGACGAGCATATTTGTTTCAATTTCTTTGTTTTTGATAAACCAAGTGGTTGGGCCTTGTCACCCCAATGACCCGTTTTGGGTCAAGAGGCTCAAATCCGATCACATGGTCATTCAAAGCAACTAAATTGGTACAGATAATGTTTGTTTAAGGGGTTTCATAAGAGAGCTAACATTTGTATGGTTGAGTCAGCTCTGTTTGTGTATGTTAATTCCTTTCTGTCCTATCTCCATTCCAAGAGTCTTAACACTTGTCAGCTTTGGCCTGTCCCGATATCTACTTAAAGGTTAACCTAAACCATAACCATTTCTACTCTGTAGGACTGGGATTCCATCATTGTGAAATTGTTTAGAGTGTTTGCACCTGAACCTATTGGCCCTACCTTGTCCATACCAGTTGAAGCAATGGGTGATGGACCAAATCAGGTTCCAAGAGCTACAAATGCCAGAATTGAGAGGGTAGTAGATATCATAGAAGTGATGGTTACCATGATTCAAAACCTACAGATGCAATTGCAAGTCCAAGCGTCAACCATTGAGAGCATGAATTTGGTACACCCACAAGGATTGAGTACCTCTAAGCAAGTTGTGCCACAGTGTTTCTCAGAACCTGTATTAGAAGACACAGAGGAGATTGTGTATCAGAAACCTTTGGTCATTCAAAAGGCTCCCACATTCCGAAAGCTGAATGAGGAAGATGTCCCTTCCAGGGATAGACTGAACAGATCAGAGGAATTGCTAAGAGCTATGAAGGCATGGGATGATCAGATAATCTGCCAAAGAGCTTTCCCTCCTAATCAGTCAGTGGCACAGACTGCCAACATTAATGCTAATCCATCAATCTCAAGGAATCAGAACCACACTCCTGCTCTGCAAAGGTTGGAAAATAGAAGGCAGTTTACAAATTTGGGCATGACAAAAAATAGGGCTCTGAAAGTATTGGTACAGGCTGGAAAATTGAAGGTACTCACACCTCATCCTCTCGCCATGTCCACTTCCACGAGTTTCGAATGGATCTGATTCGCGCAAATATCATAACCAACATGGTCACCATACTGAAAATTGTAACGCTCTGAGGCATGCTATACAAAACCTGATAGATGCAGGAGAAATTGAGATCCGAGCTAGACAGAAATCAATGGAAAATGGTCCTCCCCTTCCCCATCACACAGTCAATGGAGAGAGGCATGGGTTCCAATTGAGACAGTCCAAGCTGATATCGAGGGGAGCGTCACATCTGGTGACCAAATGAACAGGGTCTCAATCCAAGAAGTGCGGCATGGGCATGGGGTATACTTTTCGGAAATCTCTCGGTACAAGGTGGCCATGGGGCGGAATGATAAGGGATCGAAGGGAATGCAGCCCAAGATATCAATCTCGGAGGATTCTAAGTCAACAAAGAACATCATGGCAATCACAGAATCAATCCCTCGGGTTTGGACTGGGGTATCCCCCTACCAACCAAGATCTGAAACCGATAGAGGAAAAGGCAAGAGGAGAGAAAATGATGCATTTTGAAAGCTTGAGAGGAAAGGTCCAACAAAGGCAGCAGACAAGAGTCACAGAAGATGGCGACCATATGAAGACAGATGAACCAGTCTATCAAGCACAGTTGACAGCATGGATGAAGATGAGCAGATCACTCTATACTTGAATACACTCAATGGGAACTTCGTCAAAGAATGAGAGGACATTGCATTTATGTGGTTTCTCTGAACCATGGCTGGATAGAAACCTCCAAAGACAAGAACCCGATTTTTGAGTTTTTTCTTCGACCGCACCATTGGCTAGATAGAGATGGAAGAAATCAAGATTCAAGGCTGAGCAAGGAACAAAAGTCATAAACAAAGGCGATCGACATCGACAATCTGTTCGACGAGGACCAAGTTCTAATGCTCACTGGGGAAGACCAAGATGGAGATCCTGATCCACAACAATTCATACTCCCTATCAATGGAATGATCCCCAAACTGAAGTTTTTTATGTTTTGTTTACCCGAAGATTTTGTCATGTAATCACTATAGTATGGCCATGTCTGGGCCCAAAGTCTACGAGTCCTTAAATAGGTTGAATCTTTTGATAGTGTTGACTTCGTTCCATTTGGAACCTCCTCTTATGTACCTGTTTTCAAGCGTTAATAAAGATTTTATTTTTTTGTGTCCACTTCTCCCAATCTCTTGTTTCCTAACTCTAACTTTAATGATGATAAGAATAATGAACCATATCCTAAAATTTTGTAATCCATCAAAGCCTCGGAAGAGAAGAAAGCCCAACCTGCTGGCGAGGATTTCAAGATGGTCAATCTCGGCATGGAGGAGCAATTACAAGAGATCAAGATTGGTATAACCTTGACAGAAGAGGAGATAGCCCATTTGGACGTAATTATTGAAGGGATTCCAAGAGGAATTTGCATGGTCTTATGAAGATATGACAAGCATAAACCCGAAGTGGTATGGCACAAGATACCCTTGATCCCTAAGGTAAAGCTGCATAAACAGAAATTGAGTTGGTTGAAACGTGAGCAGACTTTAAAGACTGAGTAAGATGTCATGAAACAGTTCAATGTCAGATTCTTGGAAGTATCAAAATACCCAGAATGGTTGATCAATGAAGTTACTGTGCATAAGAAGGATGGTTGATTGAGAGTACGTGTTGATTACAAGAATTTGAACAAGGCTAGTCCTAATGATGATTTTTTTCATTGCCAAAGATAGATATAGTCGATGACACAGTCAACCATAGAAAGCATAGAGCTGGGGTATGACTAATAGATCCAAAAGGGGAGTTCGCGCCATTTTCGCTTTGATTAGAATTCAAGTGTACAAGCAATCCTGCGGAGTACCGGAGCTTGCATCACGGGACTTAGAACAGCCCCTCACGATCAACATCAAGAAGTTGAAGGTTTGTGAGAACTTGTCCATCATTGTCTACCAAGTCGAAGAAGAAAAAAAACCAAAGATGAAAAATTGATACCGTATCAACAGTATACAATCAATTTGGCTCAAGAGTTTTACAAAGATCAAGTTTGACTATTCTCCAAGGGAAAAAAAAAAAAAAAAAAAAAAAATACGCCGATGCATTGGCCACTTTGGCTTCAATGATCGGTGATGATCTTGTCGAATGCACAAGGCCCTTGGTGATCGAAAGAAGAAGACAACCAACATATGTTGAAGTCAATGCACTGATAGTGGATGGTAGACCTTGGCTTGCACTCATAGTAGACTTCATTGGAGAAGGCATATACCTCCCGGAAGCAACAACAAGAGAAAAGAAGTCATTAAAATGATATGCTATGTAGCTTATCCTTTGTGAAGATATCCTTCATAAGAGATCCAATGATGGGGTATAATTGGACTTTGTCGACGAAGAGCAAGCATAAACCCTCATTGAGCAGATACATCAAGGAGTCTGTGGGCCTCATACTGGATGCCTGGATGCTTGTAAAGAAGATTCTGAGAATGGGGTATTATTGGAATACAAAGGAAGCAGATTGCGCGGAGTTTGTGAAGAGGTGTCATAAATGCCAAATCTTTGCCAATCTAATACATGTACAGAATTACACACTCTCAGTTTGCCCTGTCCATTTTCAACTTGGGGTATAGATGTGATCACCCAAAGGCGTCAACTGGGCATGAGTTCATTTTAGTAGCCATCGACTACTTTACCAAGTGGGTGGAGGCTCAATCATATGCCAAGCTCACCGCCAATAAGGTAGCCAAATTCCTTCAAGAGCATATCATCTGTCAGCACGGGATGCCTCACGCTCTAATCTCAAATCAGGGTCAACATTTCAGAGGAAAGGTACAAGAATTGGGCGAGAATTTCAGTATCCAAAGGCACCATTCTTCCCCTTACCGGCCACAAACTAATGGAGCAGTAGAGGCCACTAATAAGAACATCAAGATCATCCTCCAGAAAATGGCAGAGACACACACTGACTGAGCGGATAAGTCACCATATGCCCTATGGGCCTACAAAACTTCTATCAGGACTTCTACTAGAGCCACACCATATTCTCTGGCATATGATATGGAGGCAGTACTCTCGGTAGAAATGGAAGTACCATCCTTGAGGATCCCAATGGATTCTCTAATCCCTGAGGCTGAAGGGCTTCGATCCCGTTATGAAGAGTTGAGTCTGATTGACGAAAGGAGGATGAAAGCAGCTGATAATGCAAAGAAATACCAACAGAGAATGACCGCCACTTTCAACAAGAAGGTCAGATTTCATCACCTGACGGTAGGAGATCTTGTATTAAAGGAACAAAGAGCGTCTATCCATGACCCTAGGGGTAAGATTCGTCCGAACTAGAGCGAGCCATTCATAGTGAATGAAAATTTACCAGGAAAGGCAGTTCAACTGATAGATCTGGACGGTGAAGAGCTACAATATCTGACCAACCTCGATCAGTTGAAGTGGTATCATGTTTGACCTCTTCACCCTCAAAAAAAAAAAAAAAAAAAAAAAAAAAAGAGGAGGGTGCAGTTGGTTACGAAAGTCGGGTGCAGTTGGTCACAAAAGTCGATCGTTTTGGATGAACTTCACGACAGGTTTGGGCTGGATTCTCTAAAGAGGTTATTACACCCCACCACTCAGGATTGGTTCCATCATCTTGTCATTATTAAAGGAAGAACTTCCCGCTTTCTGGCTGAACTCTTTCATCCGTTCATCTATCCAATGGATTTCCCAAGAGTCTCATATTGAGCCCATCTTTCATATCTCTTGATATCAACCCTAGTGGGTGTGTCATTCCGAAAAAAATTATAATGATAATCTGGCTGGAACTCTTATCTGTCGTTCATTACATTCAACGGCGTCCAAAGGTTCCAAAGAGCCCTTCATTCTATAAGCCCATGAAGTAGTATCTCCTCGGAGAGATCGACCATTCCACATAAACAACCAAAAGATCCTCTTGATGGGAATCTCATCTGGATAGCTTCATATCAGCCAAATATGGCCTTCATTTTCTCTCACCTGACTTGTGACTCAGAAACTTAGGTCCAGACAAGGTCATATATATGCACATTTCATGCACAACTCACTAAGGTTTTCAATGTGTCTATAAGATTAAAAAAAAAAAAAAAAAAAAAAAAGTTCCAATGATTCCCCTACCAATTCTGTTGTGAATCAGGATTTTTTTCTAAGTCGTTCTAGTGAGTGTTTAAGAACTTCTACTCCTCAGACAGAATGGCCATGATGGATAAGGCCTCGAGAGAGTGGAGTTGGCATAAAGAACTTGCTGAAGATAATTTTTTCTAAGGGAGGTCCACTGGTATGCCTTCTCCAAATGGTGATAATAAAGTATGTGCCCAAGTTTGTCAAAAGTGACTATTCAGTGCTGAGGTACAGATGGCCAACATGTTCAAGAAGGTTTCATCTGTCTCCGTTATGAGTGACAAAAATGTGCTTCTTTTATCTTTACCCTCAATTGATACAATCTCGGGTAAAGAGGGGTATCTGTAAGCACCCCATTTTTGCCATCCCCAGCCATGAACAAGAGTCTTGATGGGCATATTCAGAAGGGTTGCGGGTCAATTCAAGGTTTGGACGATAAGTGGTGATTTCAAAGCTGATTTTGGCGGGCCCTACAGCAAGGTCATGGAAATACCTTCGAAATGATACCAGAATCATTCAATTTCGATATCAAACGAAGAAGATGTCGCGATTTTAGTCGGATTGAAATTGGCTTATTAAATCCAAGGGCTTTTCTGTAAATTATCATGAATTAAGGATTTATTGGGCAAATTATCGTGATTTAAATCGATCGGACTTCATTCGACCATATCTTGATCGTTCGACATCCAAATCCGACGATTCAAGCGCCACTGTGCTCCCTTGCCTGTCCTCTTCAAAGTGGACGTGAAAAATTTTGGACGGAAGCCGCCAGCGGATCCCATGCAAAGTTGTCGATCGGATTATCGTCAAAACTCCAATTCTTCATATCATGATCATCCGAAGTCCGAATCAGGCGATTCAAGTGCCACTATGCTCCATTGCCTGTCCTCTTCAAAGTGGACGTGAAGAATTTTTGGCGGAAGCCGTCAGCGGGTCCCATGCAAAGTTGTCGATTGGATTATCGTCAAAGCTTCAATTCTTCATATTTTGTTCATCTCACGTCCGAATCAGACGATTCAAGCACCAGTGTGCTCCTTTGTCCGTCCTCTTCAAAGTGGACGTGGAAAATCTATGAGAGAGGCCGTCGAAATTTTCATGCGTTATATATATATATATATATATATATATATATATATATATATGATTTTATATTATATAAGAGATATATATTATAATATATGCTCATATATATTATATTATTTTATATATGATTTGGGTGGGATTTGAATCAATAACCAAGAGAGAGAGAGAGGAAGAGGGAGAGAGAATGGGAAGAGAGAGATTGAAAGAGAGAGAGAGGAAGTTATATATATATATATATATATATATATATATATATATATATATATATATATAACCGGTCAAGGAATCCGAATAAAGGGAGAGGAAGAAAAAAAGAGAGAGAGAGAGAGAGGAAGAGAGAGAGAGGAAGAAAAGAGAGAGAGAAAGAGAGAAAGAGAGAAAGAGACATGAGCAAAAAATAAAAAAAAAATAAAAATAAAAAAACAGAATGTAAGGAGGTGCGAGAACCACGGCGCCACCTCCTCCTTCATGGATCCACGGCCATGCCCGCACACCTCACCGCCACCTCCTCCCCTCTCCATGCTGCCACCTCCTTCATCGAGCCACACAACCACTCACCCACTCTAACCACCGGCTACACCCCCGCCCATGTCCAGCAGTCCAGCCCCATGCTTGCCCACGTCGCCACAAGCCCGCCCAGCCATGCCCGAATCACTCCACCTCCCATGCTTCATTAACACCCATCCGACAACCCTCTTGCCGAGCAGCACCTACCTACCCAACTGAATCACCGTACACTCCACCGCCACCTCCTGTCGCTAGCCCGCACAAGCCCGCACATCACCATCCCCTCACCGCCACCTCCATCTTCTCCCACCGAGCAGCACATACCTGCCCAGCCGTCTCCTCACCGCTCCCATCCGATTCCCCAAATCCTCCAAACGACTTCCCCAAATCCCTCCACCAAACCGTCGACTCTCCATGCTGCCACCATGCCGCCACCAACCCCATCGCCTTTCCTCCCATGCTACCGCCATTCCATG